>JAHMML010000030.1:1280175-1444415 GCA_020341155.1 Eciton burchellii
AGAGAGAGAGAGAGAGAGAGAGAGAGAGAGAGAGAGAGAGAGCGAGAGGGAAGCAAAGAATTTAATCAGAATAGTCTTTCATGTATTATGTTTATAGATTATGATTTTCCGAATTGTAATTTACAAACATGCAGCATCGTGATTATGAAAATAAATTAATATATGTACGCTAATATATAGATAGCTCAAAATGTGTACGAGTCACTTTTATTCATATTTTATGTATATAATACATGTATATAATACATCCAAAAATCATATCACAAATCTATCACATTTCTTATATATATCATTGTGCAGATCTTAATAAATATAGGTAAATAAGGGAATAATTTTTCAATTCTATGATACATTGCAGCATAGTGAAGTAATAGAATAAACGCGCATTTAAAAATTAAAAACATAGCTGATCATAAACTTTTACATGAAAAAAATAATAAATTTTTAGTAAAGCAAATACTTAGCAAATACCAAGATGATAGGCATGCTACAATTATATATTGATTATGTTTTAAAATTAATTGTAGCACTTTTTATATCTATTCTTAAAAATAATTCTTTTAAATAAATTTATTTTTTCTATATTAAGATATTCCAAGTAGATAATGGATAATGTAATATATCAGACATGAAAAGTAAGTGCATAAAATGTAAACAAGAGTGCAAAAGTAAATTACACAATAAAATTAGGTAAATTTTATTAAAATAAATTTATAATATTATAATTAATGTATGTAAGATATATACAGTAATAATTTTTTCAAATCGCAAATCGTATTTAAATAAATTTTTAAAAAGTTTATTAGTTAACAGTTTTTAATCTTATAAAAAATATAACAAATTGGAACAATAAAGAATAAAAATTCAATCACATTTAAAAACTGCAGTTTAAATTCGAAGCCGAGAGACAAGAATGATTGTCTAACAATCGAAAGATTCAGCATCACTCCAATACCCCTCCCTTTTATCGATTTTCATGTTCGAACTTTTCACGATCTCTCTCTTTGACGTGCAAATTATATTGAAGCCAAGAAAAGACATCAAATCTTCCAGCCTGGAGACTAATCGCTAGGACAGATCACTGTAAGAAAGAATCAAGTAGCAAGAAGCAAGTAGTCAGAGCGAGATGTAGCTCTGACATTCGGGATGAAGGAAATGGCATCTCTCATCGAAAGTAACGGAAAGCTACGATGACTACAAAAAGGAAACTCCGTACTTCTCCAGGACGATCATGTGTTCGGAAAACTTTAAATCATCGATGATTTAAAGAGAAGAATCCTCTCGGCTTTGACATATCGAGGGAAAAAGAGGACCACCAGATCGCAATAGGACCACATATTCATGATTCCGCAATATCAGAAATTGGTGTAACATCCCAGACACCACTTTATTTAGACGAGGACAGAAGAGAGCATGATTCGCATTGTGCGATAAACACATGTATGCCTACACGCTGCAGCGTATACGCTTAGGAGCGTAGGATATGATATAAGAAGGAGAAAAATTTCTTCTTTCTAAATTGTATTCAAATTATAATATATTTAACAAAAAATTTAACCGCAATAGTCCTTTAATTTTATACGAGGTATTATGTTCATTGATTGCAGTTCTTGGAAAAGTAATTTACAGGCATAAGGCATCGTAATTGTAGAAATTGCGACACTGGATTTACAATATTGGCACCAACCATTATATCCCATCAAACCGCATTTGTTACAAATGTCAACTTTGCAAGCATCGCTCGATAGCATCAGTCTCTCTATTAATAACATGCTCGCTCCGTAACCAATCAAACAGTCACGTTCCATTTCACCGAGACGTAAACCACCGTCTTTAGAACGTCCTTCCGTTGGTTGACGAGTTAAAACTACCTTTGGACCTCTAGCACGAACGTGTAGTTTGTCTTGCACCATATGTTTTAATCTTTGATAGTAAACCTGCAAAACATTTTAAATATCATACACAGCACAAATGCGTCAATTGTAATAAATTCTTATTACAATTATCTCTCATTTTATCAAAAACTAGAAATAAAAAACATTCGGAAATTTTAATATAAAAATACGATATCTTTTTATCAACTTATTTCAAGGAAGCAAAATTATCATAAAACATTTATTATATGTATATTCTCTATACTAGTTATTTATGTAAAAAGCTTTTTGAATTGATGATTTAACATAATCCTTAATTTCGGAAATAAATTTTTCATCTAGAAACAAATCAATTAAATGAAATGAGAATAATAATTATATAATTTTGTAAACTTACTGGCCCAGAATAGATGTATCCTTCTATCGGGTGTCCAGTCACACCGTCATAAAAGAGGTCTTTTCCTAAATAATTATAACCTTTTTCCATTAATTGGTCGGACAAATAATCTAGATTAACTCCACCAAATGCTGTAAATAAAAATGACAGAACAATTGAAGAAAGATTGAAGATTTTTAAATATTGAATATTGAATCGTTATTATCCTACAAAACATACCTGTAGAATCCTTCAATTCACCAGTTACAACGCCTGCTTTGCCAGCAAATAATTCTAGTATTTTACCAACCGTCATTCTAGAGGGAAAGCCATGAGGATTCATAATGATGTCAGGAGTCATACCATAATCATTGAATGGCATATCTTCTTGTTCTACTAATAAGCCTGAGAAACCATTATCACATTACATAATCATTGCAATTATATATATATATATCTTTTTCACATATCATATATAATATAAAAATATTAATACTTTAATCGTACCTACAACACCCTTTTGTCCATGACGACTACTGAATTTATCACCGATCTCAGGTATTCGTGTTTGTCTAGTTAATAATTTTACCAAAAAGTTATTGTCTGAGTTGACAGATATCATTACTTTTTCAATAAATGCCGGATCTAAACCTTTATACTGTATCTCAGCGCTATGATATTTGTTTTGTTCTGATATTGGGTTGACACTTTCACATTGCGTTGGTACCACTTTATTTACCATTACCTGCATGCATATCATATGCATTATTAAATATAAACATAAAATATAAATGTATTAAATATATACACGATGCAAATAATATCCACTCAAATGCAAGATACGTACCATTTTATTTTCTATCTTTTCACCGGGAGTTGCAATACCGTCACTATCGAGAACACTATGTTTCCATATGGGTTTTTTAGTATTGGCATCTGTTGTGGGTCCCATGATTTTATCGAATGTGTTAGTACCAGTATATTGCTTCGTAACACATTTCGTACTGCGATATACAATACATCTACCATATCCCCTATCAACGGATGCTTTGTTCAAGATTAATGCATCTTCAATGTCATATCCACTATACGACATTACAGCCACAATCGCGTTTTCTCCGGCCGGTAGTTTATCATAATTCGTCATCTGGATTGATTTTGTTGTCACTATAGGCCTTTGCGGATTCACAAGATTATACATCACTGTATCAATGCGATTTCGTTGATTATATCCTATTATTCCCATAGCCTGTTTACCCATAGCGCACTGATAGGTATTCCTCGGACTTTGATTGTGATTTATATATGGTATTATACCCGCGCATACTCCTAATATTGTAAACTGTTCGATCTCCAGATGTGTCGTTTCAGGGACGATATCTGATTCTTCGCATGTAATTAGACTATCATTTTCTTCGTTTACATCTAAATATTCAATCAGTCCTAGATATAAGAAAGAATGATTATTATTATTATATAATTATTATTAATTGAAGACATAATAAAATAAAAAATAATTGTATTCTGAATTACCACTACGAACAAAATCGTCAAACGTCATGATATTTTGTTTAAGATCATCTATGTGTTCCTGCGTAACGGCAGGKTTTTCATCCTCCACGATAATACACGGCCTGCATAATCGTCCACCGTCGCAACTGATTTGAATGCATTTGTGTCGCTCTTGCAAGCATATCGATACAAAACGACTGATATATCCTTTCCGGCGTAATAGCTTGAAGTAATACATTAATTGTTCTCGATATTGAGTAATTCCTACGAAAGTACCATTCACGAAAACTGAATGCACATTTCTATCGGTAAGTTCCTCTCCGGAAATAGTGAAAATATTTTCTACGCCAAGATTTACCAATAACTGTACTATTGGGGTTTCAGGCTCTTCTGTAGTAACATGTGCCATCAGAGCTAAATTTTTCACCAAACCACAAGACTCTCCCTCAGGTGTATCATTTGGACACAACATTCCCCACTGCGAACCGTGCAATGATCGTGGACCAGAAACTTTCCTTGTTTTTTCAAACTGAGAGTGCACTCGTGTCATCATGCCAAGTGCTGAGATATATGATAATCGTGATAACACCTGTGTCACTCCTTGCCTTTCCATCTTAAATCGTTTAATTGTCCAATTACCCGTTGATATGGCAAAAGCTAATCCGTTGGTGATTTGATCGTGCCTCATATACATGGCTATATCAAACGGGAATGTTTTTTCTTTTATAATATGTTTATCAGTAATTTCCTTTAGCTCCCGATTATACTTCTTGAATAAGTCTTCAAACATTAGAGCAAGAAGAGAGCCAGCAAGTTCCAAACGTTTATTACCATAATAATCTTTGTCATCGATCAAGCTGCGATCAAATTGCGCGTGTATGACTCTCTTAATCATCAAGCCAAGATACAATGCCTTTATCCTGAAATTAAAACCCACGACTGGCACATGAGATAATATATTTGTTGCTAACATGTCTTTCATGTTGTCAGTAGCGGATTGTGTAATTTGAAATCTCGTTTGTTTCTGCTTGCTACTAAGATATTTCAGTGCTTGATTCTGTGTGAAGATACCCAATGTCTGGCATTCTTCTATGCTACGCACAAATTTGTTTAAATATTCCTCTTCTGTGCTGACCATCTGCATAATTTCTGAATCACTGCCTATTCCCATAGCTTTGAAAAATATAGTTACCAATATATCGTCTTGGAACATATTGTGCCGCAGATAAATTTTACCATTTTTACCTACGACATTTGTTTTTGTTTTTCTGTCGTCAGTAAAGCTATTACAAAATGCTACAATACAGTCTTTACTATCTTTTTCTAAAATAATTCTGTTTCTGATCATTTGTTCTTGTATCAGAATAACCTTCTCTTGGCCATTTATGATAAAATAACCGCCGCAGTCATATGGACATTCCTTCAATTTAGACAATTCATGAGATCTCTCAGTTAATACACACTTTGAACTGCCAAGCATTACTGGCATCCTACAAATTTAAAATCATATCTATCGTTGTATTGTATGATCTAATCTATCAATTACTCCTATTTCCTTACCTTCCAATTATTAAATCTTTTCTTATTACTCGTTGATTCTGCCTTATATATTCGATATCTACTTTGATGGGTGCAGAATAATTTAAATCTCTTAAACGACATTCGTTTGGTGTAGTTGGTCGAAATATGAGATTATCATCCTTAACGTCAGGTAAACCAACTTTTATATTCAAATATCTAGCAAAATAAGAAAAAGATGTTATAAAAAGTAATGATTTCATGCTTGAATTTGTTTAACATATAATAACATGTAAATTTAGGATATTAGTCTCTTACTTCATATAAAAATTTGGTGTTACATCACTCAAAATTTTCTCGTTTGCTTTCACAATCTTTTTTATCTCTTCATTAACAAAATAATTATAGGAATCAATATGTTGTCTCACTAGACCTTTTTCTTGGATATACGCGGTTACCAAGTCGCTCCTGTCCTAAAACAACAATAATAACAATAACAATAACAATAACAATAATAATAATAATGAAGGTAAAATAATATAAATCTTTTAAATAATATCCTTATACTATTATATATTACACAATTTATTATATATAATAATATTCTTTTGATTATATAAAATAAAAATTATTGAAAATATTAATATTAAGACAATAATTCACAATTCATATCAAAATAACTCATATTTAATTGTGGTTATAATATATTATAATTATAATATAGTTATAATATAGTTATAATAATTCTTTGTTCCTCTTTTCTCAGCCTGTCTCAGCTTTTTAAGTTTTTCTCAGATATTCTATAAATTTTTGGCTCAGATACTCTGTTATTTTTCTTTCAAATGATACCATAAAGTTCTTATATTCTTTGTGAATAGAATTTTGTTATTTATATTACACATAAAAAATAATTGAGAAATCAAAAGATTAAAATGATATATATGTACGTGCGTATGTGTGTATGTGTTATGTTAATAAAATTTTAAATGCTTTTTATATTGCATAATACAGGAAGTTAAATAATATTTTATCAAACCCTACCAATCCTATACGAATTATATTGGATTAAAAAATTTTGTTCTTATGTTCTTTGTCTGGTCTTATATTCTTTTGTTCTCTGTTTAATTCTTCATTATAAAATTAGCAGAAAACAAGTTGTTTCAAAGTATTCTTTAAAGAATTCAATTTCTTTTCTTATTGACTGGTTTATAAGAAAAATTAAAATATTACAAAATCATTAAATAAGTCAACTTTGTTAATAAATATAGCTTAGTAATATTGTAATTCTTAAAGTATTTAATAAAATATAAACTATATATAAATATAAGATGTATATAAGATATATATAAATATAAATATGTATAATACAATATAATATATTTAAGACCATTAACACAGAAATATCTATTAATATTTACCTTTCGTTTTGGTTTTTCCATATTTATCAATTACACAAGTTGAAGTTGGAAATTAATATTAACAATTCGTTTATAATTTATTTTAACAATGTGAATAATAACATGTAAATGACAATATGTGACTACGAAGAAGTCACAGTTACAATTGCAATTACAATTTGAATCAAGAAAATTTTATAACCTCTATAAGCTCTAGTATCGTAAATATAATAGTTATATATTATCTAGGATTAAATCAATCATATAGCTAGGCTACTAAATTTTTATATTGGTTCCTGCACCTAAGACGCAACAATACCAACGTAGATGACACAATATCTAAGCAATCAAATCTGATACGTCTGTAAATATTAAATACATAATATTAGATACATAATGCATCATAATGTAACATAAAGCGAGATGTTGAATAATTATCGCGATACTTCATAATTTTTACCCAATTTTTATATCAAGTGCAGTAAGCGTTGTAATGTAGTAACGCGTAAGCTTATGTCTTTAAATGTTACTAGATCTCTAAAATCTTATATCTGCGATACTAGTAGAAATGCTCGGATCAATTTCTCAATCCAAGAAAAACTTAATACGAATTCGGATTGCGGACATAGGCAATTCTGATAAATATCTCGCATTAGAATATGAATATAATAAAAGAAAATTTAAAGAGGAGCAAAGAATTGTTGTGACTATGTCAAATATGAGTTATATTGACATAAAGTGTGAATTATCTTATATATAAATAGATAATATATAAAGATAAATAATACAATAAAATGAATGTAAAATAAAATATAAATAAAAATATATATTCGGGCTATCTGTGTCCAAATTCCAATAATGGTTTCTCGTATTAATTTCTAAAATTATGAGTATTTATGTACGATGAAAACACTGAAAGAGAATCAAATAATAGTGAATATCGTTTAAAATTTAAAAGATTGATGGAATTCTATAGCACATATAATCTTACCATTTTTTAAATTATAGTTTGCATATTTTTATCTGTTCTTTCACGTTTTATATGTATTATTATTTTTTTGATATTATATAAACTGTTTAATCTTGATCTAGCTACCTTGACAGAGACTTGATTACTAATCGTGTCTTAAAGCATTGTTTTTAATTTCTACTAATCCGATCGACCAAAGATCTTGTAAAATATCTGCTACAAATCTTGTTGATATTGTAGAATATCAACAGAAATTTAATTCGAATCTGATAAAGTAAATGACAAATTAGATAACAAAAATCCAACAAGATCAGCCATTTAAATCGAAATTAAATATTGCTCTTTCTATCTCTGTCCCTTGAAGATAATTTTTTCATTTTATTTTAAATCGCCGGCTATCAATTTTTTTCCTGCGATAGCAATGACATACAAATCCTTGATCTCGATGTATATTTCATTTTTATAAAACATAGATGTTAAGGAATACGAAACAACACAAGAATAAGTATTCATAAGCCATTTTTATAATGTGAAATTACATCTCATGTAATCTATTATTATTCTTATTATTATATAATATAATCCCAAGATATTTATAGTCCGTAAGAAAACTTTGCCAACATTTATTAAAATCCATACTTAGGATAGACTATGAATATCAACGTTTGGTGTCTCTGGAAAATTGTAAATCTCGAATAAAAATCATCTGTGATGCTCTTAGATGTATTTCATTATTTTCTATCTATCTTCCAAAACATTTGAAATGTTTTATTAAAAGAAAGAAATAGGAAAGAAGAATTATAAAATGACAAATGTGACAAAATAATTTCACTTAAATTTACCGATTTAAGTTGAGCACATTAAAATATTGAGTAAAGACCATACTAGACTTAAGAATCTCTTCATAGATCTTTATTTTTTGAATTACTATATAGGTAGCAAAAGATTTTATAAATCATTCATTTCATTAGTATTTATTAAAGATTTTATTGCAGTCATATGTTAATACAATAACAATTCCGTATGCGCGCTACTCTGAAAGAATCGTATGTATCCCTGTCCGAAAGATTTGGATAATCCGCTGGACTTCCTTCGCGCTAGGGATTGGAGCTTGCAATTGTTCCCCATGAGTGAGGAATTCCCAGTAAGCGCGAATCATAAGTTCGCGTTGATTATGCCCCTGTTTCTCGTACACACCGCTCGTCTCTATTACCGATCGAATGATTAGTGAGGTCTTGCACGCGGCGATGCTTGCCGATGTTGCCGGGAAGATGACCAAACTTGATCATTTAGTGGAAGAGTCATAAAAAGTCGTAAATATTGTCGGATACAAAATATCTCAATTAACGTGCACATATCTCGATGCGAATTCCTTTTTTTTTTCTACATTAGAGCCTCCTAATTAATCAATTGTCCTACAGCGATAGACGTTAGAATGAATATCGATGAATATCGAATGTCCCCCTCGCTTTCATAACAACGTATCAATATCCCAATATTTATGTGATAAATTGTCAAAATATAATATAAACGATGATGAAAGAGGCGTTATCAGACATTATCAGACGTTATCGGGGACATAAATTCCCCACCGATATCAATATTCCATCGTTCATAATCATGTTTGATCACATTGGTGTCGGCCACGATACACAAGGTTACGTCGGTGGTTCCCCCTCCCCCTCCCCTCCCCTCCCCTCCCCCTCCCCCCGCGAGTCGCGCGCGGTGCACGCGACGGCGGGGAATCGGGGTGGTTAGTACGGCGTCGCCTTCTCACGCATACTGATTGGTGCTATTGTAATTTATTCCGTGCCAAGACTTCGGCTTTGTCCTTGTCATCTTCGTCGTTTTCGTGTTGTCATCATTGTCATCATCGTCGTTATTGTCGTCGTCGTCGCTGTCATCGGCGTCATCGCAGACGCGTCGGCCACGGCAAATAATACGGTGCCGCACTGATACAGATTTAAAAAACAAAATAGAAAAACAAAAAAGGTTACGCTCGCTCTATTATGTCGCCACTACGACGTGCGTGCAGCATTATTAACTTTATCGTACGATACACATGGGATCGTACGTGGCGTACGTTTCCGCAATCTGATGTTACATTGAAGTCTCACGTTGCGCCCGAAATCATTTTCCAGATCGACATCAGGGCGGTACCGTGATTTCGAGCAAGATGGCTTGCGAGGCATGCAGTGCCAAGTTCAACTTGTTCAAGAGAAAAGTGAGCAAAGTACATCGTTTCCTAGCGTGTAGCGACTACCCACGCATGATTCGATCAATCGGCTGGAAGAAACGACTAATTTGATCTGGCCGTCACGCTCGTCATTTAATGTCGCTCACAGCAACGAAGTCGCTATATATGAAATCGTAGAGATATTTTCGAGGAATATTGATCTTTCATCTAGTGCTAGATAACTAGCTGATTGACTTATCTTTGAAATAATATTATCTTTGTTTACATTTTCGATTGGTCCTCGCGCTTTCTTAGATTAGTCGGTTCAAAATAATTTTTCTTTAGAAACATTCTTTAGAGACTTTTTCTTAGATGAATGAATCGTGACGAAGGAGATGAATCATAGATCCAATAATTCAATTATTTAATTAGTTTAATTAGATTAAAAGCTCATTCCTTTATTTTTTTGTTCAGAGATTCGAGGAAACTACTGTGCGATCTCTCGCGGACAAAGAAATTTGTTTGATGTGTTTTTCGATACATTCTTTATTATTTAATTTATTTTGATAATTGATAATTTTATTTCGTTTTATTGTTGGGACACTTTCAGAAACAATGCATGGATTGCTTGAGGTACTTTTGTTCCGAATGCGTAATTAAACGACTGGGAAGAGTATTTACTTGTGACAGTTGCGGTATACTCTCTAGGAGACCACTGGTGAGAAATCAAATTAGACAGATACGTTCCAGAGATCTGCGTCAGTATCTCGTAGCAAAGAAGGTTTCTATCAAGGGATGCGTTGGTATGTCGTTCAACATTGTTATTGCATTAACATATGACTGCAATAAAATCTTTAATAAATACTAATCTTGAATGATTTATAAAATCTTTTGCTATCTATATAGTAATTCAAAAACTAAAGATCTGTGAAGAGATTCTTAAGTCTAGTATGGTCTTTACTCAATATTTTAATGTGCTCAACTTAAATCGGTAAATTTAAGTGAAATTATTTTGTCACATTTGTCATTTTATAATTCTTCTTCCCCACTTCTTTCTTTTAATAAAACATTTCAAATGTTTTGGAAGATAGACAGAAAATAATGAAATACATCCTGAATTCTCAACATGATTTAATATATTAATATTATGTATAATATAATCAAATCAATTAATTTTAAATCAAAACATATCTTGAATTAGTTATATTTAAGATATGTAAGATAAAAAGAATGCAATTTTGATTGAAATGAAAATTGAAAAATTTCAGTTAGACCATACTTTGATTTTTCAGAAAAAGAGGACTTGGTACATCTATTAATGCTCTTTGCTAACGGAACTGGTCCTTGCTTAAGTACTGATTACAATACAAGCAGCAGAACAGAAAGTGTTGAAGAACCACAGTATGTTTTTTTTTAATATAGCAAAATTGTACAAGTAACAAGTTTTATGATTGTTTAAGATATAACATTAATACTGACTAACATCAAAAAATTTAGCAGCTATTAAACCGATTCTTCTATTAGTTAGTCAGTAATTAGCTTTCAATGCAATTATACTGTAGATGTGATATTCCTTAAACATAATACACTTAAATACTCTTAAATTATCGATATTATCCTAATTACTCAATATTATTTTTGAATTTTCTGTAACAAGATTCTCAAGAAGATATTCAATAGCAAATTAATGAATTTTTTATGTAACAGAAAAATAATTTGAAATATTTTGAAATAATAATAAGTTTTGCAAGTATCATAACTGAAATATTTTAAGAATATAAGTATCAAAAAATGCAAATTAAGAAAGAGAAATGAAAAAAAAGAAAAAAAAGTATCTAAAGTTTATACATAATGTAAAATCATTAAATCTAAAATAAATGCTAATTTATCGTGTGTATTAATTAATGAAATTATTTGATTGTAGAGTTGATCACCCCGTAGATACATCGGAAAGCATACCAAATGTCAGTACTGCTTCAAATGGCGAGTTAGATGAAAATACACGAATGCAAGGAGCACAAGCCATGAGAGATGAGGATGTTGAAATGATGGAAATAGTAAGTGAGAGTGATAGTAGTCCGATTATTAGCATTCCACTCAGTGACAACGAAATACCCGAGCAAAGAGAACCGATGAGAAGTAACAGCTTCGAAATAGAAGAAGTGTTTGAGAGCGATAACACATCGATTGAACCTGGTAACACTGTGGAGCCAGTAATTACCGAGCATATGGAGGTTTTGGAAGCATCTGGTGAGAAAAAGTCCGATATGGTCACAGAAATCCCCACGGTATGCGCGTATCAATAGAGTGCAAATACCAGATTCCTGTAAGGTATAAGGTTTATCATTTACCATTTTCTTTTTATAGTGGTCTGATAAAGTACAATTGTCGGATATAAAGGAGGCATCGGAACTGGAATATTTAAACGTGAAACAGTTGAAAAATCTGTTGAGTACAAATCGGGTGGATTACAAAGGCTGCATCGAGAGGCAGGAATTGCTAAATCGAGTATCTAGATTGTGGAATGATTACTACAGACAATCTAAACAGGGTAAAGTGAAATTAACATATAATGTAACAATAATATATTATACTGACGTAATATAATATATCAATAATATAGCGATTTTATAACATACTATAATATATATTGGATTGTAAATTTCTCGGATCAAATACATATACAGACATATACAGACATATACAGATTATATATGTGTATATATGAAATTTTTTGTTTGGGCTATACCAAAGTTTTTATTAATTTAATATAATGTTTTTAACCATTTTTCTTTATTTAGATATATAATTAATTTAAATCAAATAATCTACTTTGATATTTAAGAGATTAGAATTGTCTTATACATTATAAAATATAATATAATATTCAAAATGTTTTATACATAATTCAGAGAATAATTATCTTAATAAAAAATATATTGACCATTTATTTTAAATAAAGAAAGATTACTAAAAAATCGTGGCATGACATGTATATTGTTACAATGTGTATGCATCTGCAGAACTTAATGATTACTTAATAATATTATATATAATATATACATTTATATTACATCATTATATAAAATACAGAATATGAAATTATATAATATCTTAGTAAATAAATCTATCTAATTGTGATATCTAATCGATCTATTTAATTGTTATGCACTGAAGTCTAAAAAAAATCCTTGATATAAAATTTTATAAATCAAATTCAAGTAGTTCGGTATAATTTATACATAATAGATTTAGTAAGAATATATAAAGAATTTATAATATAGAATAATTTATAATATAATTTATAATGTAATTTATAATTTATTTATGACGCATTTTAGCTAAAGTCTATTTCAATTTGTATTATTCTTATATATTTATATAAATTTGTATAAATTATTCTTATGTATAAATAAACATTGCAGAGGTAGAGAAATTAAGCGAAGAGGAGCTGTGCAAGATTTGTTGGGATGCTCCAATCGAATGCGTGATTCTTGAATGCGGCCACATGGCATGTTGCATCAATTGCGGCAAACAAATGTCGGAGTGTCCAATATGCAAGCAGTATGTTGTCCGCGTGGTGCGGTTCTTCAAAGCCTGATGAGATGAAGATTAGTGTAATACATACTGGACTACTATTCTACAAATCAACCGCCATCGGACAATCAACAAATCCATTATTATCTCTAGGATTGACCGATAGTTTGGGCATCCGTTTATCATCGTAAAGATGGATTCGATTCACGCTAAGGAAACGTGAAGAGATACGAGAGTACAACGCCGTGTTCTCCTACTGATTTATCAGCATATTAATGGTGAAACACGATATATTCTACATGAAATATGAATAGATTCTATCTCGCCTTTCGATTTCGATCGATTTTCGCGATTCAGATAGATTACATGAGACTTTTCATCGTTTAAAGCACAATCCTAAACTTTTGTTGAACTGGATTGGTTTCCAATAAGATATCTGTTTCGCATGTTGATTAGGCTGTGTATCTCGCAATGAATTTTTGTAATGCTAAAGAGAGAGAGAGAGAGAGAGAGAGAGAGAGAGAGAGAGAATGAGAGAGAAAGAAATATAGTTTTTATATTACAGCATTCTCCAATATTTCAATCCCCTCTATCCCTCAACATTCTTCTTATTTCATAATCCATATATAAAATATATATTCTATATTATATATAGAATATTTTTTTTGTGAAAATAATCTTGAGACTTATGATTCTAATTTACATAATGATCTATGGCATTTGTACAGGACTTCTTTGGTTGATTATTTTGAAAATAATACTGCCAGATTTTGTTGAAACAAAATTAGAACGATGATGAACATCATTCTAACATGTTAGAATGATACGTTCATCATGATACAACAATCATATTTTGCAAACATTGCATAATTAAAACATTTTTTTAAATATAAATTTTTAATTAGAGAAATGAAAACTGATACAAAGTATACTGATATAGAGAAAGCATTTGAAAAATATATTTTGTAAAATAATTTGAATCGGAGAGAAAGAGAAATATGGAGATAGAAAGCATCGTTTGAAATTTCACACTAGCGTCCTCTGAGATTGTCGAATCACATTAATCTATTATATTTATAATTATAATTAAAATATCTCTTAAAAATATAAATCTCTAACAAGTAGAGAAATGGAAACATTGATACAGAGGAAATATTAAAAAAAATATATTTTATAGAATAATTTATGTGAATTAAGGAAAGAAAAAAAGAGAGAGAGAAATATGGAAAGCAACATTTAAAATTCTACACTAGCGTCCTCTGAAATCGTCGAATCATATTAATCCACTGTGTTTATTGTATCCATTTATTATGTTCAGCTACTGTATTTATTATGAATCCCAAGTTGTATACAGTATTATATCCAGTTATTGTATTTATTGTGAATCCCAAGTTGCAAGTTGTATCCAGTATTATGTCCAGCTACTATGTTCATTGTGAATCCCAAGTTGCAAATTTTTTAAATTTCTAATCCAGCACAACTAGTATAGTCTTCTAATCAGTATAAAAAATAGATTGGCAAGCTTAATCTCATACATAAGCTTTCCTTTGCTTGTTCTGTATCAGTCATTTAATATTCAGTATGGATGACAATTATAATTCATTTTTCTATGCGAATGCATGTCATGTATGCAAGCGATTTGGTTACAGCGTTCATTTAAAAAGATGCGGTGGCTGCAGGATGATAGCATATTGTGATCAGAAACATCAGAAGCAGCATTGGCCACGTCACAAGCATCTGTGTAAAATTATCCAAGATGTACTAAAAAATAGCAAGATGCAAACCCACAACATGTCTTTGCAGGAATGGGCCCAGCTGAAGATGAATCTAATGTTGCTGGTTGCAGTCAAATTGACGCGACACTTGGACGAATACGAAAAACAGATGTTCAGATTCCCCAGAGCCTGTTTGATTTGTCACGAACAGAGCAATCAGTTGTTGAAGGATTGTCAAAACTGTGCAAGTGTCAGTTTCTGTGAGAAACACAAAAACAATTTCGATAGAAGACATACCACATACACTTGCAATTCGTTTAAATTATGCTTCAATTTAGATAAAATATTATCCACCAGTATCAACGATAACTTTCCGAATCTATCTTACTTGCAGCATATTCTTAATGACAAGACATTTCAAAATATAAAGGATTTTATAAATGCTCACATGAATATCGTTCAAGATTTGGGAATACCACTAAACATATGGGTAGCTGTACAGTCAGAATATCTCACGCGACCTTTGACACTGCTTCATGGATTACAAATATTGGATTACGTTTTAAAAAGCAACAGGCTAATAGTTCACGTCATAGCGGCAGATTTTATCGAACTCGAAACTGCGAAGGGTTGGGAGATCCTACTACATCTGATATCAGGTGTAACATCGGTAAAAATCATAATGATTGGACCGGAATTGCCACATGAGACTATCGTGATGAAAGTCTGCAATACTTGTGTTATGCAGAGAAAAGAGCTTTCGTTTGAGATTCACAGTGTACTATATGAGAATTATATGCATAGCTCGCTATTTGTGAAGCCAGACTTAGTCATAGGATTCAATACGGGCATTCAAGAATGCGAGGAAATCACATATCCTGAAGAAACGTGGACGCCATCCATACAAATGTTGGCTAAGCAGAATTATCCATTGATCTTGACTTGTTATACGCGAATAGAAACGGAGAAAGAAGTAACTAGAATAAATGCTATCTTAAAGAATGAGGTGAAATATGTTTATTGTGAAAAAAATCCGTTCGCGAGTTTAAGGCCTTATAGAGATTATGAAACTGAGAATCTCTTTTATCAAAATAATTACGTGATTATTTATAAGAATCTTTGTTCATGATACATAGTATAATATGTCTAAATGACTATTTAGAAATAGTCAATAGTCATAAATTTAGACTATTTAGTCATAGAGTTGCGCAATATAGTTATTGTTACTTTGATACTGTAATTATAAACGGAATATAAGATATTTTATATATTAGCTGTACGTATACATGTAAAAAATAAAATTAAGAAATATATATATATATATATATATATATATATATATACAATGAAATAATCAAAATAAATAAAATATATATATTTTATTTATTTATATTAATTATTCTTCTCTTAATTACCCTCCAAGATTATTCTTTGATTTTTGCCATTATTGTTTCCAATAAGATAGAAAATATTGTTCTCATTGATTCTATATATACATGTATGTACCTATGTATTTACATACAAATATATAATGCAAATTAAAAATTATATCTTGCATATACATATGAATAATTATGTATTATAAGAGATACAATTCCAACAACTGACATATCTACAACAACTTTGAGCACCTAAGAAAAGATATTAACCAACTTCTATGATTTATTAAAAAATTATATTTATATTTTGTTATATAAAAATTAAATAACAAGATATAACAAATTAATGTTTAATAATATAAACAAAATTTGTCAATTTTATATATTCCGTTGAGATATACAATTTTCATTAGAAAAGATACATTTTTTGAAAGAGTAGAAAAAAATACATTATTAAAAGAAACGTGATATCAAAAAATTATAAACAGAAATTAGTGATTACTTAAATAAGACCAAATAAAAAAATCATCACATCATTTTTTAATTTCAATATTTTTTTCTCAATAGTGTACTTAGCGTTATTTTTATATCTTTATGAAAAGTACATGTATACATATACATATAAAATTTAAAAAATGTACATACATTATACATATAAAACATATATTAATATATAAAATAAAATACTTATTATTATAAAATAGTTACTGAAGGTAAACAAATAAGTAGACTTCATTTGTATATTTAAGCCGTTAACAATAGCTATGACAGATCCTACTAGAGTGACAATGAAATGAGAAATTGTACTTTTTATGTTTACGCTGCAATATAAAGACAAATAAATTATAATTATGAACTTCATTAATTATGGTTACAGTTCAATATGATACATATAATGAGAGGAAAATTATAGAAATTCATTGTCATGAAATAAACTTGTACTCTTACAGTTGTAGTTTAAAAACGAAAAGTACGATTCCTTATTTCATTACTATTCTGTCAGGATTTCTAATCTCACTTCTGTCTCATTTTTAACGATAATTATTTCTTCGAAAACAGTATCTTCATCACGGCCAGATCGATGTCATATGCACTTACAGTTTAAGTTGCATCAGCTGACAATCACAACAATGGCAGAGATCGAGTGGCCATGGCAGTACAGTTTCCCTCCATTCTTTACGTGAGTATCGTTACAGTAAGCATTTCGTGTGCAATGAGATTGCAATAGATTAGAAAACTTAGACTTATCAAAAAGTTCACTGATCCTATATCATAGGACGCATCTCGTCAAACTTCATGTGAGTTGAAATGTTAGGTTATAAACAAAAGCGTACCGCTTCATGTATGATATGCCTCGTAACAACACCAGTGTTTCTCGTATTTGATAATCTTATTACGCGTTATATTTTTAATAGTAATGTTTCTGTTTCATTGTTTTCATTAATTGTTTTATTTTGATTGTAGACTTCAACCTCATGCGGATACCAGAGCTAAACAGATAGCAGCTTGGAAGAGTTTGGTGCTTGAATATTATCGTATCACAAAACAGGCTGTCGTGGATGTACGTGAAGTGCATACGAATCCTCTCTTTAATAATGCTAATATAAACAGTATCCTTTTTATTAATCGCATATCGAGAGACGCATAGACTCTGTGAGACTTCTAATATGTATGATCATGTCTGTAAAATATAATTTCTATATCTTTTTCTCTGTCTTGATATATTTTATTTTTTAATTATATATTTTTTTTACTTACACAAGTTTCTCAGAAATTAAACTGATTGACTTTTCTGTACAATTTCTCAATTCCAGTACTTTAGCATTAATCATGTGTTTGTATAATAAAATTAAAAAATATATTTCAAATGGATGTTTATGTATAATATCTGTCGTTATTGATATTTAGCTTTTAACAGATTCGACTTATGTTTTTATCTTTTGTGTATCAATATATATCTTTCTTTACTTCTTTATTTGTAAAACCTTTATTGCATTTTTATATCGTTCTCTCTCTCTCTTTTTCTTCTTTTCCTTTTTCATATAATTTCTTTATATCTCACATAATTTATATGTTATTTCTTTACTTATATAATACTTACGTAATAATATAATAATTTATTTTGATTTACGAATAATTCCTTAATGCGATGATATAGGAAGGCTACAATCTGAAACTATATTAGTAATATTAGAAGAATTGGGAAAATCAGGAAATGCAACTCCATTAGACAAGACCAAGCAAAGATGGTTGGTTTATTGGCATACTCTGGAAGAATGGGGTGATATAATATATAATTGGGCACAGGAGAATGGTTTTGTTGGATCTGTATGTACATTGTTTGAATTGACACAAGGGGAGGACACGTCTGATCAGGGTAATCTTCAATCAATTCTGTTTATTATTGCTTTTATTATAAAATAGTCGTTAATAACTTTATATTTCATTTTAGAATTCTACGGGCTCGATACTGAAGTGTTGATCAGATCATTGAAAACCCTGGAAGCTGCCAAAAAGGCGGAACTTATTTTATTCGATGATAATCAAGGTGTTAAATTCTTTTGAACCGTGTGAACCTTGCCAGAATTACATAAATATTGATAATATTGATGTAAATTATATTGAATTGCTAAAGATAAATGTATTGTAATCATAATATTCGTACTAAAGGAAATCGGTCGCATCTTTGTAGAGCGATTTTTTTTGGAAAATGATCAAAAAACTTGTTCTAACAGTAAAAAAATTATCTGAAATCACATGATTAGTTTTTTAATAATTGTTTCATGAATTTTTAACAAATTGCAAAATCAGGTTTTTTATACGAAGGTTCCTAGATATATAAAAAATATATATTAAGAAAGCGTATAAAAATATATTATCTATGTATAATAATTTATCGATATCCTATGTTGGATAGTACAATCATTGTACTGGTATTTAAGTAATAGATTACATTTATATGAATATTATATCATACAAATGTATTGATTCTTCAATTTTTTAATAATATGAAGCGTTTGATCATTATTGACAATTAATCATATAAATAGAAAGATATTCTTAAATTATCAATAATAATAAACATAAATATCCTATATCAAAAATTTTTTAATTATTCTGAGCGCGTAAAATATCAATAAACTCGATTTTACTTTTTGACTATGTAAATTTGCAATTATTTCTTTAGAACTGCCGCAAGATGATGCAAGAAAGAATGAAGAAAAACTTGAATGAAATTAATGAATGGTTAATGAATGGAAACGTTTATTTAACATAATATTAAGTAATACATTATCTTTTTTCCTTTCTTACAAAGCAAACTCGCTTAGACACAAAAGCATACCGGATTTTCGGCTGTGAACGAGTATATCATGTTACATTAACGGTGATCCTACGATGCATCTCGAGTTTCGTTTAAATGTAATGTAATATTGGTAAAATTTAATGTAGTGTATTAGTGAAACAGTCATAGACTTTGTCGAAGTACATATGTCGTATACAATACATCGAGAAAGCCGAATTGAGAGAGAGGGAGGGAGGAGATGCAAGAACAGGCGTAAAGATTAATACTTCTACGTTTAAGGTCGAGCTTAAAATATGATCACAATAAATTGAAACCTACGGCTCGGAATTCACGTATCCTCCATATGTAAATTATTTTTGAAACTTTTGCATTAAATGTAATGAATGATTTATTTCAAGCGCCTTAATTTATATATAAATGAGACGGATTAAATTCCTATAAGACACCATTATTACACGAGATTACGAAAATTTAAATATTTCTCGATGAAATTTTTCAAAGAGAGATTACTTCGCTTCGGAACTATGATGTTCGAAAATAACACAGGAAATGTTTCGCTTTGTCAGTTGATTCATGCCACGAGACATCTTTGCCTTTCGGTGTTCTAAATCAAGAAACGGGAAACAAAGAAGTATGATAATGAGGATAATTAGGAACTAAGACGTTCTATAGACAATATATACAGCATACTTGCTTGACATCTTTTTACAAATGACAAAGCGAAGTAATTAAAGATACAAAGACCATGGCCATATTATTCTGTGGAATTTCACCGGGAATTAACGATTCTGCCATATTGATGATTTCCTGAATTGGGCTTGTCGAGAAATTAATTTGACACTATGAATGTGAAATACTGTGATGTAGAAGAATGAGAGAAAAAAACAGACAAAGAAATACAGAAAAAAAGAGAGTGAAAAAATAGCACGATCGCACAAAGCTTGTTCCACTATAAATATGAACATGATCTGAATCATTATTTACAAGAGGCAATAATTTTGTGAAACTTATTTCTCCTCCCCTCTTCCCTCTGGCGGTGTCGTTATTTTCCTCTTGAAAAGTAGAACATGCGGCTCTGAAATAATACGTTTGGCATATTTGATATTAAAATCTTGTCGATACATAAAATTCTCTAATGTAAGATTATCATTGAATATGTTTGATGAATTAAAATTTCGTAAATTAGAAAACTTATATCTCTAAAATGATATGCTTGATACGATCTAATCTATTCAATGGATTAAAATTTTTTCTATATAAATTCTATATAAATAACATAAATAATAGAACATAGAATGAACTGTGAACGAACCAGTCTAATTCTAGAATCATACAATTAAATAATGGAGTCAGATTGACTCATTGGCATATCAGAATTGTTCAATGCATACCAGGATCATGGATCATATAATGTACCCATCCTTGGCTTTGCTGGACGCCAATTGCTCTCCACTCTTGTTCTGATAATAGATGAGTTCTTGGTACAAGTTTCACCAGTTCTTTCGGCAAAACGACATGCCTGTATCAAGTTTACAAGGAAAAGAAAAAAATAACAGAAATGAAAAACATAAGAATAACTGGCATGCAAGAAAAAAGAATGAGGAATACATAGTAACAAAATAAATAATATAATGGAAATAATATAAAATAATAACAAAATAAATAATTAACGGAAATAATGTAAAATAATAATTATACACATGTTTTTTAAATGATATACACAAATTATATTTGGTAATGTAACATACATGTACTGATACGTGCATATAATTCGGACTATATAGACACTTCTAAATGTACATATTCTATATGCAATCAAAACATGAAAACATTAGGTTTAGCAATACATCCAGTTTACGAGGCATAATTGCAATTATGCATTCTCTTTCTTTTGATCCAAGAATTTAGCTGGGAGAAAATAATGGCTACTAATCATTCCTTAAATTTGTCGGGCTTGATTAGGCATTTTTGACATGGAAAAAGCCACGTAACTCAATCTCTCAACAGTGTTTTTTTTTTTCTTCATTTTTTCTACGCCTCGTAACGAGATATCTTTGGCGTCTAAACGTGTGGCCATGGCCCACGTTATTGAAAGACTAACGTTACTTTTAGCCGTCGCGAAGGTCAGGGCCCGATTTCTCTGGCCCGTTCATTTAAATGAAATAAGACAACGAAATCGCGAAACCGGTTTGAAACCCACGATGAGCTCACCGACCATAAAGCAAATCGACAACACGAACTTTCTGGATCTGGTCATTTAAACATGAGCCAGCAGGCATTGTCGAAAGAAATCGAAAGGAGAAGAATCAAGGAAGGGAAAAATGTCTCGAAGGCTTGGAACCACACAGACACCTCTATAGAATTTCGTCTAGTTTCACCGAGAAACGCCGCGTTGGTGCACAGGAGCTCTGGGAGGCCGAATTTTGCGGAGAAAAAATTTCGCGAGGCCCAACGTATGGTTCTACCCACCTGTACTCGTACTGGTCGTCGTAGTACTTGTCGGAATAGTAAAAATTGTGCGGCATTATGTCCTTCGATTCTGTGACAACAATAGATACGAGAAAATCACCGCGAAGACTAGAGAAGTTCACTACGAGAAGCGTGGTCACGCGATACACAAGTCAAAAACTGACGCACAACGGCGAGTCCTGAGATCGTTCGCGATGGCGTGCATACATATGCCGTCCAATTTGAAAATCTAACGGATGTGCCGGTTTGGCGGCGCTGAGATCGCCTGCCGCCAAGTTCTTCGGTCGCTTTAGCTCTCACGTCAGATCACCGCGCTGTCTAGTGACGTCTCGTTACGAACGACATCAAGGTTTTCTGATAAACGAGAGGCCTCGCGTGACGAATGAAAATTCATGAATCGTTGACAGATTGATTAGAGAATTATTTTGACTCTCTTCTGTGTTTTTATGAAGCGATGACATTGGCTTAGACGCTTGATTGGATCATATAGTCACTTATATCAGCTGCCTCCGTGAAAGGTGGCATACTTTCAAAGCGTCGCCGCGGGACGGCAACGTGAACATATTAAGGCATTTTAAATGTTTAGTTGTGAAATGCGCGATCGTTTTTCTTTTCCTCTTTTCAGTGAATTTCGCCTCCTCGCCATTACGGAGTCAAAGATTACGCAATGCCATGTAATCTATATTGGCTAAGGATAAGGATAACAATTATGACAAAGATCGATCCACGAGATCCAAGAAATCGAAATTCAGATCCAGATCTAACCACACGCCACAGACATCCAAAAGATCTGGTAAAAAATGCAGAAAGATCGCACGATCCTCGTGAATCGAGGAGAAAGTCTTGACGAAAATACAAAGGTCGAAAAAGGTGAATTTTTTTTTAAATATATAGTTATATGTTGATGATTATGATTAAATGATTATGATTGAATATATGATTATGTGTCGAGATTGTGATTCAAATTACATTATATAAAAGTTATTTTTTTTTCTCTTTTCGTGAATTAAAATGACAAAAATTTAGTGCCTTTAATTTAATTCCTAAATAATTTTTATGTGTTACTTTTATTTTTTAATTTTCTTTTTTTTAGACTTTTTTTCTTTCTATCTTGCTTATAAGATTCCTTTTTTTCCTATTGGAATAATAGATACTTAGCTTTTAATTTGATCAACTAAAAATTATTTAGCTATATTTAACATTTTTTGTGTTTCTATTTTATTAATCTTTCTCGTGTTTTATAATGTTATTTTGTTTAGATTATAGATTGTATATTATCTTTTGCTTTGCACGATATATATGAATATATTTTTTATTTGAAGAATCATCTTTATCATCATTGATTTCTAATAGATATACTAATTCTTTATTCACAGAGTTATCTTCCATGCTATGCAAACTGCAAAAATAGCAACAGAAGCAAATTAAAGATTTGCTGATAATTTCAGAAGAAGTTGATAATAGAGAATGCCGGAGGAAAAGTACCTATATCAACTTAAGATCAAGAAATATAAATGCAAGGAAAGATTAGACTAAGACCATGACTATTTACACAAGGATAATCAATTCAAAGACGGATATTCTATCTACTTTTGTTTGGTCAAAAAAATTGAAAAGAGAAAGCTTGCTTGCCTTAAATTAGGAAGAGCTGGAGACCCGAAACTTGACAGATCTGTAGATTTAAACAGAAGAAGAATAAACCAGAATTTGAACAACAACAATGAGGATAGCAGAGGACTAAGTTACAGTGGAATGAAGACACTGCTCAGTGGAAACAGCGGGCTAGAGAAAAATTACTTTACTCAGGAAAAAATTGGTGCATGAGGATCCAGGAAGGTCACACAAAATCCATCAATTTTCTTGTGAAATATATAACACAAAAGAAAAGATTGATGCAGTGGAGATGCATAAACCATATACGTACTTGCGAATCTTATACATGAAGGACTTCATCAAAGGATCTCATAAAGAATATAAAGAATTGGAATGTAGTAAGAACTTGGATCACTGAAAAGATAACAGTTATCATAGAAAATGAGCTGTATAAATTTAATAAACTGGAGCAAAAGGAATATAAAACTGGTAAAGAAATATTTTTTCTGTTTTCTCTTATTTGTTATTATAATTAGCTTTCTTATTATTATTTTTTTTTAATTTCTTTACATTTCACAAAACATATTTTTGTAGCCATTGATAGGAGAAAAGAGATGAATGAATCAATTGCTAAAAATGTCACAACTGTCTTTAAAGACAAAATTTCAATGCAAATTTCAAACTGAATGAAAGTTTTGTAGTTGTGGATCTTTTATTGTTGAAATATAAAATATATTAAGTATAAAAAATGTGTAGCATACAACGAGAGTGTGAAACTGAAGGGAATCTACACAGAAAAAGTTTTAAGCAGGGAACACTGAAGGCTGCCAAGCCTAGGAAAGCGAACCTTCAATAAAGCAAAGTAAGTCTTTCATGAGCGCAGTAATCGGGAAGAACAAGGATGATCAATCCAAATAAGCATCATCTTTCTCATGTTTAGATCCATATTTCTCTTTTTCGTATTTTTATTAAGATTTGCTCTTCTTCTAAAATTCACTTTTTATCTACTCTAATTGCATTTTCTTTTCTTTCTTTGTTTATTCTTTGCTTTTAGTTTTATTCTTTATTATCTTTACTTATTATTGTTTATCCCTTAATCCTCTTTTTTTCTTCTATCAATATGCCAGTAATAATAATAAAACTAGTATATAAAATATAATGATAATTTGTATAATGCAATTATAATGAAATTATTTATAGATATATAAACTGTAATAAGTTAGAAATTAATATGGTGCCTTTGAACCAATGATAACTCTGTTTGAAGTTTGAATATTTTTTCGCCGTTTCGGTAATTCAATGTTAATTTTTCAGAGTTCCTGCGCAACAAGGACTTTATGATGCTGCGAGTTCCGATAGGCCTGCCACACGTGAATATGATGTTCAAAATTGTCAATCTCGTTGAAATGCCGCTAGTCTGTATACACATATGAGATCAATATTCTCTTTGTTTATCTTGAAGCGATTCATTTCTGTATTAAGCGATACAGAAATCGCTGTAATGTAATGTATCATCGTGTAACAAGCATAATTTTACAGACGATATATATATATGTCGTTACTGTATAAGGCGAACGAATTCTCTGAATAATGATATTATACAAATATATTATATAATAATGATATTATATTATACAAATCATAGTATGCCTGATAGTATACGATAGCATATGATAGTATAAAAAACATGAATAAAAAAGGACTTTCAATTACTTGAAAATATGATCTTGCATCTTGTATGTGTTTCTTCACGTGCCCAGTGTGTTGCAGAGAAATGCACGGCTTCGCGCGTGATTCTGCGCGCTTTTATCGCTTGCTCCAGAATAACTTCCGCGCGATGACGAGAACGCAGCGAAACATAGCAAGCGCACGGTATAGGCGCGATACGGCGTCGTTCGTTGGATCGATTTTTTCACTGCCATCTGTGTATTATCACACAGTCAATTGACCGCACGCTCGCGTGTATGGAAAGGTAAAAACGGTGTGAAAACTAATGGATAGCTTCTGGAGACCAGCTCGCGCAGTACGCCGCGTAATTCGATGGCAACGTGTCGCGCGTCGTCGACAACTTCTCCACTTCTGCTCGCGTTCACGTTTGTAATTGAATTTAAAAAATTTGAAGAGAATCGCATCATACATACGTGTACATGTGCGTATTCACGAGTTGCAATCTTTTCTTTATGTGCGTGATTCGTGAAAGAAAGAGAAACGCGCGTTCCATTGATATTTTCGCGTTTTCATACGACCGAGCAGTGTAAGGCAATTATCTTGGTGTCGCGTCGTTAATCAATTGACTGTTATTGACAGGATTTTTGTGCTATCCGATGATTCTAATCTAATTGAACAAGAACGCAGACATCCATAGTGCATTCATAGATACATACTTGTGGCCTATTCGTCGAGAGCGCTATGCTTTCCTGATATCAACTGATTAGCGCGTATTTGAAGAAGAACGACATTCGTTTGCGTAGAAAAATAAAAAAATCATTCAGTGCAATATTCAGTACGCGTTGGAATATCTCCGAAAATTCTCCGGCGATATCGCCGAAGTAAGAAATTTCGTTTACTGATAGGAATCATGACTTTATCTCTGATTTCGAGACTAATGGAAAAATCGAGACACGCGTGAACAATAATCCCAACTTTCTAAGCAATTTCGCCACTTGTCAGAGCTTAGGAACGTTCATGTAGATCGATGCGCTCGGAAAGGATAAATTCATCGTCGACGAGGAACGTAATAATGCTCTTTCACATATACAACGCCCTGGGTAATTTTCGTACACGCGATCTGTGAGGTCACGGCGCCGGTAAAGTCGTCATGAGGTGGAAGAGGAGTTTTTTATCCGAGAAAACATTTCTCGTAATAAAGGATGATCTGGAGATCGCGAAAGGTAATGCTATCATTCATCGCGAATCTGTACATATGTACATATGTATCGATTTCCTATGTCGACTCGAGAAACCCGCGCGAGAAAATAATTTTCTGTATGCGAATAATTCATTCTCAAAGATAATGATTACAATTTGTAAATGTTAATTGATGTTAACCTCCTAAAAGTTATTTTTGGCTCATTAGATTATATATGTCGTTAGATATGTAATAAATTAGGTGCATATAGATCCTATCGTAAATGATATGATTTTATTGATAAACAATCTTAGAAATTCGAAAAAAATAACGATTCGAACGAAGATAAATGAAAAAGTAATCAAAACATTAGACGTTTTATGGATATTAGAAGATTATATATATGTAATTTTATATATATCCAATTTCTACAATGTAGTTATCAATTGTCCAATCTCATTATTAATTTAAGAATGAAAGTAACGCAAATATAAACCAGAATTTTACGGCACTTGCAACTAAATTCTATCTTTAATTAGCTTAAAAAGCTAAAAACTTTTTAAATTTCCTATCCTTGCAAGATTTCTATAAAGCATTCAAATTGTTTTCTCAAGTCTCTCGTAATTTCTTTAACGGGTTAAGCGCCGTGCAACATCCGTAACGACGTCGATCATCGCTATCACCGATAGATCATCTTGGTCTGAGCAGATGTGACCAGGAACGGACGAAGGACAACGGCGAAGGATGCGGCAAACATCGGCACCTGGCCACCGCCGAAGATGAAACGCGTGCAGGCATTTTGTAGGGAACAACCGGAAAGACCGAAGACGGCGAGTTTGGAACAACCGAGTGTGCTGGATCCAACACTGATGGACAAGCTCGACATGTCGCTGCTGAGTAAGGAGCTATTGCGTGACTCTATGACGCGCTTCCATCATTCGGCAAACAAACCGATCGGTGGGGGCACCGCAACATCCTCCTCATCGTTGTCATCGTCGTCATCATCGTCGTTGTCGTCGTCATTGTTGCCATCGCCGACGTTACCCGCACAACATCGGAACGCCGCTGCGACAACCACGACGACGGCCACCAACTGGCCACCCCACCAAGAGGTTCCAGTGCGCCATCAGCATCGAAGCTTCGAACAGATTTACGAGCAGCAGATCGCGAGTCGGATGGAGGAAGCTGACCGATTGCGATCGCCGATCGCTGACAATCACGTCGAAAAGACATCGTCCGGCACTGTGATGCACGAGAACGCAATTACTACCAAACGGAGCTCCGACATCAGGAAGCTTGATGCTAACAATAACAGGTCGGTGTTGTCGCTAATAATTCGCGATTGCGGATTACTAATTCATTACATGTACTGTCAATTTGTTTCGCCGCAAAGGTATACGTGTATGTAAGAAGTAGTGTTTGCTTTTCTTTGTTTTGTGCCTTCTATCAGGAGCGATGCAAGATCAGTGTCAAAAATGCCATAATGTTAGGATAGCTAAAAGATTGCGTGTCAACGAGAAGAGAAAAGAAAGAAAAGAGAAAAAATTCTCTGTATTAAATTATGGTCATTATGGTATTATTGTACTGTTGTGCAAGTTGCAAAAATTTGTCTGGCCGATTTACTTCTCGAGTTGAAATGTCTGTGCTGACTGTATGAAACAAGGTGACTGTCTTGATCGATCGCCAATGCACGAGCGAGTAAAACTTATAACATCTATACAGTGAAGCGAATTAGCGTAGTATTCTATTGAGAGTTCGAGGTAATGGGTCTGTTCCTTCTGTCTGTTCTTTCCAGCTGCGCTAATTTTATTGGTTTCTTCTCTCCACCAATTTAAAATTGTATGTACCTATTTCTTACTTAAATTCTATAAATGTATCTAATTCAAGACAGATCTAATGATTTGACAGTTTAGTTTTTACTGAAAGAATACATTTTCAAATGTTTTCTCCGTATTTAAGTATTTATTTAAGTCAAATTTAATAATAATATCAAAATAGATTATCTTTTGCTAATATTATTAATTAATTATAAAATTAAAGTTTAAAATGTTGTATAAAATTTGTATGTTTATATATATATATATATGTCATTTATACTATTAAATTTATGTTTATTTATGCTATAATATAATACTGATATTTATGTTATTAAATATTACATCTTGCATACGCGTAATATGAATTACATCATTAAATACTTATATGGAATATAATATTTTTCAAAAGATGAAGTTAGTGTTGATTACTTTATCAAAAAATAATTATAACGTATTGCAATATAGCGCAAATTATACTACTCGCTATTGAATAATTTTATTTTACTCAACAATCATTTATTATTTCTATATCATCTACATAGTGTTCTACATAGTTTTATTTTATCTCATATGTTGTTATTTGTATAATATTGTAAAATATTGTTATAATATCGCTTTACATCCACATTGTTTTACATTCATCTTTATTTCATTCCGTTTTTAAAACATTAATAAGCATTTCTTATTGCTAGTGTTGATTGCTATCAATTGCTTATCGGTTAATAAGTTAATATACTAATTACTGATTGCTATACTTAATTGCTAAGATAGATATTACGGAACAGAACTAACACATATTTAAATACTTATTTACTCTTAGGAATGGTCCTTCCAAGCTATCAACCGTGAAGAAGAAGAACTCAAGAGTTGGCTTGTCGAGTGATTTGGAAATATTCACCACCGCGTCGGCAAAGGATCTCGCTCCGGAACCTTGCAAGACTTGTGGACGTCCAGATCAACCAGAGAGATTCCACAGTCATCCGAAAGGCAGTCAGACTAAAATCAAGGATATCCCGGCAACGACAATGTCGACTATGAAGAAACCGAAGACTATCGTGCCGCCGGTACCAAAATCCATCCAGAAACCGGTGCCGTTGAATTTCCGCAGCGATCGTCACAAAAACAGATCGGAAGATGCCGAAGAGAGATCGAAACTTGTCACCTCACAGAATGCTCAGAATTCAGCCCAAATCAGAGCATCTGCGTCGGGGTCAAACAAACGGGGTCCCAAGACGGTCACGTGTTACGTATGCGGCAGAGAATTCGGCACCGCCAGCTTTCCTATACACGAGCCCAAATGTTTGGAGGTAAATAATCAATAATTTACATAATTAATAGAAAAGATTTGGTATAATTAATCAAAATAATCAATGCAATCATGAAGTCATAATTACATCACGTATTATCATCATTGCAGCGTGTAATATTTCAGTATATGTATCTAGAGAGATAACAATTGATACGATGTAATTACAGAAAAATGTAATTACACAAAAATTGCATACAGAATGCTGAATTAACAGCTTTCTTAAATTTTAACAACAGTCTTTATGAAGATTAATATTTTAGCGAGATACACTTTCAATATGAGATTCCGACGTGTATAATAAACTATGCGGGCATCTAAGTACCGATGAAAAGTCAATAATACGCGTTTCATATGCGTTCTTTATTTTATAGCATGCTTTATTGATATAGCTTATCAGGAACATTAAAGTAGAACAGAAACAACAAGCGACCAGCGTATGTGAAAGCTCTCTAACGTTATAATATAGCGAAGGTAGAACATTTAATAAACTCCCCCTCACGTGGCATTGCGATTTCATCGCAGAAGTGACAGAAGCGGTCCGTAATATAATATCCATAATATAAACTCTGCCTGCCGGTGCACGTGTAATAAGTCAAGGCTCTTTCGTAAAATCGATGGCAGTATAATATAACGACGCCGTTGCACCATTGAGCCGACATTGCCGATGTGACCGATATGTCAGTCGGGATTACGCGATTATGTGATCGGTGGCGAGCAATTAGCAGGCGTTACTTGTCTTCAACCGATCGACCGACCGATCTCGTGATGTTTCTTCATCACGATGCGTTTTTTTCATCTTCTAACGAGCATTAACGTCTCGCATTTGAGCACCCAAGTTGAGCACGTGATTGCCTGATTCTCTTATCTCACGCACATATCGGGATTCCCGTAATCGATAAATGAAATTCATGTTTGTACAGTTTGCAGGTTATTCTAAACAACACGCTCGATAGATGTATCTAGATATTTTGAAATGACATTAGCAATGCAATCGTCTATGCAATGCCGGGTCTACTGCAACGATGTGCGCTAATGCGTTACGATATGAGATCGATACAATGAGCTGTATGTTTTGCATCGCGCAGACATGACAACGTTTCTTCGTTAAAACGAAGAACTATTCTACGATTTGAGGATTCCTTTGATAGAAAGTTGATGGAAAGTTTATATCGGTCTACTTTCTCACCGAGTGATTTGTTATTCTGTTTCACATAATTTTATTTTATCTCGTACATTGTTATCTGCCATTTACGTATGCAAGCATAAATATTTTTTAATTTATTATTCGCTTGATAATTTAACGTTACAATTGCCATCGTACTTGATGTTATTCAAATAAATCTTTGTTGCAGAAATGGGAAAGGGAGAACAATTCGTTGCCCCCATCTCAGAGACGGCCTAGACCTCAAAGGCCGCCCGTTGGGACCGAGCACAACGATTGGAACATAGCCGCATGGGAACAGAGCCAGGTAGATAGATCATCGTCGCAATTATAATTAATTTTACGAAGTAAAATGGTACATCGCGTGTACAAGTCGTTCCCGCGAAATGCGTCGTTGCCTTCCGCCTGAATGAACGTTGCCGTTCACGCCTCGTTAATTTTGTCGGACAATGATGACGACGACGTAATCCTCATTGATCGATTATGCAAGAACCAATTGTGGGATGCGCACACGCGGGCGTCTGCAAATAGCTAGAATTTTTTTATAGAATCTCGTAAATTGACCGGTGAATATTAATTAAAAGGAAATTCGAGCAAGCCTCGGACTAATCTCGGGAATTTAGAAGCGATATTTGCACCAACATTGAAATCTTGAAACGTTTGTTAATAAATTCGGGTTATAAATTCATGATGAGAACGTATCGCGATTTGCGGGCATCTCCTGCGTAACAGTTTTGCGTGGAATTGCAAAGAGTGCTCTTTAACATCTCATATGCATACGACTTGGCACGTGCGCGTATGTCAAATGAAAATTGTTGCGTTATGCAAAGTATATTTTTCATTATTAGTCATCATCATCTGCGAAGGAATCGGAATCGTTTCATGCTATCGAATGCTAAGCAGAAAACGTCACTTTCCGTTTGGTAAATGCTTTACTTACTTCCATTCAACACATAAAACCAAACAGGTTGATCGAGTCGAGAATCCAATTATTTGAAATTATCCTTTAGTAATTAAACTTTCTCAGAATATCTCGCAATTCTCTAAATTGTGAAATTGGATAAAGAGAATTACCTTTATTAGAGATGCTTGAACATTAATTTTTCTTTCTGAAGCGTACAATCTTCTTTCTTTATGGAGCAATTTTGTCTTTTTTAGAACATCTTTCTTTTAAGAATAATTATATTTTTCTAGAAATTAGTGTTTCTTTATAGAGCATGTGTACATATATTACTTATATTACATAATTATATAAACGAATACAAGTAGATGTACTTAAATATAATCAAGTACAAGACTTGGATTTCTGAGCATAAGATACAAGAATCCAGATCTTCTTTTAGGAGCAATTACTTCCATGCGCGAAGTGCGGCAGGACGTTTTTGCCGGAACGATTACCAGTTCATGAGAGAAGCTGCAAAGCCATACCGAAGGTATCGATCTGTTACTAAATCATCTTGCGCTTTTTGTCTCTTTCATTTGCCTCAATTTTTTGCCTCTACTTTATCAGCTTTCTTAATTATCTATTATTTATCTTCATAGAACAGCGAAGCAAAGCTCGAGCGATTGTTCACGTCGGCCATCACACGTAACGTCATGCCGCCCACCGTTCTCTGTCGTATCTGTGGTCGAAATTTCGGCACCAGAAGCATCAAGATCCACGAACCTCAGTGCAGCAGGCGACGGCAAACACAGAACAATTCGGCGAACAATCCGCAAGATAATCATTCGGCAGCCCAAAACAACAGCCAGGAAAATCCACCATCAATGTATCCGGTGAGTTTTCGCAGAAGAAAAGCATCTCCGACGAATAATTTCTAGCTTCATGTATGATTGTATGTTTATAACTGAGATAATAAAAGAGAAAAAATTGTATTGTGTTTTAAAAAATGGATTTCTTTCTTCCGCAAATAGCGCGCCTTGATATTCTATAATAAATCATAATTAATTAATTAATTAATCAATAAAGAAGATCTTTACTAATCTATAATGTATTCATTTATATATCCTCACATTATCGTTTACAAAATAAAACAATCATCTCACGTAGTGTACAATTGCATTGTGTCTCAGAATTCGTTATTTCAAGATTAAAAGAAAAAATAGGAACGTTGCATTCGTCGAATAAAATCTATTTGAACAGAAATCTGCTACGATGTAATTGAAAGAGAGATAACAAATCGCCTGATTACAGGATCTGTCGCAAAAGAAGACCATTACATGTTATATATGCGGTCGGGATTTCGGAACTTCCAGTATCACCATACACGAACCGCAATGTCTAAAGAAATGGCGTGCCGAGAATGACAAATTATCGCCGGCTCGAAGAAGGAAGGAACCGCAAAAACCTGAAGTCGTGTATACGCGTAAGTCGATAAGTCTGTCTTATGTAATAGGCACATTTGTCTTGAACAAAATTATTTTACAAGCAAATGTTGTTGTTGATTATTCGGACAGATTATATATCGTGTCTCTCTCAATATCATTATGACAATATAATATATGTAGGATAAACTATTGCTATCCCCTGATCAGGATGGTAAATGAATTCTTGACGCTGGGTTAGTAGAACAGTGAGTGAAAAGATTCTTTATTTCGTTTTGCACCGGTACAACCCTTTTCCGACAGGCTAACTGACCCAGAGCTTCGTCGCTTCAGACTTTGTGACTATTTCCCTGTGCGCGCCATCCTTCGCGTCCCTAATCTGTCCGTCTCTCGTCTTCTCTTCGTCGTTCGCTCCATCTTCGTGTGCTCCGTGCCCTTGTGCGTTCTCGGCCCTTGGGTGTCCCGTGTGCTTCCGTGTGGGAGAGAGTGAGAGAGCCCTGTGTGCCTTTCCTGTTCTTTATATACTAAGGAGAGGTGCTCCACCCCAGGGTTGTCAGCCAATCGTTACATATCATAATTCGATTCGGACAGGTCACATCATCTCCCACGCCAGGGATTGTCTAATTGCCCTTTGATCTGGGTACAACTTTCTAAGCATATGCCGTTACCAACGGTTCCTTACTTTCTATACTGTTATTAACGATTCCTTTTCCTTATCCTACATATAATATTATATAATTGCTATAAAAATATGTATTTTATCATAATACAATGATATTAATCCTCAATAATCCTGATTATTAAGATAATGCGATTATAATCGATTGCGATGCGATTATAAAAGGTAATTTGGCCAATGAATGATATCTATTTAAATAAGACTCTGTTTAAGTCAATTATTGATTCACAACCGTTTATCTTCTTTCAATGTATTTTTTCTATAGACTTTATTAGTAGATACATATTTGTCCTTTCGTACATATTTTTATCTCTTTGAACTGCCGTCAAGAAAATTATATACTGAATGAATCGGTCGAGCCGAAAGATTATGTACATGAATATCATGAGTATGAATTCATGAGGTTTGCCATGCATTGTCGTAGATTGTTGCATATAATAGAATAGAGTGGGTGTAAACTTGATTTATTGTACACGCATCACAGATATATTCTAGATCAGAATTACCATCTATGGAAAGAACCGATCTAACTATAGGATAAGATATTATGAGAAATTTTTACTTTCCTTTCTTCGTTTTTATTTAATAACCAGTTCCAAGAACTTATTTTTGCGATACAATTCTGAGAACGAGAAAATCAGATAAATAATATTCATTTAAATTCTTTCAGAATCTAATTTTTCGACCAATTTACGTTATACAATGAAAAAAAGGATTTTACATCGTTTGTATGAAAACAGGAAATAAAATCAATTCTATGAATTTTATTAAAAAATTTATATAATTACAATTATAACATTTTTATTATGCGATAAGAATAAAGGCAGATTCAGAATTCGGAATTGTATGAATATAAAACGCGAATTCTGAAATTTAAATCCTGTAAAGAATTCAGAATTCAGAAGAATGGATAATTTACGGATCTCACTTATCGATTTATCGTCAGGCTGCTTTGAGAGAACGAGCATATTATTTACACATAAATTTATTGCAGGCTCTTCGAAACTATGATCATACTGATGATGATTTCATTGTTTGCAGAGGATCCTCAAGGAAATATGGTCGTTGATCAGACAGCAACTGCGGAAGCCAACTGGATGTCGCATCTGAATCAATTAGTGCCGTGCAAATATTGTGGAAGAACCTTCAATCCCGATCGCGTCAATGTTCACGAGAAGAGCTGCAAAGGAAATCGCTGAAAGTTCATCGGCGCGAAATAACCATTTGTTTCAATTTTAAAAACCGATATAATTTTTAGCAAATATAGATTCAATTGCGCATAACTGATAGAATTATTGCGATATAGTGATCCAATTGCTATATATGTTACGGATTCGGACCGATGATTGTTATAGGGCTTGTCTTGTAGGGCTCTCGAATATTCTCGAGGCCATATCGCGGATTCGGAGGGACGATTGTTCTCTCATAAGATTCCCGAAGGTTCTAAAACTAAATGTTAGCAGAGGACTCCTGGGTACGAGCACGTAAATATAAATATTAGCCGAAGACTCATGTCCAGGAATGTTGTTATCATTCGTTTTTGTAGTGCAGTAAGAACGGGTACTTAGTTTACTTATTCCGCAGAGAAGTAACGAGAGTCAGAGTGTTGCGAGAATCCAGAGGCAACTGTTACTTTGTTAGAATTACGATCTAAAATATTATTACATTTGATTTCATTTGATTTCATTAAAGAAGATTGTTGTATTTTCTACGGCTCTCATCTTTACCGAATACACTTTTCTCGAATCGGCAGATAAAATAAATATCTAAACGGTGTTACGCGAATTTATCGAAGATGCGTTAACAGTGTTTGCATAACACCATCGACGAGTTTTGTACGTAGTTGTTGTGGAATATATAATCATGCGCATTTATGCGCATTTTTTTAGACTATGATTCCAATTATTTATATATCGTGTTGTACAAAGCGTCCCTTTGCAGGATTATCATCACTTTAGTTTTTTTAGTCAGAAAAGTAAGTTTAGTTTTAAAGTCAGAAAATAATTTCAATCTTGATAAGAATCCGCTCGGCTAATTTACACTGAGTGTTCTTGCATCTGACTCAAATATACAATTTTGTAAAATAAAATCTATTCAAGAAAGGAACCCATCGAGAAATGGCATTTTATTATTTTTTATTCTAAAAAGCAATAGTAAGCGGAACATAAATATTAAAAGTAAATTAAAACAAGTTTCGCCGCTTATATATACTTTTGAAAATTAATCGATTCTATCGAATTATGAATCGCGTCGGTGCGACCTCTCGAACGATTTTTTGGCATTCATGAACAATGATGACAGCTGGCATCAAGACTACATCTCTAATCGCTCATTTCCGGAAGTCGATATAATTATCTCCCTCAGGCATGCAAAATATGTTTTTCCAACAAATTACAAACTGAATAAATGATACTAAAATAGACTTTTCGAATTTAAAAATCAAAAATCATTACGTCATACAAAATGCAGACTCAAATCGTGATTTTTAGCCTCTCAAGATCTCATGCGCGCATGCGCGTGTACGTGCAGTGTGTCATTGGCCGATGCGACCACGGTGGCGTAAAGGTAGACACAATCGCAGTGTGGCGCTCTCGCATGCATTGGAGGCAGCGTTCCTTCCCGTAGCAGATCAGTAGTCCTTTCTCAGGGAGTCCGCCATAGTTGCTACACGTATATCTCGGACTAGAGCGAACTCGCTAATCGGATATCATCCAAGATGGTATGTAACCAAGTTGCAACACCGATAATCACAATCGCGAGCACGCGTTCCGATGTGTTCGCAGATGTGAATATTTTTTCGTCCTGCCGAGATCGCATCGCGATAGCATGCTGTTCCGCGACGAGAACCTCGTTCATCCGAAAACCGCGAGGTCCCCCTCTCTCTCTCTCTCTCTYTCTCTCTCTCTCTCTCTCTCTCTCTCGCTCGCACTCACGCTTTCCGCCGTCTTGCTCTCTCGATTAAGATGGAACCGCCGTGCATGAACACCGTGCGCGCGAGAAAGCACGATTACTCCGGATTGCGCAATTTCTCATCATCAAGAAATATCGCAGCTGCGAGATCTCTCAGAATTCCCTGAAATCCCGAGGAACGAGTCGATCACGCGAGAGCCGCATGTTCCAGAATTTTCGCCACCGCGGCATCACGTTCGCGACATACCCAAGCGGAAATATGCTTCGTTCGCAACGTGTCACGTTGTGCCACCGGAACAACGTGCTTGCGTTGACCAGTGTCCACATTTTTCTCGAATTGATTGTAAATCGATTCGCGCGATTTATCGCGCGATAATTCGACGATCTCTCTTGAGAACGCATCGCATGAAAATGAGCTTTCTAACGTATCGGGCGACGTGCCGCAAGTGCCGCGAAATGTGACGCCGTGTGCATATGGACGGTGCTTATCCGTATGTTAATTCGAAGCGTTAATCTTTTATACAAGATTAATACTTTTGCTGCATTTTGCTGGATGAAGAATACCTTCCTAACTAATATGACGTTCGGGAGAAAAAATGGGTACATTTGCCGAATGAAAAGAAAGATTCTAATGTGACCCTAATAATGTATGTATGCTATTTTGAAATTTCTATAAACAGATTTTTTTCCTATTTTTTTTTATATTTTTTTTTATAATGGGGCAATATCGTTATTTATAAAGAATTTGCCATTTGCCATTGCGATATGTTATAGTGGTATGATTCGATTTTACATTACATTGTGCGATCCGCAATGTATTATTTACTAATAGATAAATTACGCTACTATAGATTATATAGAACAAGATATGAATTGTTTATTTATCTATTTAAATATATTCAATTATTCTTTTATGTGTATGAGAATCTTGCCGAGGCAAAAAAGAATTTTTCTTTATGGTTTTGTTGATCAGTTTATACTTCCTGCGTGTTTCAATTGCTAAAATATATTGTTATAGGTGAACTTTACAATAGACGAGATCCGTGCCATGATGGACAAAAAGAAGAATATCAGGAACATGTCCGTCATTGCACATGTGGATCACGGAAAGTCAACTTTGACCGACTCCCTTGTATCCAAAGCCGGTATCATTGCCGGTGCCAAAGCTGGTGAGACCAGATTCACTGATACACGTAAAGACGAACAAGAACGTTGTATCACTATCAAGTCCACGTAAGTCGTCTCTGCTTTCTCACGATTTTCATATTGATAATTATATCTGGATCTTGCATGGTTCATTAATATTGCTATGTGTTAATGTTGCTTCTTGCTTTGCTTCTAGCGCTATTTCCATGTACTTTGAGCTCGAAGAAAAAGATTTAGTCTTTATTACAAATCCTGATCAGCGCGACAAAGACGAAAAAGGCTTTTTAATTAATCTGATCGACTCTCCTGGACACGTAGATTTTTCGAGTGAAGTAACAGCTGCTCTTCGAGTCACCGATGGAGCTCTTGTTGTTGTTGATTGCGTATCTGGTAATGTATTCTTCTGCATTCTTCATTATCGCGTTGTAATCTCAAGTTAGTTTTTTTTATGTTGCAACTCGCGAATTAGTCGTATTCCGTATTGGATTGGCTTTATCTTCCAGCACCCAAGGGTCACTCTGCAGTGCGTCGTTTGATTTGCAAAAATTGACCGATGCACCATGATAGTGTTGACAGTGCAATGGAAGAAGAGTGAAATCAAATGCGTCTAAACGCTGTTAGTGGACCTCTATCCTTATGTCCGTTACTAACACGCTACGGCGCAAATGTGACAAATTCTTTTTACTGCTTTTAATCATTATATAAGAAATATAAAAATTAATTTAGAACCTACATCCAGAATATTGAATTATTACTATTTTTTCGATAAACATAAATATTCATAATGTAGATATTCATACATTGTCAATATTTAATGTGAATATTAAGACAAGATATTTCATAAAAGTAGAATGTTATGTTAACGAAACGTTATTTTATTCACGATATGACTGATAAAAACATAACATATAATCCTCATCCATATGTAGAAGATAAAGAAGATAATTATTAATGGCTCATTACTGATCTTTTTTCAGGTGTTTGTGTACAGACTGAAACTGTACTGCGTCAGGCTATTGCTGAACGTATCAAGCCAGTCTTATTTATGAACAAAATGGATCGCGCACTCCTAGAGCTTCAGCTTGATAGTGAGGATCTCTATCAAACCTTCCAACGTATAGTCGAGAATGTTAACGTTATCATTGCGACATATTCTGATGATGACGGTCCTATGGGCGAAGTTAGAGTAAATAGAATGAATATTATTCTGAAAAAAGCAAGCTACAATTAAATACATGTATATTTACATATGCATTTGTAAAATAGGTGGATCCCAGCAAAGGCTCTGTAGGTTTCGGTTCTGGTCTTCACGGCTGGGCTTTTACTCTGAAACAATTTGCCGAAATGTATGCCGAAAAATTTAAGATCGATGTAGTGAAACTTATGAATAAATTGTGGGGTGAATCGTTCTTCAATACCAAAACCAAGAAGTGGAGCAAACAAAAAGAAGTCGATAACAAACGATCCTTCTGCCTATATATCTTAGACCCAATTTACAAGGTAAGGTCTACATAACCTAAAGATCATTAATGTTCACGTTAATCCAGAATTAAATATTAATATTTAAAAAAAAATTTATATTTAATATATATTTTTTAATCAAATATTTATTCGTAGATATTCAATCGCATCATGAATCATAAAAAGGCTGAGACAGAAGAATTGTTGCAAAAATTGGGTATTGTGTTGAAACCTGAAGATAGGGATAAAGAGGGAAAATCTCTCTTGAAGGTAAGTCTCATATTTCAATCGGCATAAATATATATGTCATTATATTAAATGTGCATTGAATATAATACATACATAATGACAATATAGTTTCGTATTTGTATCTTGACTTCTAATGATTTATAATTTTTATCGATTTATAATAGGAAGATATGAACATTTGATAATTACATACCATTCGTCTTGCTAAAAATGTTTTATTTATGAGATGCATGTAACTGATCAGTTGCACTTATTGATATTTGAAAAATCAATATTATACACAATACTACCAATATACTTGTCTATGGTGTTCATATCTTTAATACAAATTTAATTAAAACAAGATCTTTGTCATTTTTTGTAATGTTTCGTAATAATTATTCATGCAGCTATGCATCGATCGAAAAATTAAATATGATTTTTTATTAGGTCGTAATGAGGTCCTGGTTGCCAGCTGGTGAAGCTCTGCTTCAGATGATTGCTATCCATCTACCGTCCCCTGTAAGCGCCCAAAAGTATCGAATGGAATTACTGTACGAAGGACCGCTCGATGATGAGGCTGCCATTGGAATCAAGGTTGGCAACACATGCATCTATTTCATTTTTAATGTTTAGCATAAATTTAGCACAGATGATGAATTTATTTTACAGACCTGTTCCGATACATTCATGAAGAGAAATTAAAATACTGATTTGCAGAATTAATATATAAATAATCCATAATATTTCCATTTATTAATTAATATTCCTCTTTCAGAACTGTGATCCAAATGGACCTCTGATGATGTATGTCTCGAAAATGGTTCCGACTTCCGATAAGGGACGCTTCTATGCTTTCGGACGAGTTTTCTCTGGCAAAGTGAGCACAGGTATGAGGGCTCGAATCATGGGACCCAACTTCCAGCCAGGAAAAAAAGAGAATCTATATGAAAAGGCTATTCAGCGTACAATTTTGATGATGGGTCGTTATGTTGAAGCTATCGAGGATGTGCCTTCTGGTTAGTATCGAACTGTTCGAGTTTCATTTGATTTCTCTAATTATGATTTACATGATGATTACCAACAGACCTGTTCTGATGATATATGATAGATAGATAGAATGGCCATCTGATTTTAATTATATAAGAGTAAAAGTAGAATCATATAATTCCCTATATGTGCAAGTTATTACTTATTCATTTGATGATGGACAGGTAATATTTGTGGTCTTGTCGGCGTCGACCAATTTTTGGTCAAAACTGGTACTATCACGACATTCAAGGATGCGCATAATATGAAGGTCATGAAATTTTCGGTTTCTCCTGTCGTACGTGTTGCTGTCGAGCCGAAAAATCCTGCCGATTTACCAAAACTCGTAGAAGGTATGTATAAATACAAGCTTTTATTGTGCAGTTTTATTTGTACGTTTTTAAATGTATGTCTGCATATTTTTAAAATGAGTAACTATATAAAAGTAATATACTAAATAAGTGTTTTAAAAATAATATATTAACAAATATACTTAAATTTAGATTTACAATATATACTTAAATGATTGTTGAATAAAAATGGAAAGAGAATGATGAGACATTTATGAGCATTGGGTTATGATAAACCATGATTATAATTTTTTTCTGACTCCAATTATTCTTGACATCATAATGAATGAAATCGCGTTATCGTTAACACGAATGCATTTGATTGATTCACATGACGATTTGGCAGGTCTTAAGCGTTTGGCGAAATCTGATCCTATGGTACAATGTATTATCGAGGAATCTGGTGAACATATTATCGCGGGTGCTGGTGAACTGCATCTCGAGATTTGTTTGAAGGATCTGGAAGAGGATCACGCGTGCATACCGATTAAAAAATCTGATCCTGTCGTGTCGTACAGGGAAACTATTTCCGAACAGTCTAACCAAATGTGTTTGTCAAAATCTCCAAATAAGCACAATCGTTTATTCATGATGGCTTGTCCAATGCCTGATGGTCTTGCTGAAGATATTGACAAGGTAAGTTCGATTGCTTTTCTCTTCATCTTTTCAGAATCTAAAATATATAAGGTATTACAATGTTTTAGTGTTTATTAAAATTTAATATGCATATATAATTTTATTATATTTTTATACTATTAAATTTTATATATACATAATTAGCATTTAATATTATAAATATTATTAAGACGTAAGGATATAATGAAATAATAAATATTATTTATAGAATTTTTCTTAAAACTCCAAGTTAATGCATGGAAAAAATGATAAAATAGCCGTATAGATATGATCTTAGCTTCGATATATCATGCTGAACATATAAATTCCATATTTTCCACATTTTGCAGAATGACGTGAATCCGCGAGATGACTTCAAAGTGCGCGCGCGTTACCTGAACGAGAAATATGATTACGATGTGACAGAAGCCAGGAAAATCTGGTGCTTCGGACCTGATGGCAGCGGACCTAACATATTGGTCGATTGCACTAAGGGCGTACAATATCTTAATGAGATCAAGGATTCAGTAGTTGCTGGATTCCAGTGGGCTACTAAAGAAGTATGAATTCTGTGAAGATTCTGTGAAGATTCTGCGCGCGATTATGAGATCATTACCAATAATATCATTGATCTATTTTATCACAGGGTGTTCTTTCGGAGGAAAATTTGCGAGGTGTGCGCTTTAATATTCATGACGTTACGTTACATGCTGACGCAATCCACAGAGGTGGCGGCCAAATTATTCCTACTACAAGACGTTGCCTTTATGCCTGTCTTCTCACTGCCTCACCCCGACTCATGGAACCCGTTTACTTGTGTGAAGTCCAAGTAAGAATTAAGCTCGAATTCATTTCATATATATGAACAATATATGAGATTATCTGAAGTTATCTGCTTGAACGTTAATCATGGTATGGTATTAAAATACGAAAATTAAAACAATAGAAATGTTTAATTTTAACATTTATTATTATTATTATTGTTAAATTTTTATTTACGAGGCACTGACATCTCGTAATAATGAAACGCAATAAATCTTAATAATGGATCGTTAATAATGAAAATTTGAGTTGAATTAAAGCTCGAAAATTCTCACAGTGCCCAGAAGTAGCAGTTGGTGGCATCTATGGTGTGTTGAATCGTCGAAGAGGACATGTATTCGAGGAACAACAAGTGGCGGGTACTCCCATGTTCGTAGTTAAGGCTTACCTTCCTGTAAATGAATCCTTTGGTTTCACCGCCGATTTGCGTTCCAACACCGGTGGCCAAGCGTTCCCGCAATGCGTGTTTGATCACTGGCAAATTTTGCCGGGTGATCCGATGGAACCCAGCACTCGACCCTACCAAGTTGTGCAGGTAAGGAACGAATCAGTCTCTCGTGTTTCTTGCGGTATTTGTACGCCCCACGTTCATAACTGATGCCGGCGACAATTCCAATGCGCCGTCATTTTTAACCTCGTGGGAAAGCAAAGACGTTTTTTCGTTTTGGTGTTCCAGTAAATCATTCTGGTTCGCCTGAATAGGGGAACGTATATATTCTTGCTATAAAGCTGCAGATTTCAGAGAAATCGTTTATTTGCTTAAAGGATCGAGAAATATTAGAAATAACGCGTCGCTGAAAATTATTGTGATTAAGAATAAATTGATTAACAGGAATTTCTACGTTTTTGCAGGATACCCGCAAGAGGAAGGGATTGAAGGAGGGTCTCCCAGACTTAAACTCATACCTTGATAAATTGTAACCAAGTCCGCGCATCATATTCAAATATTTCTTTAGTTGTAATTCGATTAACAAAAAAGGATTATCGCTAGAGCTGTATCAATGACAAATATAGGTTCATCTTTGTCAAACTTTGTTTTGCATAATGAAACGCGAAACACGATTATAAGTACGAACAAGGCTAATAAAATGTGATTATTACACAAAAATTTAAAAAAAAATACAAATGTGCGGATACGTGACTGCATGTGTAAAGACGTGGAGAGTGCGAGTATAAATATATTTTGTACGTTTATTTAATCAACCGTAACCGTAAACTCGTGAGAACAGTCGCTTATGTTTTTTTAGCATATTTAGCATATTGGGATGAAGAGTCACGGTTGTTAAGTCATGGCGCGAATTACGCCTTGTTTAACGTTAAAAGGAGGATAAGAAACGATTATGTATAATCCGTTTACATTGCTTCTTTTTTTACTACGATTTAGTAAGATTATGTTTACGTTGAGAACAATTTATCGATTTCGGACGCGAACGATCCCCCGACTAATACTAATATTAAAAAAAAAATTCGTCATACGCAACAATGTACTCGACTATGAAAATATCAAGGAATTAAAGATGAAATTACAGAACAATATAGAGTCGAGTATTATTTTCCTTTTTATGCGGTTATTGATCGAAGAAGCTTCGATGCATCGAGACGTCTCGTGTGATATCTGGAACGCTGCAAGGATCTACATTAATGCATTAGTGGTTAACATTCGTCGGGATAACTTTTACGCTAAATCAAACGGAAAGAATAATGAATAATTCATACCAATTTTACTTAATTTTTATTCGCATTTATTTTACATGAATTTAATTTCAAACAAATAAAGGGTCTGCGCTGATAAGGATAACTTTAGATCATTGATATAAAAATAAAGGACAAAACCACCAGTTCGATTTATAATCGTAGACTTTTTGTTAATTAATATTTTACGAATTCTGTTTTTACTTATGCTAAAATTTCTTGCATATTATATTTCTATATATATTAAGATTTTTCTATGTATTTCTTCAATGCGTTTCATATATTAGTACTAATTTTTGTTACAACAATCACGATATATCAAGCTCCATTTTTATTTTTTGTTTGCGTTAATTATTTCTCGCGTTGCATTTGCATCAGGAACTAATGCTCAAGTATTCTAATTGTCCAACGATTCGAACGATTTTGATTTAAGATTCTGCTCGTATCTTGAATGATTCAGATTTCCCGAAGCGCGTCTGAATAGATCTCGATCCTCAATTATAAACTCGATATCAATTCTGCGATACAATACAAACGCCGCATATCATGATCGTAAATACTGGTGGTCGAGATTCACAATAAAGAACCGAGATGAATTATTTGTACATTTTGCAGTGTTGCGAGCCTGCGGAATCTCCAAGTTGCATGGGTATCACCAGTATTGGCTCGTTGCATTGCGGCTTATCCGTGTAAATGGACCACGTACGCTCCACGCAATCAAAGATACCTGCGATAAATTAGCGAGGATTAGGATAATAAGAATGACTAATGTTTTGTATCGCGTGGTCTGTTTGCATTATCGCCACGCGCGTGACGAACGAACGACGCAGAATATTTTTCTCGCGTATATCCTCGTGACCGCAAAGTGAATTCTGACTTATCGGAGAGACACGTGGCGTCGTGCTTAGATTTTAATCAGCTTTTCTCGATCTCCGGACACGATAACAGAAAGATGATGATGAAAACAAAAAAAATGCTGAATAAATGTGACGTAATCTCGTTTGCGTCTATCCTCATCATCGTAATGATGAGAATTTAATCTTCAATTCACAGCGCCGTTCTCTCTCGCACCGTGTATTTGCTATTTTCGATCAATGTCTCCGTCAGCGATGAGCCTTCGCTGAGATTAGCAAGCTCATCGTAGGTAATATTTTAATGAGTGCACGCGAGGAAAATCATCGATGAATGACGAGCGATCGGAAAGTAAATTGGAAATGCTCGTCTTTTTGATTCCGCGTATTGGAACGCACCGGTGGCGATTGTCTTGATGCGATCGTCGTAACCGATCTCCTGATAGATCCTAAACTCGTCGTCCGTCTGATCACTGAGTATATCAATCACGTCCTGGCGGCACTTGGCCGGCGGGTGTTTGGAGATCGCCTTCATCCTCCTGATGCTGCTCTGAATAATCGGTCCTTCCGCTTCCGCCACCTTCAGCCGCAGATACCTGGAAATGCGATTACGTAACGCAGCGAGAAAGCGTGAAAAGAGATCGTGTGTGGTGTTTCAATGATCGCATACAAAGTTATTTCAGAATATTACTTAAGCATGCGTCGCACTTCGCGAGCTAGTCGATAGATATTGTAGACCTGCCGATCGAGAAGAGGTGGCGACAGACCACTCGGTAGGCGAGAGGATGCTTTGCAAACGCGGAACGCTTAATTCATCGACACATATGCCGTAAGACAATGAGTGCAATATAGATCGCACTCATAAGTGCTTACTTGTTGCAATGTGACGTGTTCTCGTCCGGGCTGATGGTCAGGATGTTCAGCTGCGATCGCGATGCGTTCGCCTCAGCGGGGCCTACTTCGGCATTGTGAAACATCCGGTCGCCCTCCTGCGCGAGAAACGTCATGTTCACGGAGAAGCCCTCCGCTGCGCCGCAGCCCTCGTTCCTCAGGGTCTTCTGTGCCTCTACGAAGTTCTCGACACCCAGCAACGCTCGTGTCAGAAAGTATCGCGCTGTAACGAGATCTCGATTAAACAAGATTCGCGAGAAGAAGCTTGATTTATTAATTTTTAGAATGGATGAAAGAAAATCGGTATTGAAAACGATGATCATTGAAGTGCAATGGACATTCGCTGCAAGAGTCCTGACTGATTTACTGAAAGATCGAAAGCTTTCATTTACTGCTGCTTGAATGCTTCCTCTCGTATTCAATGAAGCAGCTAGTTCCATTCCTTAGATTTTCCCCCAGATAAGTTTTCATTATAATTGTTAATTGTAGATTACAAAGCTATTATAAATTATAATCGCTATCATCTGTCATAATATATATAAACAGAGATTATCAAGGTTGCTGATCACTTAAAAATTTATCACTTAAAGGTTTTATATCTTCTTATAATCATCATCATCATCATCATCATCATCATTACATATAAAGATATTAATACATCATTTTATTATTAACGCCTTCAGACTTCAGACGTTAATAACATCATCTTCATTCATTCAGTTTTTAAGATCAATATAAGATCAATGGGTTCAGATGGAGTTTCTAAGGAGAAACGAAACTGCAGGAACTCACGTATCTTGCCAGATCGCAGGACCGCAGCGTTGAGCGTGTTGATGCTGTAAACGAGACCGTGATAGTTGTAGCCCATCGTGTAACCCGGCAGAAAGCCGGCATAGCTCAATGATGTGAACTTCTCCTCCCTGTATCCTTCCTCGACGACGTGAGCGCTTACGAGGTACCAATGGTTTAGGGTTTCCGTGAGGGCATCCTCGTTGTGCCCAATGATCTCCTGTGCTTTTCGTCAAATCGGGGACATCGCGAGCAAACAAAATAGCGATAGTAAAGCGACATTGGCGAAAACGAGAGAATCAATCGCACAATCATGAGATATGGTAAAAACAATATAAACTGATATATTAATCAACGAGCATATGAATCAAAAAGTGATAAGATATCGTTCAGTTTGCAAATAATTCACGACGAATGCAACAGTCGTCACGGTTGAGGCAATATTTACCTCAAACAATCTCGTTTTGCCTTACATAAAGGTGATAATTATATTCCCGTTCCCGAAGAGAAGCTACGTTTCAGAAAATCGCAGATGAACACTGATAATGGCGTTCACGTGTTATCATCATTGTTTTATTACACAAGACGACGTCATCTGACCGATATTACACATTTTTTTCCGACTTGATCGCGAACAATGCTGCTGGAGAACTTATTTTTACATATGATACGAGAGAAAACAAAAAGAAGTTATCATTGCATAACGGATGATCTCATCGCGCTAGATCGATCATCAGAAGGAGATGAATTTGAATTCCAATGTCGCGTTAAGGTCACGGAAGTAGGCGACGTTTGATAGAATGTTTATCACAATATGATGCAATGCAAGATACTGTGTGATCTAACTTATTGTCTTACGTGTCCTGGTTGATTGCATATGATGGTTGAACAACCGACTGGAAGCGTGTTTGCCTGCGATCCATTGATGACGTTTGGTATAATGTCGTCCAAATGCATCAGAAATAGCTGCAACGATTACGCGTCTGTTTGCAATCAGATGTAATTGACCGGCGAGCAAGTAGCTTTTATTGTGATTCTTTGGCCGATACTCATGTCGACGATTGATTAATAAACCCGTGATTCTAAATGCCAGAGCTTGCGTCTGTTATTTATTCATCTACCTCTCGCGAGGATCGTGTATATGTTTATAAAACTAAAGATATACGCATTTATGCATTTCTTGCAATAAACAGATGAATAGAGAAACATACAAGCATACAAATTGTACCTTGTGAAATGCAACATTCGCGCCGTCTGCCGTTCCCTGGATCTCTCTCACGTATTGCGGAAACTGTTCCCTGACTGCGTCGAGGGTTTCCTCGAAAATCATCTTTCCCTTCTCGGTGGCGAACAGCGGCAAGTAGATTTCGTGCAGCGGTGGATAAATGCTCACGAAATCCTGGATCATCTTGGCGAAAGTGCAACCCTACACGAGATGTTCAAAGTAAGCTCAAGCATGATGAATCCGTCTTTTCAACCTAACCAGCCTTAAGTGATCTTGAAGCTAATTTGATTGGCGATATTACCGCAATATTACCGTTCCCGAGGGATCACAATCTGACATAAAAATCTCAACGAAGATCTAATCGATGTAAATCTTCATTATCACGATCTGGAATGACGAATCTATCTTTCAAATATCTTCAACTTCATATTATTCAGCACAATCATTGAAAGCTCTTTTCAACGTACCAAAGTTATCTTGTCCGAGTATTTCGGATCAATAAAAATTCTAATTCGATCTAATATCCAAGGAAGACATACACGAAAGAACAAGACAGATGAAAAGGACCTTTCTAAACGTATTAAAGCATTGGGTGACCGAAGCATTGTCGTTCGGGCGGAGATCGTCGTCGCAATCGCAACGGGACTGCATTGTCGAGAGCACAAAAGTCAATCGCGGATATATCGATCAACATTCGCGTGTTGTGCACCAGCTGTCTAGTGGCGCGTAATAATGTATGCAGGAATTTAATCCGAGTGAACCGGATTAAATCGCCCTCCTTTTCTTGTCTTGTCTGTTCACCTGTCGTCAGCGATTATTTTATCAAGGCAAGCATGCTTTGTTAAATCCTCACGCAATAATAATCCGTTCGCAAGCTAATGCTAAAGTTCGTTTGCATTACTCGTTCGATAGGCGAAATCGCCTATCCTCGATGCGTCTCGCACGCACGATTTGCGCTATTCACGCTAATCGATAGGAACGGGAGTGCCATTATAATGGCACTCTGATTGCCGATAGATGCTCCGAATTGTTACGTCTTCAATTACTGCAGTACGAATGCAGTCACGAATTGCATAATTATTATCCACCAAGAATTGAGACAACGCGAGACCAAAGCAAAGAGATGATCGTCTTTCGATACAGGACTCTAGCGGTTTCCTCAGAATTGTAATCCGTTTCTTTGAGCAATAACACGTGAAAAAAAAGCGAACCGGATAGCGGTCGATGGATTAATTGATGCCAAGAAATTGGTCAATAATTCGGCGAGGCTTTCACGAGATCATTTCTTCGGGAGACTATCACGGCTTTGGCGCGCCCAATATCGTCACGTTCGTCATCAAAATACTCTTACGCATCAAATCGAGACGACGCTATCGCGATCAAGATTTCATCGATTTTCTAATCGCGGACTTCGATAACGGGCGGGACGTTTCGGATGCGCGAGAGGAATCGTGGATTCGCGAGAAAGGAATATCGCGCAATATGGGTATCCTTACGATATCGAAGCCGATTTCGTAATGCGTTCCTCGCACGTGGATTATAGGGATGGCGTTTCTGCGGCGTATATTCCTGATCGCCGATCCATTCCTGGACGATTCGGGACTCGCTGTCGCCATGCTTCCGTCGTGGAGAATACCCGCTCAGTTGACACTCGGCGGATCGGAGCTGCGAGTCAAAACAAATTAATTGATACGGAAGAAATAATAGCATCGTCGTTTTCCACGTTGTCGCGCGTGAACAACGTTATTTGTTGCCAAGGTTTACACAAGAAGAGTTTTATGCGCGAAACAAACGTCCAACGATATTTGCATCTGTTTCGTAAGAGACGCAACTGGTATACCATGCTCCGGTGAACAAATAAAATAAAGGAGAGAGAGAGAGAGAGAGAGAGAGAGAGAGAGAGAGAGAGAGAGGGGGGAGAGATCTCAAGCGACAAACATTAAACAACGATCAGACTGATTAATGAAGTAAAGCGAACTGATAAAATAAGAGTTAACATCGCCACGAAGTAACGTAAAACACGCGCGCGCCGTATGTTCTTTCTTCTCTCTTTTTTACAATGCAGTTACAGAACTCTGCAGTTTCAACTTCTTCAACGTGGCTCGATTATCTACGCGCTGCGATTTAGCGGTTTAGCGAAAAGGAAGAGCAAGATCGGCCTGTCTAAGTCCTGCGTATGCCAGCAATCAAATTCTCAGTCCGAGAAAGAGAGAGAATTCGAATCGTGGATACGGAGAGAAAAATTTACTCGAAGGTAGTCCATGGTCCTCCTCTCCGATTGGAAATTCGGATCGATTCCTGGCCTCTGGACGCAGGACTTTAGCCGAATCTTGCAATCACCAGCAATGCGGCTAATCTCGCCGAGAAGAGTCCGATTAAACGTCAAATTTAACAAAATTTCCTCGGACGACGAAATCGGAGCGACACCCGCGCTCGAACTCCCTCTGCTTCCGTTGTCCTTGTATTTCAAGGTGACTCACGGACGATCAATGAGAATCAACGATTGCGTGCACTTACCTCCCTACGCGACGATTTTCGTGGATCTTCGCGATCACTGGCAAAGCGAAATTTTCAATCGCTCGTGACACTGTCTGCTTTCAAAGTCTCAGAGAGCGAATCTTATCAACAGATAAGATCGCGTGCACCACTCGTGGCAATGATAACGAGCGTCGCGCGACTGGTGCAACTCGCAGCGAGGAAGACCGCTGGCCGCTGGCTAATCCGCCTTTTATCGCGTTACATCGCGCGGGTTGATCGCGCGGGTAGGTGGGTATGTCATGCCGGGGGACGCGAGCAGAAAAAAGAGGAAAAGCGGACTCGTGCCGTTTTCGCCTTGAGGCGTTGGACTCTCTTGAGGACAGATCCGGAAGGCTGAACGGAACGGAGGGAAGCATTCGTTGTGTCGATGTCATTATTGTCATCCCCAGTCGCGATTATTCGTTGGAATCGGATCGATCGCGTGGAGAAATCGCCAGCGTTGTTCCCGATTGTGCGATCATGCTGGATGATGGACCGAAAAGATCCAAAAGAGAAGGTGAGAGAAAGAGGGAGATTCGAGACGGCGAAATTGTACGAAATTGATTTCGCATCTCGCCGGTTCCTGAAATTATCATAATAAACCATAATAAACTACGCGATGGGAACATATTACTTTAACTATTACATTCTGGTCATTGTTACATTCGTATTTGTGTTATAATAAATAATAACAATAATAATAACAATAAAACATATGCAATAACCTCTATGTATGTGTACATATATATATTTATAATATTTATGATATTTTATGTACTAAAATATTTAATTATGAATATTTATATGTTTATACATGTGTAATTTTAATAATTCGATAATTTATGATCTTTCATAATGTAATATTTATAAGAAATCTTCGGATCGGAGGAAGGAAGCCTGCTATTTGCCTCGTCTGTAATTTCATCGAGCGATATTATTAAAGTAAGAAAGAAACGGGCAAGAGAAATGATCCTCCGAGTGTATCGTGATTTCCTCGAGACGGTTTTATTATCGATTTTTCCCTCTTGGTTGAATTTTATTGAGGAAAGAGGAGGTATTTCGTGCGCGAAAAATGCAAAGTAAATAAAACGGAAGTAGACTAAAGGGACGTTCTGGAAGTAACATGAATCGATGATTCGTATGAAGAAGCCAGAACGCAAGATCGAGGCTTAAACCATCATGTCTTGATATCCAGCTTTTACTATTGTCTATAATTGACCCAAGACGCGCAATAAAATCAATTCTTAATATTTACAGACAAATTAAGCCCTGTCGATGAATTATTATTTATATACGAAGACCGCCATTATTATCGTCTTCCGCGAATATCGTCAATATTTTACCCTTTTATATAATTTTCGATATCCCGTTTATATTATATCTCGAATTGCGCAATCGTTGGCTTGCTCAGTCTTGGCGTTTCTATACATAGTGACAGAAACTTATTATTCGTGCATCGCCGTATGCATGGCACCGTACGCGTATAATTATAACATCGTCCTAGAAATTAAGATAACGCCGTTTATGGTCATCCGTGTTTTTCGTTTTCATAATGACACTATACTTAGATCCGAATATGTCGCGACCTAAAAACACATCTCCGTGCATTAGCGATCGCAAACAGAACTTACGTTACCAAGGTTTTCTCAATATCAGTCTCAGGAAATGTCGGGAAAATATATCGCCATATACGTTTTATCTATCGGTGACAGATCTCACGCCTGGTACAGTATACACAGCTAAATCTGGAAAGATCTCAGAGTGAGACCCATTCGTCTTTGTCCTCGTAAGACAATCGTGTCGTCAATGATTTGCATGTATTGCCGTGTCAGGGGAAATCCGCATATCGATAATTACATGGTGATGCTTATGTATGGCTTGAGTTTTTCTCCCGAAATAATTGTGCATGAAAGGAAAAAGATATTCTTCTGAAAATAAAAGCCAAAACAATATTTAGGATATAAAGATAAAAAGATGTATATATTTTACATCATATGCCTTTATAAATATTAAATTAAAAATCTTATTAGAAATATTGTGCCATTAGATATTATTAAATATATTAAACATATTAAAAATATATTAATTGAACAAATCGAATATGAACATAAATACATATACACACATACACACACAGATATTTTATGTATATGCATTTTTCTTCCTTGACATGAAAATTATTATAATTATAATTTATTTATTTATATTCCTCTCATACATATATATATATATATATATATATATATATATATAAAGAAAATATATAAATATATAAAATGATGCTCGTTTTACAGACAAAGCCGATACATTAAGGGGTTCGAATAATTTATCGAAATTTTGATTGAATCGTAATCGCATAATACAACCGCATTATATAATTTTTACGTCATTTTCTCATAATCGGTGACACGTATATTTGCTCGCGGAGAGATACGAGCCGCTTGCTTACACTGCCAATCGATCGCATTGGAACTTGCGAGGCTTCCAAATTCCTATTTTTTTGCGAGTTAAATCGATTACAGCTTTATTATATCGGTTTTATTATTGCGGCTTCGGCTACCGCTGACTCAAAAATTTTATCTCGCGCGCGCATGTGGAACGTGATATAGAAACATGATACAATAAAAATGTGTTGCACTCATTCTGTGAACTTTTCTCTTTCACATGTCTTGTATCGGATCTTATGTAATCACACGCGTTAAATTACACGCTACATACCAAACGGGATAATAGTCGTCTCGTAAGTATTTAGCGTTTATGTTTTCGTAAGTGATTTTCAGTTCTAAGTATTCGTTAATTAAGTATTCGTTAATATTTGCTATTAAGAAAATTCCAATTGAAAGTTAACTATATATATATATATATTTCAAGTCAAGAAATTCTGGCGATCGTGCATCGTAAAATTTAAGCAATCTGTTCCACAAAACATTTAAATATATAAAATGCACATGCAATGTACATGCGTTCGTACTATATGTACCATGTATGTGTAATAAATTGTACATGAATATGTATTAAAATAATGTATTAAAATGAATATGAAATACACGCGCATTTTACATACAAGATGTAATTTTCAGTCACTTCCAGATAATACAAATAAATTGATCTTTACGAAAGCGAACTGTCACAATATTTTCTATCCGTCTGTCAATAGCGTTATAAGAAGGAAACGAGTCAAGTGCAGACGATGCCTTTAATTTGCGAATCTACAAATAATGCAAAATAATGCAAAAGAAAAAGTACATCTCAACGTGAAAATAACGCGTTGAAAGAAAAACATGGCCTGATCTTGACATGGAGAATTAAGATTAACGATATTAAAGTGCGAAGCAATTTACTGATAACGCTTTATCAAACTAACAATATTGCGATCTTTCAAATGAAAATACGTTGATTGGCAACTGATTGAAATGGAGATTGTTAAACATTTAACAATTGATTCAACATATTCGTTATTACATCACGTACATGTGAGGCCGGATCGCATATGTAATAACGATTTCTTTTATCTCAATTCGATAAATTCATGTAAAATTTATTTAATATTAAAAATAAGAACGATATGCGGAATGATAAAATTATCGTGGCGAATCTAACAAGATCATGACTCATTCGATCGATCTTCTAACTTACGCGTTTCCTGTTTTTGATTAACAAGATATAATAGCGATTCTCTCGACTCATGCTGCAATTTTGTAATAATTTCCTGATGATTTACTCGGTCAATTTCTATTATCTTTCCATCTGAACGACATCAAACTGACAACTCGCTCTCAAATATACATGATATATTAATTAATGGCAACAACGGAGCAGATTGCCACTGACAATCAGTGGATGCTTTTTATTTAATGCGGTTTTGCCTGCTTTTCTCTCCGACTAAAATCAACAATGAAAATAGAAAAAAAGAAAAAAGTAAAAGTGACAAGCGGTATCGTGCACGGGAATAGATACGCACGTTGCAGAACTGTAGATATTGACGATTGGCCGAGGAAAATGTCATGAAAAAAAAATCTTTCCTCGTGTGTTAAAACGCGAAACGCATAATTCTGCCGGATTTCATAACAATGCAATGCCGGATTTAATAATTATGCATAATGCAATTCTGGTAAGAGATTATTTTACGTAAGTTTTATTTTTCGCAGGTTACGCCCCGCGTCATTTCATACAAATGTGTTTCGGCAATAAGGCGATCCTAATTCGCAAATTGCAGAATTCTTTTCCAATGTCATTCTGCAAATCGATTATGATTAATTATAATTATAGCGACGATTACAATAATTATTGTTATGATTGATTAATCTGATACGTATATTTAAATGAAATAAAAAGATATAAAAAGATCGAGCATTTGCAAGGATTCCTTGCAAAATTATCAAACTTGATTTAAAGTCATGATCCATTGAACAAAGCCGAGATGAAAGATCAAGAATTATTTAACAGAGCGTCTCATCCTCTCGTCCCCCTAATATAAAATTTACGAATGACGATATTAGCAAATCAGAGATCAAGGAAACTAGAAAATGTGTATGCATGTGCATGTACACGCACACACGTGTATCTATGCATAAGATTGGAGCGATTTTCTGATCTGGAGACACATGATTGATTCGAAACGACGTTCGGTATGTAATAATCAATTCTAAAATATTCGATGATGGAATATATTGTTCTTTTATCATAAAAGACGAATTTCATGATTTTGTCATGCAGCGTCATGCACCATGTAGCGAAAATGGGATTACACCTGGAAATTTATATTGAAGTGCACGCGAGATGTTAATTAATGACAGCAACGAGGCAAGTTGCGACTGACAATCAGTGGATACTTTTTATTTAATGCGATTATGCGATTTAATGCTGCCTCTTGTCTCTGACTAAAGTCAACAATGAATATAGAAAAAAAAAATTGCAAACGGTGTCGTACACGGGAATACATGTGCACGTTGCAGTATTGTAGATATTGCTATGCAAATATCGTGAAAAAAATGTATATATATATATATATATATATATATATGTAACAATGATCGAATTTTTAGAGTTTCTAAATCATCATGCATGCGTAACAAAATTATTAAACTCGCCTTTTATACTATAAAATGTAGCATGAAAGGACAATTTGACGATTCTTTGAAATTGATTATTATAAATAGTGACTCGTTGTCTCGTGAATCATTGATATACGTTATTTCCTCCCTCTGATTAGCAAACATGAATCCAATCTCGCATGGATTAGTAACGTTTTCCGATTCCACACCTATATCGTAGAAAGTATTAAAAGAGGTGCACATTGAAGGAGTTTTTCACATAATTGCACGATGATATAGAATAGTCCCTCTCTCTCTCTCTCTCTCTCTCTCTCTCTCTCTCTCTCTCTCTCTCTCTCTCTCTCTCTCTCTCTCTCTCTCTCTCTCTCTATCCATCTATCTACCTGTACTATTGTTGAGCATTTTAGCATACCTCAGTTCTTTCCTTTCATGATCTATTCGAATTATGTCGTTGAGAGAAGAGAGATCTCGTCGAACGACTATTGTATGCAGTCCGTTATGATTGACACTGAAGAAGATCATTCTCTAGGAGTCATTGTCAGCGAATGCAACTGTATGCACGTCCTTCGAGCGAAACCAATAATAGGCACTAGAAAAAAGAAGAGGAAGCAAAGAAACGGCAGTTCCTCGCTTGTTCTTGCTGATAATTACGCGGCCGTATAATTCATTGATAGCGCTGGCGATATCACACACGTGTATATATTTGTCCGTGTAAAAGCTGCCTATCATCGTTTGAGAATATCGCCGATGAGAATACGTCGATACTCAGATTACTCGGAATATTCGAACACAGTCGCAACAGCTTTAACAGATTGGATCTGTCATTGATGAAGGCGCACACTAGCCTAGGCAAAAGGCGCGAAAGGAGATACATGCCGATAAACGGGGGGGAAAAAAAAACATGTAATTCCGATGTCATTCGCGTTCGTTCGCCCAACGCGAATGCGCGACGTTTATTCATTGTTTGAACAAGAAAATGCAATGTCCAGGACGCACTAAGCGATGTTTGAACTTTCCCTCTTACTGTCCTCGATAAATCCGCCGTTTTGCATTTTATGCGCAGCATCTTCTGTCTGCAACAATTCGCATGGATTTATAGAGGATCGTAAAATTTCTAAAGAAATTACGACATACAACCGAATCACACTTATGACGTGACATATACCCTTCATTCAAAATCTCATGCTTTAGTGTGATCTGGAAAGCTTACATTCAGAAGAAGTATCTCACGATTCATGATTCATCGATTCTTATCATCTACGCGAGCAAGAAACAGTTTGAATATACAATGAAATACACATAGATCGCTCTGATCGAGAAGTACGCTTCTTAATCGCTTCTCGATAGTTCCGGATGAAATCATTATGATTAATTTGCCTGCAAATATGCCATTACTATTCGATAAATATAGATAATGTAGATAAAAAATTAATTGCTCATGATATGTTAAAAAAAAGCTAAAGATAAATTCCTCGCGCGTGTACCGTATGTCGCGTGTATCTGTATGTTGTATATCGTATCGTACATCGTATATCGTATATCATCCATAAACGGCATCATTTATAAATATTTATATATAGCAAAAATGTTTAACTTCTAGAGAGAAGTAGAAAAGAGCTGATTAATAAGTTTTCGACCAATAAACAGCAATAGCAGCAAAAAATATTACGTTCACTATCACGTCGTATACACGGTACGTTCAATAAGGAAGATGATTTTTAGCATATGTTTTACACGTCCAGAAAATACATTAGTCATGTATCTTTGCTCTTGTATGTCTAGTAAATTTCAGCCATATTGATTCAGCAGTTTGTTTGTGGCTGACACATTATTCTGCGATGTTTGAATTTCTAGAGCAAACAGCATGCATCAAACTTCACTTGCTGCAAGAAAGATTCCTCGAGATTTCTACAAATCCTCTTCCTAGTCGATTCTTCTTGCTTCTCTAAAATAAAATGAAACATTGAATAAACGTAGATTCCAGACTGATAAGATAAAACGCCGAAAGCGCCGAAGATGTAATCCAGTTATGGATGAAAACTGAGGAAAGCTTTGGTGTGTAATACACATAAGTGTATAAAGGAGAGTGGACCACAAAATATCGATAAGTAATCCTTCATATCTTAGTGAAAAACGTATTTTGTTGAACGCACACTTCATGCGATGATTGATAAAGAAAAAGCTCAGCTGTGTAACAGCGACTTTTTATTTTTTCCTACGGACGCAAAGAGAATACTTTGTCGATATCAAAAATCGAAAGAGATTACGATGGGCGATTTTCCAACCACGAAGATAGGGAACGTCTGTGGAAGCCACGCAAAAATTCGATCATATAAATGCGATTGAATTTTAAATCATATTGATCAATAACATAATCGTTGATAATTAAAGGTGACGGCAAAGGTGAAAGGAAAGATGGTTTTTCTTGGCTAGCGGAGACGAAGAAATTTCTTTGAATACATGCCGCAATCTCGCATTCCAGATCGATCATGTATCATGCTGCATAATTCGATTCTAATTATTCCGACTTGAAATTATTACACATCCTACATCTGTCTTTAATATCGAAGTCATTAAACTAGACAACTCTGTTTCCTATTATAAATATGATGGATCAAGTACTGTGCGTGTCATATTGAATGACGCAATCTTCAATCTCATTGAACCGGAAGCATTCCGCAGAGTTACTATCAATGCGGATAGACGGATGTTGAAGCGTTGACCGCGTTTCGCGCTGCGCTGAGGAATCGGAATTGCGAACAAGCGCTTAGCAGGAACCACTGCGAACCATAGGGATGTTTTCTCCTCTCGAGTAGATCCGCTCGGGGTTGGGAGAGTTTTCAGCTATCGCGTTATCGCGCGAGTGGTGACATCAGCGGCGCGATCGACACGCTGTATTTGTTTCGACCTTCAACTATTTTTGCTGTCAGTCTTTGTTCCTTCGTTCAATCAATTTCAACGAGCATCATTGAGAAAATGAACGCTTTCGTCATGCAGGGAAGCTTCAGTTGCATTACCGATTACGCATAGAGAATATTTACCGATCCCACATCCAAGAATCCACTTTCTGAGCTTTAGTTCGGAACTCCAACATCATTTTGGTCCAGATTATAGTATAGAGGATACTCGGATCTCGAACAATCGAATCATTTGCTTGCCAGATTCTCGGATACAGGGATCCAGGATCTGGAGAGCCCGATTTACGGGCGATTCTGCACTTGGATTCTGAGCTTTCTCAGAGAAACCCAAGGCACTCCCGATTGTTGTCCACCAGATGATTGTTTTTTTGATGAGTTCAAACATTGGAGGGTATAGTGCAGTGCGCGATCAGCTAACACGCGAGCCATCGGTATTATGTGTTCGTGTCCGAAATTCCTAAAAATTTCGAATGCCGTGAATTCCAACAGTTTTACTCTGCTCTCCGTGTATACGCGCTTACGAGTGCATTGCCCTGCTCAACACGTGCTCTAGCTCTACTGCTGGTGGCCCTTCGTGCTTTGATCATTCAGCATGTCTTGCGACAAAATGGAGGGAATGAGTAAAGCAGCAGATGGCCACCTAATCGAAATCAGAAACTGAGAGCTTTGGGATGGGCTCAAGGTTGGGGAGAACTTTTCATATGATTATCTAATGGCACGCTTAGAGTCCTATTGGACGCTCAAGGCTCATAAAGTTTGCTAGAATACGAAGGCATCAAGTCTAGTGATTACATTAAGAAGGATGTTGAGCTCCAGCACGGATTACATCTCAATAAAAGTACGCATCACACTCAAGGCTAGAATAGAACAAGACAATATATTTGCCCGATAACAAACGCGCGAAGATTTCTAGTGACATTCAGATAAATGAATAATTTTTGTTTTTCTGAAAGCAAAACAAACAATTACGAGATGAATCGTATAATAATTATATTTTTCGGAAAGATTGCATCCATTGCCTGATAAGCTCAGACGAGCTTAAGAGTTTTCAGTTACGCCCTCTATCCTGCGTGCTGGTTAAGCTGGTTAAGAAATGAAACGTATTATCGTAAAGTTAGAAATTTCATACCTCAATTAACGGTTTTTAGTTTCTATTTGTATTTCCATTTTTATTTTCATAATCAGACCAATAATTAGATCAATAATTAGACCATTTATAAATTGTCTCGCAAGAAATTCAAGATATTAATTAAAAATGAAGATCAAGAAGAGTTTTTACGAGCATGTGCAGTCTATATCTATTTTATAATGAAGAGACTTCAAAGTTACTAAAAGTTCTCAATTTTTTCTATATAGTTCGTATATATATCGTAAAATTAATGGCTAAAGTTTTTATTTATGTAGCTTGAGATTATCATAATCTTTTGTAATCTTTATCTTTTATAAAATGATAGAACTTGATGACTTTAAATTGTATATGAAATGTATAATATATCGTATTAATAATAATTTCATTCTCTTATATGTTTTGCTATATTATTATTATATATAATTATGAAGAAAAATTATGTATACTCTTAATACATGCTATTTCACATTTTATTTAACATGTAATATCAAAAATAAAATTTGCGGATCGATAAAATCTGCGATATTTGTTTTCGTTCTATAATGCAAGCGAAATAAGTGAATCGTAATGTAGCAATTGTTTACTTTCAAATTATAATCGATCACTTATACTCGCCTGCGATCCATGAAAGCAAGCATCGTGTGTTAACATTGCTCGAAGATGAGCTTCTTTCAAATTTAGCGGGGAAAGTGCCATATTGATTTAATTCTTCACCCTCGCTTCTACTAGTGACGCTTGTTTCAGTATTCTCTCAAATAACAAGAGAGATTATCGATTTTGATTACATCGAGATACAAACGAAGCGCTATCCTGGAAAAATAATCGAAATCAGAATTTCAATGATTTCCTCAAACCGCGATTCCAATGTAAGACACTAAAAATTCGTATTTTTATTAGGAATAAATGTTTAAGAACTCCGACTTCGCATGTGCCTTGAGTTTAATAAGAAATAAATCAAAATCGATATACCGAATATCGATATACTTTTTCAAGAGATAATATGTTTTCAAAGATTTAATGCTAAAATGCAATTACCAGCGGACGTTATGCGCTGCGTTAATAGTTAATTCATATCAATTACATCTTAAATATCATAAAGATATTACCAGTGAAGTTTCTTTATCAACTAATGAGTATCTCAGATTAAGCTTAAGGAAAACCACAGATTTGATAAAAATCTCTGTATAGCAACAATCACTTGTTCTTGTGTAGTTTACATGCGTGTACACAAAAAACGCATACAGAAGAAGAATCATGTATGACGTTATGAGCAATCATATTCTTCTTCTTTTACAGTCATTCCAATGATACACGAACCATCAGAATATCGATAAGATCAGAATCGAAGTAATTACATGCTAAACATGACATCTTCGTGCGAGGAAATTTTTTTTCGCCTTCCGCAACAATAAACATGAGTAGTAAGGAGCCACGTTCTAAAATTTTGATAAATTTTATGCGACATCTTCCTTCATGAAGAATATTCAATACGATAACTTTTTGCATTTATAATTTTTTTTATAAATTTAACGTTTATCTATGTAATACGGAAGCATGTGCTCATGCTATCTGTAAAAAAAGGATTAAAAATAAATCGATAAACATTAGGAATAATTAATATTGTATTTCGTGGAAAATGTCAGCAAACTTATTCTTCAGTAGTCAATACATTTATCATCATATAAGAGTTTCGAAAAATAGGAGATAAGCTTTCCTGAAAATTTTTTCCCTCCAGAGATATGATTAACGAAAAGTTTTGCAAAGAATGCTGCTTTGTTTTACAATGTTTTGTTTTATGAGAGCCCAAGTGCTTTCTCCTATCAAACTTTCTACTCGATCTTTTTTGTTTTCTGTAAAAATTTTAAGTAAAGCTTAACAACAAAATTAAAATATGAATAATACTTGCATATTGTTGTGAAATTCGCTATAAAAAAAGAAAGTAAACTCTAAACAACGAAAGTCTAACGCTACGAAGACCGCTTAGTTTTTAAAACAGAATCGCGAATATCAATTCGGAAACCGCGATATCTCATTAAAACATAAAAGATAAAAGAATGTCATCGATCTACAAGAAAATATGGATTTGTTACTAACATACACATGTTATAATGTAAACTATACATACGTATCCCATTAACAGCCAAATATCTGAAAATCACGGGATTTTAGGAAAAGATATTTTACACAAAAGTTTTATGACTTCAAGGAGGGCATAAAATGGTGCGATTGATTTTTTTATCTTATATAATTATGCCAAGGCCATCTTCGATCTCTTGAGTTCAAAGCTTTATTTTCCATTGCAGTTTACCTGAAAATTTCTCAAAGCTATGATGATATATTTTTGATTCGTTCTTTTCGGATTATAAAATTCAAAATTTATGGTATTTATCGCCGACATTAGCATTAATCAAGATGCGTTACAAGATTAGTCGATATAAAGATCGAATTTATATCTTTATTATATGTATGTATCCATATAGGCGCATATGCATGTCATTAATGAATTTTAATCATTCCCGCTTAAAAATTATTACAACTTGAATTATCATAACATTTTCATATTAAAATTTTTGCTCTAAAATATTCTATAATATCTCAAAATTATTACATATTAATTTTAAGATATTTTATGTACGAGCGTGCGTGTATGTGTAAATAATTACATAAATAAATAATTAATTTTTTCGTGCAATTTGCAAGAATTACTAGAAAACCTAATTAAGTTTAAAGTACTTTTTTGCTAGGTCAAAAGCCTTAATATAAATTTTCTAAATCCTCATTCAAAATCAATTGTTTGTATCTCTCATGCTTCAAATTACTTTCGAAATGTCAAAGTTCGGCTTGTCTGTTGCTGGATGTCTCTGAAATTAATCCTGAGATTAGGCGAAAGCTAATCTAGATGAGATATCACGTAAAGTTAGCGAACGATTCGGTCGATGATTCGAAAATTTAAAATCGAAACCTAGCTTGCAATGTCGAATGCAATGTTTAAACGAGAGAAGATTACAGGCTAACAATGTTAAGAACAGCTTACGCGCATAAATCAGGTCAAACTCGTGTCGATAATGTGAATTTCATGGGACGAGATAGACAGCGGAGAATTGCGATTAATTCGGTATTACATTGATGTGGTTTGTCCCGCGGTCCGTTTAGTATCGCAATGCATGTCGGACGTTTATCGATGTACACAGCTGTCGTTTTGATGACATCTCAACGCGTGACTGGAATCGAGTAGTTTAATGCTGCGAGCGTTAGCGCTACGTGATCGATGGACGCATCGGATAGTCTTGTTTAATATTGAATTTTATTTAATCCTTGAATTTTATCTTTTGGCCAATTAACAAATACTTTTATAATATCCCTAATCATATTTGTTGCACTTACAAACGCGAATTATTCCTCTTTTTCTTTCCCATCTCCCTCTCTCTGTTCTAACATGAAAAAGCAAAGTTTTAAAGTTCCTCGCTGAGAAATTGCGCAATAGCTGTCATTGACTCGCCACGATGCAGCATCATCGATCACGGATGGCTACGACGAGGAAGAATGCGGGACGCTAATAACAAGCAAATATTGTGCCGCTATTTTCCCGCGCATTTCTACGACGATTCGAAAAATTCGAATCAGGCAAAACGTATCAACTGAATATCACTCAGCTCTTTCCTCGTTCAGAATAGAAATGAGCTACAATTCATTAAAACTAGAAAGATACTTTTACTGGACACTGGGAAGTCTGTCGCTGAGTGGAGATACTCACTATTGATGGCAGAAGGTCATGTCTATGAAGTCAGTGTCTGGCCTTGAACTGTATGGCGCTCTGCTGCATGCCTTGCTTGACAAATAGCAAGGCAAATGATCTATCTACCAATCGGAACGCGCTTCACATGCAGACAAATGTCAGAATGACACTGACGTAAACTACAGCTATTCCGATGGACGAATCGTGTAGCCATCCGAACAACGCTTCAAAAACTGGTATCAGCAGATCGCTGGGGTTATCGCAGCTACAAAGAAAAATCCAACATATCTTGCGAGGCATATCGGCTGACGAGCTCAGGGATAATAAATGTGATGGAATAGATCATGTCTGAAATCTCCATCAGAAACTTGGTCCATTGAGAGTTTGTCCAAGTTGGACATCATTGAGCTTTATCTATGCTATATTAATCAATCCAGTTGTTAATAACGAATTGCATAGTTCTCCTGATTCATTCGATTGATTCGAGTCACGGCCAAGTCGAAACTTCCAGCGCATCTCGTCACGCGAGATAAAGTTGCTTGGCGAACACAACAACAAACCGCCGTAATGGTGCGGTTTACCAGGCTTGGAGTCCCCTTCTTAAGCGTAGACTTCAGAGGATTTGACTCATTTGGACATGATTCAGGAGCGTACTCTATCATGTTCAATCACGTCGACAATGACAGATCACTACTCCATCTTTTCTTGTTTACACTAATTCAAATCGAAGCACTATGTCTCAGTGGTTGCGAGAACAAGTTGACTGGAGACAATCGCTCGACCAGGAGATGAACATGAGCGATTTAGCGAACGGCATACCCGTTTAACAACTCTGACATCTTGATGCGAACTGATGTTTTTCGTAGGATATGGTTGAGGCTTTAGGCAGACTTGCCCAGATACATCTGGGCGGCGGATTTCGTGAGAACGGTTATGAAAGAAACTACGACGCCTTGCTTGGCAACATCTGCAAACTTCCTGCTCATTAATGGACATCAATTCAAACTTTCTACCCAAACCGAAGAGAATGGTGGGTGGCAGGCTCGTCCTTATACACGATATTGAGCCGGATTTAGGAATTGGGACCTAAAACAGGAGCCCGGCAGAAACTATTGTGATTTGATGGTTTCTTTCCTTCGAGCGTACCGAATGACTCGACTGGGAGAGAAATCACGCATCATCAAATCATATAGCGGAACACATAATTAAAAGAATGAAATTGTTATTAATTCGATATATTGTACATTTTATATATAACTCGAAGTTATTAAGCTCTATCATTATATAAAAAAGATATAAGAGATTATATGTATCTGTATCTGGGTTTATACAGCCAATTGCCGTGTACCCATTCCCAATTAACAATTTAGAGTCGCCAGAAGATGACAGCGTCTATAGTACATGTATATATTCGTCCTTATTTAGGGGAAATGCTAAGCATCCCTAATCGGGATTTTATAGTAATAGCTGCTTTACAAGTGGTGGAGAACTAATTCATCGCCCAAATCCTCAATCTGGAGGATCAGTATGCCTCTCTTAATCAAGGTGCCTCACCTTGGGTCTGTCCGGCAAGGGAGGGCCTACCAGTAGCTGCGTTATCACCAGGCATAGCCTTCAGGATGCTAAGAACTGACGCTATCCTAATACGATTTGCGTAGCACAGAAAAGAGAGAGAGTATGTTCGATCGTAAGAATTGAGGAGGGGAAGGGGCTTCGTATTGGGTCGCGGTTGGGAATCGAACTCGGATTTTCCGAGGCAACCGCCCTCATCTCTGGACTTCTCTATTCCTCCTCATGTATAAGAGATTATAAGAGATAATAATCTCAAGCTACATAAAGAAAAACTATATTTGTTAATTTTGTGAAATATATACAAACTGCATAGAAAAGACTAAGACTTTTAATAACCAAAGTCATTACAAAATAAATATAGACTATACTCAAAACTCCTCTTGATCTTCATTTTTAATTAATAATCATACATAAACCGGCATAAATGGTAATATCCTTCGGACATTAGAAACGAGTTGCGCGCTGTCCACTTGTTTTTCCGCCCTCATTGTTGCGAACGAGGACTGTTGCTAATCGGCAATTCAAGTTCGGAACTTGAAGTAAACGGATGTACGTTCTTGTTGCATCGCGGATTTCAAGTACGACGGACTTGTATCCAGTAAATGGACATTCATTTTGTACATTTTGCAAATACTATACATATACAGCAAGTACACATACACACACACACATATACATACATACACGCTCAGTTCTTCTTCAGGATATTCTTTTTGTTACCCAAATCTATATCCGAGCGTCCAGCCGCATAGAGTTGGCAGACTTCAATCGACAAATTCTTCAACATAATTTTAGTCAAATTCTGCCAAACCGGACGCAATTGTCCTGAAAACGAGACCATCACATGATATAGCGACATTGCGGAATAGATCAGACAATCAGCAATATCAGGATTGTCTCGCGGATTACTGTATCAATACGCGCACGATAATCTATCGAACGATTCATAGTTCATGATTTGCCCAATCAACGACACGAAGAATCTCCTGCTCTCTGTAATAATACATCGATATGCTGATTGTTGCTGTTCGATTTTTTGTTTTAAATCTTGCAGAAAAGATATTGTTGAAATTGTCTATTTTACTTTTTATAATTTTTATAGAAATATTACATCATTTTTTCAGATTTCTTTCCGACACGAATTTCAAAGCGATTTCAGAAAACTCAGAAAAAGACTACAATGATTTGTATAAATAGGAAAAAAATGCCACAAGGAGGATAACTTTTTCAATAAAACAAGAAATGTACAACCATTTATCAATATTTATTTCGCCACTTTCAAAGTGCTCCCCCCTCCCATCGACGAATGCATTTATGTCAATCTTCCTTCCAGCTTCCGGAATATCCCCTGCAATCCAATTGCAGGATGGCCAGAAGCTTCCTCAGCGATTTTGTTTTATCTTATCAATCATCTGGGATTTGTATCCTTCCACTATCCATCTTGAATCCTGGAAACGCAAGAAAGTTTGCTGGTGCTAGATTTGGCAAACAGAGAACGGGACAATGTTGAAATTTTGAACAAAAAATTGCTGACGAACATGGATCCGTGTATAGGAGGTGCATTGCCATAGTGCAGTATCCGTGAATTGTTTCGTTACAAATCCGATTGTTTCTTTCGAATGTTTCCGCGCAAGCGACATCAAATAGTATTCTTTATTCTATTATTCACTATAATCTAGATAATCTCAAAGAAAAAAGTCATCTCTTTTCTAAATATATTGATATTGTCAATATTAATAAGCATGTAATATATTTTACATATAATATATATGCATATATATATTCATATATATATGTACGTATATACAATACTGCTCTCATTGTTGTTATCACGATTACTACGAAATATTATTCATTGTAGCAAATAAAATGAACCTTGAGTGATATTTTAATTAATTACTAACGCCGATTACTAACGCATTTAATATATAATATACTTAAACATAATAAATAATAAGTTAGTTTAATGCCTTTACAAACAAAGCGTCGGCATAAAATTGATCTTGAAGGATTTGCTTCTAAAATATTCACAAATGCCAGGAGATACAAATATATCTCGTAATCTTGATTAAGAATAATTTTATCCTATAATCCCATTTCAGACAGCAACGAGGAACATAAGATCCTCGCAAATCTGATTCATGGAGTTAATGATTTACTTGATTCAATCACGCGTGTATTGATCCTGTCGATCAATTATTTCCAATCTTTTGGATTTTACTCACAAGACATCGCTGAATACACCATATATATCACCGCATTTTCTTAACAAAGGCATCGAAAGAGGAAGGCGGAGCATGGGACAGACAAACAGCGAGGGAGAGAGAGAGAGAGAGAGAGAGAGAGAGAGAGAGAGAGAGAGAGAGAGGGAGAGAGAGAGGGAGGAACGCAAGGCGAAAGAGAAAGCGTAATTTCACGAGAGGGTGTAACCTCATTTGGACGTAAATTTGCCGGCCGTTACGTTCCCGACAATCGTCAGGAGCAGAGGAGTCCATCTAATCTGATGGACTGGATGTACAATAGACATCGCCGACACAATAGCATGATCATAGCTAAATTAGATCGGCCTATCGATTGGTTCGTTGACTCGCAACGAACTTGTCACAATGCGGAGCAGGATACGGTTCCACTCGCTTCGTATTTCTAACGAAGCCAAGAGTGACGTCAGGATCTGCATACGAAGAGACAGAAGAGTTCAACGCAGGAATGAGATAAGCCTGGGAAATTTGGGAGGTGCACTCCGGATAACATAATCCCCATGCTAGAGCGATTCCTACATTTGGATATTTCGAGGTCGATACGTTCAACAAGAAACATTCCGCGTAATGTTAATATTAAGTTTAAGATTGCTCGTTCTTCGCATCAGGCTCGATATAAGACACGATAAAGGAGCACGCTTTCAAAGTTTTCAGGGAGTTCATAAATTTTAATAAAATTAAATAGAAAAAGTTTTCTTAAGCTGCTACGTTAGAAAATTGAGATCCCGTTAAGACCGATGGATTTTATGTACGACATTAATAAAGTCCTAAACTGATGTAACATATCGTGCCTCTGGAAATCCTACTTAATCTTCAATAAAATTTCGAGTCTACACAAGTAGACCACGAGTCTACAAAACGTGGAGGTCTTGCTTGTCACTGCGTCGATGTTATCGATTCATAAATTCCACATGTTCCCAAATTACAGATCAATCTGGCACTTTAAAGGGGTTGAACGCGAGGTGTTAAAGGACGAATCATTTACCGTGATGCAAGCACCTATATATTGCTCGATCGTGTCGGTCATTCGGTTAGTCGGTCAATCAGTCGACCAGCAAGCGAGAGTGCTCAACAATCACTCTCTCTCGTTGTAGGCTGCTAGAGGAGAAGAGGCGATCGAACATATTGATGCGTTTTTCAGCGAGATAAAGCAAGTCAAGGGAGGAAATCCTCGATCGTATCCCACATCATTTCTCAATATTCTCTACGTTGTCTCTCACCCATATACCCTTCCTCCCCCTACACATCCTCCCCCGTACACATCCCACACACGCACACACATATACATGCCCCTCCCCACTTCTCCGGCACGGCTTACCTACCTAGCTATCTACCAATCTACCCACCAACCTACCTGCAACCCAGAGCTATAATTTCCAGGCAGCATAGAGGCCTACACCCTGAGCCCGGAGCCGGGCGAGGACCTGCCGGAACCGGCAGAGAGCCAGGAGAGGCGTTTAGGGGGTGCGCGCAAGCGCGGATGCTCCACCACTGTCACCGCTGTCGCCGCCGCCGCCGCCGCCGCCGCCGCCGTCGTTGCCGACGTCGACGTCGACATCGTCGTCAACGGCGATACGCCGGTGGCGGTGGCGGCGGCGACAGTAGCAGCGGGGAAAGGGGCTCGTTTACAGGATAACGGGATCCTCTTCTCGTTCGGTAGCGCCAGTCCGTCGTCGCGATACACTATCGGCGCACCTGTCGGCGGCGGATGATTCGCGGACCGCACGCACACACAATCGCGCGCGCGCCACGCGCCTATTCCGCTTCGCTCGCTCGCTCGCTCGCTTGTTCGTCTCTTCGTTTGCTCGCGCGAGGGTAGCGAGCTGCTACCCTCCTTTCAACAGCCTCCGCCGCCACCGCCACCGCCGTCACGGGGTGCGCGTGTATGTGTGCGTATGCGTGCGCGCGCGCGCGCGTCTATGTGCGCGTGTGTCTCTTCTCTTTCCATTTCCTCTTTCTCTGCTCGGCGCAGAGAGAGAGCCTATGCGCGGCGGTGTGCTGTCGCGCGTTTCCCGATAACGTTCGGCAACAGGTGAGTCACAACACACTCTCGCGCTACGTCTGCATACTGCCGCGATGCATCGCCGCTCATTTATCCTTTTACAGAGCGCTCACACCGTGCGCGCCCGTGTGTGCTGCACGCTTGTTTCTCGCGAATCCCCCCGCGCGCTCTCATCGCGACGACCATTATGTCGACAGCGTCAACAGCGCGTTCCGCGCGTTAACGTTGCGCCCGCGATTACACTTGGCCGCACACGCGAGTTCCAGGTCTCTCTTCTCCCTTCCCCCCTTCCCGCCCTCCCGCCTCCCCCCGCGTGGAGGGGATGAACGCGGGCTGACTCGAACGCGAACGCGGCCGAGGCACCAGATCGGAGATTACGGGGGCGAAATTGGGGTCGTGGGTTGAGAAACCGCCGGGACATAAGGATGTGCCGCGTGTCGCCGCGTGCGCTGGGGAATCCCCGATTATAAGGAGTGCGCTCACTAGCTGCTAGCGTTAACGGCTCGCTCGTACATCGATTCATCGGAGTGGATAGCGCCGGAGTTGATTTGTCGATCCGACAAAAGATTTGCGAGGATCTTGGCAGTCGTCGTCGTCGCGACCATTTCGTAGGTTCGATAAGTAATTTTAATGAAAAATGTATACGTGCGCACGCGAGAGAGAGAGAGAGAGAGAGAGAGAGAGAGAGAGAGGGAGAGAGATAGATAGAGAGAGAGAGAGAGAGAGAGAGAGAGAGAGAGGAGAAGGGAGGAAAGGAAAGAAGAAAACGAGTGCAGCTCAAGGCGAAGAATATCCCCATCAGAAATTATATTTTCTACGCAAAAAGGAAGAGCCAGTCTCATCCCTTATTCTTTTTGTCATCGCTCAGACTCTCTCTCTCTCTCTCTCTCTCTCTCTCTCTCTTTCTCTTCTTTTCTTATTCTCTTGTTCTTTTCCCTTTTAATCGTTCCTATTAACAAGCATAAGTGCATGAAAATATATCTGATCCTGCAGCGGAGAATGATCGCGGACGTGGATTTTGGCGAGTTTGATTTCCCACTTGCACATATGCGCGCGTGCGCGTGCATATGTACACGTATGCACGCACATTTTCGCGTCGCCGAGAACGATTTCTGATGACGAATGATTCGCGGGATTCGCACGACTGTCCGTGTTGGGGATGATAGCGCGCTGAACGTTTCGCGAATATCAAAGGAGAACGTGGGGGATTTCCGCATTTTGTTTTCGAAAAGAACGTTCTTAAGGTGAGAATTCCTGTTTTAGATGATTGTGCAGTGAAACGCGCGAATATGACCTCAAGTATAAAAAAAATGCAAGGATATCTCCCTCTCTCGTACACGTCTCGTTGCTCTCGTCCTCTCTCTCTCTCTCTCTCTCTTTCTTTTTCTCCTTCTCTCTGTCGTTATTGCTCGGTCTGTCCTTCGAAGACTATGCGCAAGTTCGTACGTGCCTCAATATCTCGCTATTTTTGCAACGGGAGGAGTTTAGGGGCGCAACTTGGTTCTCTCTTTATTCGCAGCCTCGAATGCCGAAGGGAGCATTGCGCGTATTTGTCCCGAGCATAATTTACAAGCAATTCCTCGAAAAAGAGAGAGAGAGAGCACACCTCTGCGAGGATTTAATCCGCGATTCATGTAATCGCGACTTGAAATATGACTTTAAGCATAAAAGAATAAAAGGATATCTCCACCATTCCCTCCCCCTTTCTCTCTCTCTCTCTCTCTCTCTCTCTCTCTCTCTCTCTCAAAGTAAATTTTTGCATTTTCCCGCAAAGCACCACAAGAGCACCTTTCAATATTAAGCTCTCAAACTCAATATCCAAATTTATCGAGTTACTTAACCTTTTCGGGGTTGAAAAGTTACGTTTGCAAATTAGATTGCAGGGTTGCAAAACAGTGAGCTTCGTTATCGCATAGTTTCCGCGAAACTTTTGATATCGACGATTAGAAAGCTGATAGTAGATGAAAACGGAATTTCAGTAGATGAAAACGGAAGAGAAGGCATATTCGTATTCGTGCGAAAGCATTTGGCCGCACTAGCGCAAAGAGAAAAAAGAATTTAATTAATCGTGAGTCTCGGCGAGCCTGCCCCCGTGGATTAAATTCTGACAAAGAGAAAAAAAAATAAATAAATCAGACACGCGCATTTCCGTTCCAGGAAATTGAACGACGCGAAGCGAACTGGGAGAAATTTATCCTGAAATGGAACGCGGACGAGGAGAATCCTTTAATTATATCGCATTTGCACTCAACAATTAAGCAAGTCCAAGTATACCGGAGAAACAGCGAGCGAGCGAGCGAGCGAGAGAGAGAGAGAGAGAGAGAGAGAGAGAGAGAGAGAGAGAGAGAGAGAGAGAGAGAGAGAGAGAGAGAGAGAGAGAGAGAGAGAGAGCGAGAGAGAGAGAGCGAGAGAGCGAGAGAGAGAGAGAGAGAGAGAGAGAGAGAGAGAGAGAGAGAGAGAGAGAAATATAATTTTATTGAATTACATCTCAAGCATCAGAAAACGTATAAGAGATCACAACATTCTTTTCATCCATTCGCAGGATGCTGCGCACGTAGCGACTTCCTAATCTCGATTGAATCTTCTCTCGATTCTCGCGAGCGTTCCGATCGAACGATAGGAAAAAAACGATAGAAAAGAATGAATGAGGAAATGCAATTCAGTGATTTTAATTCCCGAAGATCAGGAACGTAGCAATCCCACGATGAGATCAAGTTCTCGTCAATCCGCCGTTTTTCATTCTTTCGCGTAACGTAACGACAGCGTTACGCCAAAAGAAATCAATGTAATTTTGACGATAATTTCCCCAACGAATTTAATCTTCCTTCGCTCAGTCGTTCTTCATTCGATCCTCCCTCATACTTCGTTCTATAAATAGAGACACAGATGTAATGAAGCTCGCGCGCGCGCGCGAGAGAGAGAGAGATCGCGACAGCATGATGCTAATTCTATTTCTCTTCACGGCGACAGAACCCAGAATAACAACGTGGTCTCGTTTTGGTAGGGTAGGTAAGAGACGGGCGAGGCCAACGTTGATCTATTGAGCAAGAGGGAGCCCATTTGGGCCGGCTGATTGATTAGCCATCACCCGGCGCCTCTCATCATGTTCGCCAAGTCCAGAGGCAGCGGCACAGCGCCGTGCGATCTGCTCCCAGACACGATCCGCAACACGTACGAGATCGGCAAGCAGTCAGCCACTGCCGGACCCGAGAATGTCTGGCGCATATACGACGGCTACCGGAAAAAGGACAGAATGGTAACCCGGCGATGATAGCCGGTGGGTGCAAAGCATGGGGGTTGCGGGCGCGCAGCGCTCGACAATACACGTCTGGCCGAGCGGACACTTCGGGACATTCCGCACGTTTTCTGCCAATTACGCGCGCGCGCTAACGATCCCCAGCTCGTCCTTAAACCCACCGCTTAATGACGTTCTATCACAGCAATCTTTATATACCTGTCTCCTTGTGATCTTTCTGCGTTAGAACTCGAGAGATTCCTTGGCTAATTTCGTGTCTGCGAATTTAGCACGATTAGTACTTAAATGCTCATTTGCATATTGTTTTTATATTAAAACAATATTTTGGATTTACTTTATATTGCGCGTCACATATTTGTATATAATTTTTCATATGTCTAACAATGAATGGCAAGAATCGTTTATAAATTCCGTGATTCTATTGGATGGGAGCGCAAGCGGAGGATTAAATGACTCCTAGCTAACATGTATTAGCGGATTTTAGTCTAAAATAGAATAGGTTGCTATGAGCAGTTGATGTTAGATGAGGTATTGATGAGGATTGCTAGGGATGGAGGGAATCATAAGAAATGAGGAAAGGATTTGCTGAATCAGTCTATTCTGTACTTTTTCACGCATACGTTAAATGTGAATCATCAGGCAGGTTTTTCCTGTCATCTCAGATGAAGGAAGATCTGAAGACTCGTAAGAGATGTAAAATATTTTTAAAACATTTTTAACATATTAATTACACTGTTAAATTAGTTCTGGAGGTCCAGATTTAATTTTTAGAAGTCATTTTTGTGTTCGATAAGAAATCGCCTATATATATATATATATATATATATATATATATATATATATATATATATATTACTCTTCTGCCTTGCTTTCCTGATCAAGACAGAATCCTAGATTGAGTAAATCTGAGACATACATAATTAATGTAAATTTGTATAGCGTAAAGATAAATAACAGGCGATTTGGAAACAAAATTGATCATTTATCTATTTAAAACTGAAGAACGTGGGTTTAATGATCATTTAATGAAATGAGCAAATCTCTTTCGAAACTGACATTATCGGGATTCGATAATGTATTTATTATTGCTTAATTAAATCGAGATTCATTAATTACTATAAGCAATTACTATTAACGGTCGATTCTACCAATATCGTTTAATTATTTAATTTTATTCGAATTGAGAAGTGAAACGAGGATCACGCAAGAGAATCGGAATTCGTGAAATTTGAAGAATGAATTGATGGCCATCAGTTTGACGAAGGAACGAACGATAAATAATTCCTATAATCTATCGCTTGTAATATGAGAATGAGAAATCCGCGAGTCCGCGATTCAATATTCAGAACAGGTTCTTATCATCGATCGGGTTTGGCCCAATCGCTCCGATTGGGAAATTGAATTCTTGCGGAATTTAATTTACCACTCGCGAGACATACGCGTGATAGAACCGACAGGGACAAAAAACGTTTGCTTGCAGGAGATCTCGATCTTTCTGTTCGACAAGCGATCGGTGGAGAAGATTCACAAACCGAAGCGCAGAGATGCGATTACGGACATACTGCGCGAGAGCGCTACTCGGATGGAGCGCATCTCTCACCCAAAGCTCTTGCAGGTAAGATAAAAACATGAGAATAGAAATGAAATAAAAAGAAAACCGATCGAACAGGAACGATACATAAACGGGAAAAAGAATTCTCGAAAGATCAAACTGATAACAACGGTTCACATCGAAGAAGGAAACGAAAGGATATCTTTGTTTTCCTTTCTCTGATATTTATGGGGATTCATCTCGAATACAATACTAAGTACAAATACGCAGATATACTTCGTTTCGAGTGGAGTTGGGCACAGAGATCCTAATTAGTATAAAACTTAACGATAAATTCAGCAAATGACCTAATTGCTTTGTAGATTCGTTATCCGATCAATTCATCAAGTTCATCCGATTAATGCGTCCGCCATTCCACGCGATTCTCTGGCGGATAGAGCTTTATTCCGGAGATCTCTTCGTTTCATTAATCTATTTTATGATACATACTGATGCGTCATGTATTTAACGACGATGACGCAGGTATACAAGGTGGAAGAGTGCGCGGACACGTTAGCTTTCGCATCGGAACCCGTCCTTGCCAGTTTATCGAATGTCCTGGCTTACAAGGAGCAGCTAGCGAACGCATCCGCGGCGCAATCCTCAGGACCGACAGGCAAGCAGAATCATCCGCCAGCTACTAGCCACCATCGATCCGTTTTCGTCAAGGAATATAAGCTGCTCGAGCTGGAGATCAAGTACGGGCTGTTGCAGGTGAGAGTGGAAGAGAGAGGGAGTTCGCGATACTGAAATGCAGATTGCGAATGATAAATAAACGTTGTATAGACAGAGAAATATACTGGATAAGTTACAAGATTGTGGCAATATCCAATAGATAGGTGATGGCAATGCTACATCAGCGTCGATGTTGCAGAAGGATGCATCTCTTAAAGTAAGGAGAATTATTTGAATTCGCAGAAACTCTAAATATGAAAAAATGATGATATAATCGGCTTGATAGAGTTTTACTGCAAATCTCTTTACTTGCGTGTACAATACTTGAACGCGATATCGCGTCTCGAATATCGGAATACCGTAAGGAGTATACCGTTCGCTCGGATCGTCTTTGAGATGTTTAACGTGTATGAAATAATTATTCAATAATATGAAAACGATACATGAGAAAGACACAATAACAAGCTGAACGCGTTAAATCGCGACGATAAATCTACCACACATCACAAATCAAACAGATCTCTTATCTCCCATGTTTATCGGTTCGATGAAAGCTAACATTGAAAGTTTCATTGAAAGATTACAGTTGATGATGAATTGAATGCGAAGAAACTAGACGCGCATTGTTTAAAAGCTGCAATTTCACAATTCGTCGTATAAAAAATGTTGTCGTCGAATTAGCGTGGGGAAATGCTTGCTGTTGAATAAATTCCCGTGTTGATAATGGGATTTACCTATTAACCCCCGAGTCGCAGGTGCATAAAGAAACGATCCCGCGCGCGCGTGCATGTTGCCGAAGTAGCGTGTGCTTTTAACCGCTTTTATGCTTCTAATCGTCATTAAAGCATCGGCGCAACACGTATAACTTCTTCGCCCTTTCCCCCGACATAATGATCAACAGACACGCAATCGAAGCTTCCGATAAAAACCACCCTCGCGTAGCTATCGTTGCTATCGTAAGATAGCAGCGTCATCGATCATCGCGCCAAGTTGGACGCAAGGGAATGAAAAAGAAAAGGGAACGTAATTCCAGTTCGGCGAGAACTTTCCGCGAGATCCATATTGAGCGTTTCGATTTTCGCTTCCTTCTCATCCACCGAATGCTAGAACGGAAATTATTCGATCGACCTTCGCGCGCCCCGCAATAAAAGAGGCGTTTCCGTAGCTTCCTCTTCCCCCGCCTCCCTCAACCCCTTCTCCCCTCTCCCTCTCTCTCTCTCTCTCTCTCTCTCTCTCTCTCTCTTTTTCTCGTGCACGCATGCACAAGAGCGACATTATGCGTGAGCGCGGAATCGCACAATGCAAATGTGATAACGGGGTCGCCCTGCGAAGAATTAAATCATCAGGCGGGACGCATGCGTGCGTCATCTCCAGAAGTCTCTCTCTCTCTCTCTCTTTTTCTCGTGCACGCATGCACAAGAGCGACATTATGCGTGAGCGCGGAATCGCACAATGCAAATGTGATAACGGGGTCGCCCTGCGAAGAATTAAATCATCAGGCGGGACGCATGCGTGCGTCATCTCCAGAAGAAGAGAGAAAAAGAGGGAAAGGAGGGAGGGAGGGAGAAAACGAGTTTTCTCAAAGATGAATTCCTGATTGCCAGCGCGGAGGAATCAACTCCATCGCACGGCGCGGTATAGTAGAATGTATCATGAAACGTAGTAAAATGTTTAATGCCCTAAAATGTTAATCCTCTTCAAAGTCTCGCCAACGCTAACGGTGTAAGGGCAATCGCGCGTGATCTTGAGCCGGTCTGCAATTTATAGCTTCATCGGGGAGCGCGGTGCTTGGATGTGTTGGATACACCGTAAAATAACGCGCGCGTGGAGCAACGCGTTAAAATTACTCGCAGCGTTGCGAGATTAATCCCGAGATTGGGAGGCAACAGCCCAACACGACACATTGTTGACGATGCAATGTGTAACGATGCAGATTGGCGTGCAATCGTCTCTCTCAGCTGTTCGCAGCTTCTTCTCAGTTTGTTCTTCTGCGGCGAACGTTAACGGATTCCTTTCTGGGATTGCTGTTTGCAGATCACGGAGGCCCTGTTGTTTCTCCACGGTAACTGTAAGCTCTTCCACAGGAACGTCTGTCCAACCAGCATCATTATCACGAAGAGGGGCACATGGAAGTTGTCAGGATTCGAGTTTATCGGTGAGTCCGATCTCCTCGCATTCCTCAAAGATAAATCGCACTGTAATCGGAATTTGGTCCTTTCTAATCAATGCTCAGCCCATTTGCCGAATCTCGAATCAAGTTCACCCTCGGCGATCGAAACGCGATAAAAACAGAATTTGCATGATGCAAGTAAACATTTAATTACGGCGAAAATGCATTAAGAGAATGTTATTGGAAGCGAACCGGTCCGGTTAGCGTTGAATCATCTTCAACGCGATGCGCTAATGATTACTGCAATTATCTCAATCGATAATTAAAATCAATAATACGCTAATGTTACGGACACGTTGTCTTGATTACTGATGCGTTGTGTTGATATTGTTATGTTGATGCCAATGCCGATGTATTGACATCAACGCGTATATCAGAAGACATAGCAAAGCCAGTTATGGAAATATGAATCACGTCTGTTATGCCGACCTGTTAGAGAGGATCAACGAGAACAACCTGCCGATAACCATGCAATCGTGGACGAAGCACATGCCGAAGATGACCCAGCCGAACCTCGATTATATAGGTGAGAGGCGACCACGAGTTAACGCGCATCCACGCGCTCGGAAGGCTGCACCAATCTCTCGAACCTCATTGGAGGCTAATAATGAAATTAGCAGGCTTATATGTCCCGTTTAGGGCTTGATCGAACGTCAGGGCCCTCTCCTTTATTTCGCCCACGAAGCGGCGAATTTGTCCCATAAATAGAAACGGTCGAACAGCGCGCGCGCAATCCAGAGTTCATTATCTGTATACGTGCGTGTGTCATTTTTCGATGAAAATGAGGATATTTTTTCTTTTCGTGCCTGATCGTTGTTTCTCTGCAAAAATGGAGGTCGATCTCTCGTTCTGATGGAACATTTCCACCGGATGGGAATTCGGTGCTAAACGCGACCATTTGCTTTTCCATGTCCACATGTACCGACTTTCAGCTAAAACGATCTTGTCATTCACGCGGTCGTATTTAACGCGAACGCGCGGCGGAAATAGAAATGTAATTACGCGGTTACGACAGCGTAACATGCGGTAATCGGTGGAAGCGGATGAGGAACGAACAGCAACTGTGTCCTTGTCGAATATTCGGAAGACCTTTCCTCAATAAACTCGAATTAGATCGGAAATGTGTCAGAGTCCGCCGTCGGGTTTGCGTCCTTGATGTCTCAGATTAACAAACACGATAAAAGGGCAAGGGAGATAAGCAAGAGCCACCGCGTCGTCGATGGCTTAAAGCCATCAGTAGCGAGAACAATGAAACGGCAGAGCCATAAAGCGCAACGAAATATCGAACGTCTGCATCTGTAGACGTGCGAAGGCAGTTTTGAAGGCACATGAATATATATATATATATATATACATATATATATAAAATATATATACATTTTATATTTACATTTTATATATATTTATTTTATATGTACATATATGTATGTATATATAAAAAAAGAGAGATAGAACTATGCTACTTTGCGACATCATTTAAAGAGGTAGGATCGCCGCTCCGGAGAGCTCATCGGGATGACTGACGTACGGGAGAACGCAGGGGTTGCGCTCTGGGGAGGGTCGGCCGCCCCCGAACTTGAGCGGCGTTTTGCGCGTCGTGCCGCTTTAATCGAGCGGGGGGCGATGGTGCCCGCTTGCGAAGGTAAACAGGGTGCAGCTTTCCGGTCACGCGGCCACGCGAGGAACGCTCTCCCCCTCGATCTGCATTGCTGATCCTCACTCTGGCCCTCGCCCTTGCTCTCCTCCCTTCCGCCTAAGCGGGGAGGGGAGGGAGCCTCATTCCGGTGGGCCTTATCCGTAACGCGCGATGCGCAACATGTTGCAGCCCCGGAGGTGCAGCAGAAGAAGGTCGGCAGCTTCTCCAGCGACATGTTCAGCCTGGGCATGACGATATGCGCGATCTACAATCAGGGCCGGCCGTTGATACAGGCGAATCACAGTTGCTCGGATTATCTCAAGCAACTCGAGACCGTGAGTTGATCCAATCCGCGAGCGCGCGCCGCTCGACAGGAGACGAGCTCAAACGGGGATCATCCCTAAGAGGGGGATTATCCGACGCGTGGATTACTGGAACTCCCCCGCTTCAGGAGTTCTCCCCGAAATTTTTTCCCATCCCTCCCTCCCACTCACACACACACACACACACACACACACACATTGGTTCGAGAGTAAACAACCCGTTGCGTTTCGCAGCGTCCTCCTCTTCCTCTCTTTCTTCTTCTTCTTCCTCTTTTCTTTCTTTTCTTTCCCACTCCCTCGCGCCGCGCGTGAAACTGCAATTACACAGTTTGCGAATTATGATTGGACGTGTCTAATTGGAGATGTCGCGCGCCCGCGACTCCGTATAATTCATTTGCGGCGATTCCCCGTTTGTGCGCCACGTCCGCCTGCCCATACAAAATGTATTGATTTTACGCGCCCCATTCTATGCCGCGCCGCGGCTTTAAATTGCGAGTGCGTTTGTTCTTTCTTTTCTTTTGTTTCCCTTCCGCTCTGAATGTGCCGCCGACGCGTGCACGCCTTGATTAATGATTCCATGCCGTTAAGAATTTAGACTCGGCCATCTCGCAAAACTCATCCGAAAATCATCCGTGGCGTTAAAGTCGCAAGAGGCGATTAATTATCATTAATTGTCGCGAGCGTCTCTTTCTCGGAGGAATGCGTTATTGTTTCATCGCAACTGGACGCTATCGCCGTAAAACACCGTGCGCAAACTTTCCATAATGTACAATGCTGCTTCAATATTGTACCGCACATCGCACGTGGCACGTTACACGATAGTTATGTAATCGTGTTACGAATAATGAAATGTTGTATATTACATGATCATTATATGCAGTCAGTGATCATACGATGATGCTTTAACGTTGAACGCAACAGCCTTGAAGCGTTAAACTGAACCGCCGATATCTTTGACCAGCTTGACGAGCAAGTCAGACTTATTCTGTCGGTGGTGCCGATACCTCTTCAAGAAGCAGTGACGCGACTCTTGCACAAGAATCCCGAGCAGAGGCCCACCGCGCAAGTTCTGACCATGATCAAATTCTTCAAGGACCCATTCGTGCACGCCCTACAGTTCCTCGACGTCAGCAAAATGAAGGACGTGCACCAGAAGGAGCACTTTTACACGACGACGTTGAAGGAGCTGCTGCAATATATGCCGAAGGTACACGCGAGAATTGCGGCGTTATTCTAGAAACGGGGGCGAATCGTTCAAAGATATATATATGTTGGATCTTGATACAATGTATATATATATATATATATATATATATATATATATATATATACATGCATATTTTTCATCAGAGATGTTGCTGAGCGATTAAAGTACCTTTGATCGAATTCGCGATCGCGAATTGTAATTTTCTCTAGGTCAAGAGTGATTCCTTCCTCTTCAGCTGTTTTATAATGTGATATGTATTTCAAGATAAAATTCTCTCCTCGCGACAATGTTGTACATTATGTTATACATTACGCGTAAACTTGATGTGTGACACATAACATCGTCGTAAGATGAAATTCGTACGTTCAACTTCAAATGGAGTTTAATGCAATTAGATTAATTGGACTTTAATATGATTGGCGTAATGATCAGAGCACGATTCCCCCAATACGCGCCCACCCTGATCCGATTCGCCCCACAATCTGGGGGGATAACGTAACGACCTCGTTCTCGCCGCGTGACACGTCACGCGCGTTACGTTCCCCGTTTTGCGCAGAAACTCTGGTATCAGCACATCTGGACGTATCTTCACGCGGAGCTGCAGACGCAGGAAGTGTTGTCGGCGGTGTTGCAGCCTATGCTGTACATCGTTCAGAACAGCACCCAGGAGGAGTACGATCAGTTTGTCTTCCCCACGCTCAAGTACGTAGTAATCACGCAAGAGCGCGAAAGCGAAAGCGGAAATGGACGCGAGATCGAGCGCGAGATAGACACGTTTCTCATCTCATCCTTTCGTCTTCCTTTCTTTCTCTCCCTTCCTCCCTTCTCTCTGTTTCTCTCTCTCTCTCTCTCTCTCTCTCTCTCTCTCTCTTTCTCTCTATCTTCGTAGACCCCTCTTCACCAATCGAAAGTCGATTCAGGGGACCGTGACTCTACTGGAGAATCTGCACGTCATTCTGCAGAAGACACCCCAAGAGTACGAGCGCGAGGTGCTCTCGATGCTGTACACGTCTTTCGAGAACTCGACGATCCAAGTGCGAGTAAGTACCAAGGGGCAATGCCCTCGAGACAAAGGACAAAACTCAATCTCGGGGATCGGCGGGGGATGAGTCTGTCGATCTCGCTAGGGATCATTTTTTAAAATGCGTTGCACGCACGCCATTGGTCCGGCATGCTTATTTATTTATGAAGCAACTTTGGGGGAATACAAAGAATTGAAGTAACTCGAGCGAATCGTCGGATCGATCTCCGGCACGGGTATATACACGAATCCCTCCAACCCCGAGGTACAGAAAGAGTCCAGTTCGAGAGAGTAAACTCTCCCCATTAATTCGATCGGCGATTCAATTCCTTGAGTTCCGTGAGTTTCGTTCAAGTCTAAGTTTGATCATCCGATCGCGCGAGTCGATCGCGCAGTTCGAACGAATCTTTGCCCTTTCAGACAGCCGCCTTCGTGGCCGTGTCGCACGTGACGCAGCACCTTGAAGACGACGCCATACGCAATGTGGTGCTGCCGAAGCTGTTGGAGGCCTTCGAGAACAGCTCGGCGGACGCGCGCGTTCTCATGGACGTGGTGCCCTGCATCCTGAGTCGTCTCGAGAAACAGAAGATCATCGACTGCATCCTGCCGTTACTCTGCAAGGTCAAGCTGCAAGAACCCGAAATCGTCGTGCGGGTTGTAAGTAAGTGAAGTGAACTGTCGCTGTGGGCTTGCATCGCGGGTTTTCGATTTTCTTATGTGGATTATATACTGTACGAAGGAGACGAAAGCGATTGACTGACAATCGGAAGAGATCCGAGTTCGATTCGAGACCCTAATACGATTCCCTTCTCAACTTCCACGATCGATCATACTCAATCTCTCTCTCTTTCTCTCTCTCTCTCTCTCTCTCTCTCTCTCTCTCTCTCTTCTCACTAGCATTGTAAAAAAGACCGAAAACGAGCCGGGTAGCTCTGACATCGGGGATGAAGGAGATGACATCTCTCAGCATCATCGAAAGTACCGGGAACTTACGATGACTGCAAGAAGAAACCCAGGACAATCGTGCATTTAAAACTTTACTATGGCAAGAAAATCCAAGAGAATGGCCTCCAATGCCAGGCAGATGTTAAAAAATCACTAGAAACTCACGAGAAAGATCCACAAAAGGCATTCATGGTTCCGCAACATTAGCAAGACGCTGCCACTTTATTGCAGAAGAAGGCATGATCCGCATTGTGCGATAAACGCCTACATACGCTACATTAAGCGTGTGACCCCATAAAGAAAAGAAGAAGCATATGTATTCCACGTAAGTTCCATCTGGTGACGCGGGCATTCAGTGATCGACAAAGACGGAGCGATGCTCTGATTTATTGATGCGGTCGCCGAATGGAACTTATTATTCCGAACTCGTTATGACTGATTACAAATACGTTCGTCAAACGTATATTTGCCAGTATTAGCGAGCTAGAGAGGAGGCTCACATTACTGGTCACTTTATTTTTATTCCCTTCTTCCTTTCCTCATAAATTCGTACCTCGATTCTTCCAACGAATTTTAGAACAATCCAGAAATCGTCTTCCGATTAGAAGCAACCCGAAGAGATGCGTGGAAAAATAGGAAAAATACGATCCTGCCTGGCATATGTAATGTTACACGCGCAAACAATACGGAAACATGTTACACATATCTAGAGATACGTTCCACATAAAACATGATCATCGCGACTCATTCTGACTCATTCTATGAAAGATCGATCGATCAGAAGAAGAAGTTTGATTACGACGCTTGAACCTCTTGAACCTTGACCCTTGACCCTTGAACTGTTTACATACATCGCATGAGGCACGATAGCCGAGATTAGCTCTTGCGCGACGATAACGATGAAATACTGGGGCATCCGTTCGCTTTCCGCCAACCTGTTATTTACCTGATGAGAATACATACGTCTAAAGTACTGCTGCATCGGAAATCGCTGTACATCTATGCACGCGCGCAGACGACACGCGAGTATGGCGCGCACGTATACGTACATGACATGCGACTCACATGCGACTTTGACCTCGGATATGAGCGGCAATATATTTCAATGTAACACCACAGGCAGAACCCTTAGGTCGACTACTCTTATTACTCGCCGGCATGAGGAGGAAACGGAGATATCGGCCGGAGCTGACCGCTTTAACCCGCGATGAAGCAATTTGAGAGGCCACGCTACGTCCTCGACAATGAGAACGATAAATCTGGAAAATCGGGAGGAAAATGAGAGAGAGAGAGAGAGAGAGAGAGAGAGAGAGAGAGAGAGAGAGAGAGAAGGGGGGGAGGGAGAAGGAGAGAGCATGGTCAGCTGCGCGTGTGTTGGCGAGAGAATTATTTATTATCATTGTTGCTATTATTGTTATTGTTATTGTTATTGCGATTATTGTCAGTTGTTGCGATTGTTGCGATTGGTGTTGCTGTTGCTGTTGCTGTTACGATATATTATATACACATTGCGATGGATATTCATTTCAAAGAAATATTCGTTAGCCATTTTAGGGAGCAGTGATGAGAGAGAGAGATAGCTCGATCGGTCTCTCGATCTAATCGCGGATTGTTCGTTCAGATATTTACAGGCTGATGCTCACTGACAAGAAGTACGGACTGTCCGTGAACTGGATGGCGGCGCACGCGATGCCGTCGCTGCTACCGCAAACAGTGAACCCGGCATTGAATCTCGAGCAATTCATCCTGCTACTCGAGGTGCTGCAGGACATGCTGAACAACATCGAGAGGCAAGTGCAATTAGCGCCAAGATCGAAGGGGACGTAATTAAAAGCGCGGACCTCGTAAATGAACGGGCGAACGTAATGAGCTTCGGCGATCCTCGCGAACGATGAATATGAAAATGAAAATCGCCGAGCAATTTTCCCACGGGGGCAGAGAGGGGGAGGGGGAGGGGGAATCGCTGCGCTTTCTTTGGATTTAATCGAGATTCGAAGAAATTACTTCCACGGGAAGAATTCGCGCGGGCATTCGAGTTAGATCGGCGAATATCGCGCTGAATATATGAACGAACGCAAATGCGAATATCAATAATGAAGTCTGAATGAGAAGCCGTTTAAAAATAGACGCTCCGATATAAATGAATTCGCGCTGATCCCGATATTCAGTGAGCATCATAAGGTCATAATAAGAATTATTACGTTCGATGGAAAGTAGGCATTCCGTTTGAATTCAGTGCGCGCGTTCCGTTCGAATCGAGAATTCTGGTTCGATTACCGTGGCGCAAGCCGCCCGGTGTAATTAAACGCCGAGACTGCGCTAATTAATCGATATCGCCCGTCTTGTTCGCCGGACGGCATCTTCATCGAGATCCTCGTTCTCGACCCTGTTCCGGTTTCGTAGGAATCAGAGGAACAAGTTGACGCTGGACGATCTCTCGCTACCGAGCCCGGACAAGTATCGACCCCTGCGCCATCAGTACAGCACCGACAATGTGCACGTGCCGGCGTTCAACATCCCGAATCTGCGTATCGAGCAACGCAAGACCTCTTCAGCCGAGGACATGGCCAGGAAGAACAGCATTGGTGCGAACGCTCAGAGAAATGTCTTCCCGGAGTCGGTGACGTCACCCGATTGCTTTCTGCCTCGAGATAAATGAAGATTCGAGCTTTGAATCGACCTCTCGACTTCTCCCGAATCTCTGTGCTTTTAATTTAATCGCGGCTCTAAACGTAGCTCTAAGCTAAGAACGCCTTACATTCTCGAGCATTTCATCGTTTCAAGATTATGGCAAGGTTGATCTCTATGTTGTCGTTAACGCGGTTCGTTATTATCACTTGAGCTGCTGTGAAATTGCTCAGTTTCATTAAGTATGGAATTAAGTGTGCGATGCACGTCGAGTGAGGTTTCTTTTGAATTCACCTGTACGACGTGTTTACGACACGTTATCACAAGAGTGTCGCCGTTATTGAATAAAACAGCGCAGTCGCGCGCGCAGATGGCCTTCGTAAATATTAGTTAAACCGAATGGGGACTGGTTTAATAAATACTCCGACTCCTTCCAGCAACCGGAAGACTGGGAGGAGAATGCAGAATGACCCCATTAACTTCGTCTAATATTTACGAGAGTATTTCTGTGCGAGGCACCGAGATGTAGGCGAGGCCGCAACTAAAAAGTGTTATCTCTCTCCCCCTCGCAGGGTCTATATCGACGGCGTCGGCGGAAAACATGGCACGGAAAAGCTCGATGACGGGTAAGTGGAGGCTCGCGTTCGGAGATCGAACGCGTCAATTATTCAATCGCGCTTCTGCACCCTCAGCGAGGCTTTTGTGTTCCCCGGAACGCAGGAGAGTGTCTAGATTTTAGCGCGGAGCGTTGGAGCGTCTTTGACTTTGTATTTTATCGTCTTCGTGGCGCTTTATCATCTGTTTAGCAATGTTCGGCGGCTGGTTCACCTCACCGTCGACCAACGATAGCAATTTCCTGCGGGTGGCCAACACCTTCACGAGCAGGCGCCTGTCGGACAACACCCTGATGACGCCCAAGATACGGATAGCGCCGTCCTGCGCGAGTTCGCCTGGTGGTACGCCTGGCGGAGGACTCCCAATCCGCCGACACTCCAGCACCGGGCCTCAGGAACGACGTGGATCGAATATTAATTTATCTCCGCCCACGGTACATATTCCCCAAACTCTCGTTCTGACTTCTGACATCTTCCGCGTTTACAACTTTCGTCATCGTGAGCGCGATTAAAGCAACAGGAATTCTTTGTTAAACTTTCGCAGCATCCGATCGCGAGGTCTCTCAAGATCAAAGTCTCTGATGAGATGAGAATTATTTCACGGTGCTGGTATAAAATCGCGATCAAGGGATTTGAGATTAAACTACATTCGAATAATGTTCCGTATTCAACAGTAAGATCACTGTTTGATCTACGATAACGGAAATGAGGGATGAATTTCCGTCCTCTCTTCAAAGAGGGAGAGTTTTATGAAAAATCTATGATGCGTAATCGTGGCTTTAACGAGTTAATTCGCTTAGAGAGATATTATTGTCGCGTGATATTATATCAGCATGACGCTTACAATTAGGGTTCATTTCTGGGAATGACGGAAAGAGAATAATTAGGAAAATAATTGGGAGAAGTTTTCATTTCCTGATGTCACGGCTGTTTATACTTTTGCGGATTTGACAATGTTCTTCCCATTATAGCAAACATTTCTAAGAGAGACTCTCGGAGAGAACTAGACTCTGATAGCTCTTCCGGAATCTTATCTAACAATCACGACGAGTCTTAACTTTTTAATTGCCTGCGACCCGCTGACATTTTTCTATCCCGGGGCAATCGAGAAAGTTCCTGGCGCTCATAAAGACAGGATAAAAACGAATCTCTCTATCGGTCACGCTGCCATATGAAACAGAAATAAATCGGAGTCGTTAATCGATCAGCGCGGTGTACCAACACATTAACGAATATCAATTTAGATTCAATGACGCGCTTAGATTCGATAACACACTGATTAAAAAATTGGACGCGTCAAGAGCTGTGATTTTCACGTTCCATTTCCTTGTTCCGTTAACCAAACGTTACTTCCGAAGATAGAATGGAATGTTATTCCTGAGCATATCACGTGACGATCACCAACTTAAAACAGAAAACTACCTCAGCTACCTACGAAAACACGCGACTTATCATTAATTCGTATTTAAGACGAGAAAATGGAACATTGATCACAAGATCAATCGAATCCGCAGGCAGTCTAACAAGTTTGCAATCCAATGCCAACAAAGTGTTACGCTAGATAATGTCACGATCAAGTATTGCTCGTTGTACGTTCGGTGTCGCAAAGAAAACGAGTCGCGAGTAACCAAGTTCGTTCAAGTTGATCTGAGAATAAATCCGTTCGCAGGGAGGCGGAATGCCGATCACCAGTAGCAGCGTACCGTATCTGCTCAGCTCGAGCCTGAACAGCATTCGCGGCTCGAGACGGCCTTCCGTGTCCTCGACGTCGTCGCAGCAGGGCATCGGGCTACTGCAGCAGGTTGGCTCCAGCATGGTAAGACAACTACCCCCCATCTGTCTGAACCTGAACGGACCACCACCACCACCAACACACTCTCCATCACTCCAGCTACCGGGACAGCATTCCCACTGACCCTCCGTTACAGTGTAAGGATATTCACTAAGCAATAGCTCGCGTATGCGCGCTTGCTACTCTCACTGCCGCCTGATCACTCCCATGCACCTCTCTTTGTCCTTAGATTGGATTGTTCTCTCGTTCGATTCACGGAGACTGATACCGGCGAGGTTGACGTTTCAAGTCTGATCGATCAGAGCGGTCTTTCGTGCTATCGCAATGGCGTGTCACGGACGCGATGCTCGATACTGATAGACTTTCTAGAACGATCGTTCTTGGCCGAAGATATTAGTCCAAGTTCCGATTACGCCTTAGCTTTTGCTTGAACAATTGGTGAATATCTCACTGGTGAGACCGGGGCAAAATTAGAATATGGGGAATATTGGTTTCCCCGAAATACCGTTCGCGATTCGATGATTCGGATAGATTCGTTTTCCAACGTAAAACGCACGTAAATCGCGATATCTCTTCAAGAAAGAGGGCAATCTCGAAAGCATCGATGCTCTTTCGAGATTTTGCAGCAACGTAACGTCGATTCAAAGTAGATTTCGACGTGAGTTTAAGGGGCGCTTTTAAGAAAGCGCTTTCTAAAATAAAATCAAACATCTCTTACGAATTCACGAGCGTTAGAAACGGTTCCTCTCTTCGTTGCCGCAAGACTTGTCGCGCACAGAATACCGTTCTAGAAACGGCGAGGGACCACAAAGGACGACTATATTCTTTCCCTTTCTCCCCGTGTTGCAGTATCAGTTCTTCAGCAAGCAACCTGAAGCATAAAGTGCCAACGATCATCGCTGAAAGAAACTCGGACAATATTGCGACGGTGATTGCGGAATCCACGAGCAGCTTGCATCGATCCGCTCGCACGCGCGGTCGATCGTAAGGAACGGAGCAGAAATCACGATGAGGAATCGCGCGTGCGGACAGTTGACTCTTGATCGGACATCATCTCGAGGTTGCGAAAGCAAAGGCGGAACTCCAGCCGGATCCGAAGCCGGATCCACGAGAATGCGAGTCGGATGGAGAACAATGAAGAAATCCTCGTGCGGATTCAGTCCAGATGCCATAAATACATTCTGGGCCTACAGCGCAGACTCAGAAACACGTACACTCAAACATACACACATGTACACTCCCAGAAGAGAAGGCGAAGCGAAGCGAAGCAATCGTCAAGCCGTTAATTAACTAGGAGCATTGTCCGATTCGGAGTGCACACTCCGCGTGCGCTCATCTCCGCGTGTTCTCTCCGTCAGTTGAGCAGGGAACACGTGGTTTGGTGGTTCCTGGCACCACCTGGACCTCGTGTAGGCTGTTACGAGCTGCAGGAAGCTACGTGCGACGAAAGTCGACGATACGAAGCTTCCGCAACTCGGTTGGCTACCGTAACATCGCGATCAAGGATCGATGCGAGGTATCAAGGGTAAACGAGCACGTCCCAAAGTCCCGGTAGACGTTGCATCTTCCGCAGCAATATCTTCATTAACATTGATTTCGAGCTATCATATCAGATCTAGCGTATCGAAGATGTGTTCTCTCTCTCTTAGATGATTCGATCGAGCAGCTTTGAACGTGAAGGCACTTTATCGTGGCCTCTGCGTTCTCCAAAATATTGTGACTCTTGTCTCCAAGAGCAATCTCGGAATCTTGTTCCTGAGGAGATCATTAGACACTATCAAGGGATGCTATTAAGGGATGATGCACGTGTATTCGTCCGGGATGTCGCGAGAACATTGTCATGCGTCGACGTCACACGTGTGATGATCGATGGCAAATAATGGGATGCAATTGTGTGTCAGTCATCTTACATGTGAGCCGTTAGTCGTTACTCTTCTTCTTCGTGTCGTGTCGTCGGTAACGCAAGGACTCCATTGTTTTATCGCATCAAACGCCACCGTGCTTCTTTGACGACTGTGAGATTCGACACTCTGTTCTCTTCTTGCGAAATTAAGACATTACTCTCTCTCTCTCTCTCTCTCTCTCTCTCTCTTTCATTCGAATCTCGCGGCGGGAGTATCCAGAAGCAACAACGGCGAACCGTTTTGCATCGCAAAACGCGATCCAAAATGCATGTTCACCAGTAGAATGATCTTAATTGCGAGCACATAGTATAACTACATACGTACACATGTGGAAACACACGCAAAGTCATAAAGTAACGTTCCTATTTATATACATCTCTCTCTCTCTCTCTCTCTCTCTCTCTCTCTCTCTCTCTCTTGCTCTTTCTATTTATTTCTATCTCTTCCTCATAGCCGCATATGGACAAAAGAATGAATATTTTTCTTGTCAAATTATATATATATATATATATATATATTTGGCTTTATGTAATATCTACATATTATAATAATAACGGCACGCGTCCACGAACACGGATACACACGTGTCTGGCCGCGCCGCAGTCAATTGTCGCACTACACAATCACTAAGTCTTAAGGTAGCTTTTATAATTCGGCCGATATCGCTGAACGTGAGAAATGCAAAGCGGAAGACAGTCATGCATACGCACACGCGTCGCTCGAACTCTTGCCAAACGCAATATGTGGCTTGTGTATCTCAAGATGATTGGAATTTGTTGATTGAAAGAAGAGGCCTGCGTAATGCTGCATCTGATATTGTAATATCCACGTATATAAAATCAGGGACAAAAATCGAGAGGCAAGGAATAAGGGAAAAGCAGAGAAAGTCTCTTGTTCGTCTCTTCGCTCACGTCGCGAAACTTGGCGTATTGATCGAGACACAGAAATGCGATGGTAGCGGCTAATGTAGACACGATGTTCCTCGTTGCGTCTATTTCCCTTACGCGTAATTACAAAGCTCAGAAGCGAGTCGGTATCTCTCGGTCGTGATTCCCCGACGATTGGACAATAATCTCGTTGAATGGTGTCACGTTTTAGCGATCACAATCAAGCGGAAGCTCTCGAGTCATTTACGTGATACGGGAGGTCAGTGATGAGACTTTGGATTTTCGCGGTTCGCTTCTCTCACTTCCTGCTCATGCAATACAATTCACACCGAGACAAGAAAATTGCCAAGATCGCAGATCGATTTGAGGGAACTCCTTCGTATGCTATCGGTGATCAGTGATTCAGGAATATGCAATCTGATTTGGAAATCACATGACAAGCCACTCCATGACAAGCATGCTACAAGTATGCTACATGGGACATTGTAGGATATGTCAGAAACTAAACTGAGCATTCTATGATTACTTGATATGACTGGATTGTTTATATGCGTAACATTAGGATTAATGACAGCATTAGCATGTTACATGTTACTGCGATGTAATATAATATCAATGTCTAGTCCTCCACATCACATATGTGATCATTTGATATTCGAGAACTGAATACTGAACAGTGGAATTAGTCTATTCGGTTTCTTCTGAACTGACTGATTATTCATTTTTACTAGATAATGGATTTGATTGACCAAGTGCAGTTTGATTGATCATCTCTTTTGACAATTTGAGGCTCTTGCGTAGATGATTCCAATTGGATTTAGTTTTCGGCTTCGCGACGAAGACGTTCTTTGCCGGCTTGCTTTCAATCAATTCTAGTGATGCTCCAAAATGGCTAATCCGATTATTTCTCTGGTCATATGTAGTTAATGATGAAATGAAGAACTCGTGGAGATCCAATTTGCAATTCGATAATATAAAATCTCAGCTCAGTCAAGAGTACATTCAAGATTCGTGATGCAAGATTCGTTATCAGATTATTGACAAAGATTGCTGAAGAGGCTATGATGAAGTCGCGCTCGATTGATCGTATGATCTTTCAATGGGCGATACGGAGATTGTGAACCGCGACGGCTGATACGTCTTCTTCATCAGCGAAGATCAGAGTAAAGAGGAACAGGCGGGTACATGAGACTTAAGGTTTGCTAGATATTATTTACACTCCTCTGTTCTTTCTAACCGCGCAGGGACGAGGAGCAAATAATTCTCCTTATATTCGTCTGTGTATTATTTCAGGAGACACGCGCAACGCACACATATCCAATCGCCAATTGTTGCACTGTACAATCATTAAATCTTAAGGTAGCTTTCGTAATTCCGGCGACTTCGCCGGAGCGAGAAACGATCAGCGCAAAGTAGAAAACTAATATTAGCACGCACAGAGACGGAGAAAAGATGGACAGAATTGCAGATCAATGCAGCAATTCATTGCGAATCAATTCGGAGAGGATCTCTTCCCGTTCTTCAAGCATTCATAATGTCGTAACAAATTAAAGGGCATTTAATAAATAAATAATAAATTAATAATAAATAAAGCAGGCACACACAAACACAGAGATATTGATATCGAGTACGTCGCACGGGCTGTCTGAAAGATTACCGATTCGTTACGGCGGCACTTGCATGATTATAATAATATCACGATTAATAATCTACATCGCACGCTGATGAAGGTACACGAGACGTGTCTCTTATCGACTTCGCAAGTAAGCGAGACACGAACGGCGAGATGGGAGGTGTATGTTTATTAGCGAAGCGTCTAGTTACGCGTGATTGCGATACCATCACGGCTGGACCAATCGACTTCTTAGCAGACTGAAGCGCAGCTCTGCATCGTAAATGTGCGCAGATCTTGCGCTCCGCGAGAGGAGAGGCTCTCGATATTTCTGAACGTTCCAGAAGTATCACCCGCGTTGTCGCCCATCGTTGAAACGTACAATCCGAATTCTCGAAGCGAGATAAGAATACTCAGCCGATAAGATCGGATATTGAGATACTAAGACCAGATAAGATCAGATGCAACAGGTGCGGCGCGCCTGCCGACACAAGCACGCGAAATTTCGGCTGTTTGTCATTAAAAGACTTGACTTGACTTTGTCATTAAAAGAAGGCAACAATCGGAAACTTGAAGAATTATCGAAAGAATTGTCTAAAGGCATCGAACTGCACATGTTCAATTCGTATTAGGAATTGTATGCAGGCTCCGATATGCCTCAGTAGAAGTCGAACGAAAATGGAATGGATCTGATATGTAGAAATATCTGCACGTTAACGCAGTTAACAAAGATCACACTCACTAGACTCAAAATACACACGCAGAAACATACACACATATGTTTTTTCTTCGCAATAAGTTATACATTTATATAATATCTTTTAAAGATGTAATAATATTTTATTACCTATATCAAGTATTTATATAAAGATACTCTACACTTATATTTTATATATGCACATTTATATTACTATCTAAAATATTTATATAACATGCGTGCGCAATAACTGTGCGCACGCACGGGTGTCTCAATCAACGCCGCAATCGTCAATTGTCTTACAACACTTGATTAAGTTAAACCTTATCATAGCTTTTATGGTCGCTAAACGTCGTTACACATGAGGGACACGTAGAATGCATAATTACGCATGCATTATTCTCTGAATCTTTCCGACATCGTGGCGCGCATGATTGCTGTGCCTTCGTAAGGCGAAGGATTTACCTGAACGACTGAAACGCCCGCGGAAATTTAATTTCTGCGCAAATTAAATTGTTAGTCTCGCGGATGTTAATACGCGTCACTTCCAGTCACCTGGAGGAGTAGTCAGCATTTAGAAACGAAGTGATATCGGAGCGAAGGAGTATTGGAATATATCGATCAGTCGCTACCAGTCGATGCAGATTGAACGTTCCTGCGCGTTTTCGGCAGGCTTGCGGCAAGATATCGAGCCTCCGAATTTACACGTCTCCTGCTCCGTTATTAAAAAAAGGAAATCATCTCCTGACGGGCGATTCGGTTCCACGCGGAGGTGTTGAATCCAAGCAGCCACGCGGCTTCGAGTCTCCGCGACGCGTGCGTGGAAAATTAGCGACGAGATTCCTCGCGGAATTGAGGAAATAAACGGTAATTCCACAATTCCGGAATTGTGGAATTACCGTTTATTTCCTCAATTCTCAGATGTAACAGCCGCAATGCACACACGCAGACATTCTTCTCTACTTCTCTCTGCCAGTCTCCTCCTCTTTCTGACTGCTGAATTATCCTGTAATGCGGATTTCATGGGAATTAATGCGCTCTGCTGATATTCTCCGGCGCGCAGCGATACGGCAAGAGATTTCGAAAATCTATATATATATATACACACACACACACGCGCGCGCGCGCGCGCGCATACATATATACATATGTATGTGTATGTATATGTATACAGGTATTTTTGTTTCATCGTGTATGTGCAAGCTTGCATACATTTAAATGTGAATTTACATTTCCATTCTATTCGTCTCTATTCGACTCCTAATCCGTTTTACGCGAATAAATCTATAACAATCTATACTGGCGAAAATCCAAATGAAATTTAGACTTTCACGCTTGCGCAAACGTCCCGAAAGTGAAATAATATGCTGACAGAGAGAAATATCAAACCGCATGCTTGCTAATGCCGGAACAATATTGCGAGCAACACGATATAAAGCTGCATATATGCGATGAGAAAGGAATACTAAAAAAATCTAGCTCTATAAAGGGTGTATAGCCAAGTAATGTAAGTAATGAGTGTGTAACGCGTCGTCTAACGAACGAATCGATTGCACGGAGCGAGCCGATGGCACGATCCGGCAAGTATTTGATTTCTCGATTTTCCGATTCCGCGATTTTATTTTTATTTATTTCGCGCCCGCGGAAGTTCAGCGTATCGAGAGATCGACTCTCGGTCATTGCCATTCCTATTTCCTTTCCGTGCGGGGGGAGGGGGGGGGGGGGGGAGGGGGAAGAAAAAAATTCAGAAGAGCAGGTTCTGATTGATGGATCTGATTGGACATTGCCATCCGGACATTAATTTGAGCGAAGTATCGCGGCTTAAGAACTGTTCCTTGCGTATGTAAAAACACAAGTTCTCAAGCCAAGAGATCAAACCCGGCCGATTTGCCGTCGATCTCGATCCTCGGACTCACAATCTACAATCCCATAAAAAGAAGAAGAAAAAAGAGAAAAAAAGAGAGGCAGCAACCTCGTTCGTGTGTGTGTGTGTGTGTGTGTGTATGTGTGATCACTATTCCATTCTAAGTAGGCGTAAGGTATATCACACAAAGTTAAGTGTCCTTAACGTTAAGCACATTCCCCGACTCGGAGAAAGTAAATTAAAGAAAAAAAGAAAAAGAAGAAGGAAAAAGAGAGGAAGAAGAAGGTGAGCGAGACCGGAAGCATTCCGCGCGCGGCCATGGATTCGCTCCTTTCTCGCGCGATGAAATGAAAAACGCACGAGGAAGGAGCGAAAGGAGCGTCCTCGAAGCGTAATTATTCTACGGAGTACGGACAATCACGGACAATCATTTACACGTATCAAGATAAATGTCTTATGCACGACATGCACGTTTCGTTCAAGTAGAGGCGCACTCGGACGAGCGAGTTCGGCGGCGGTTTGTCGCCGGCAATATATATAACTGAACGAGCGATCGATAATGAGCGATTGTCGGTTTAATTGCCGAACCAAGCGTGCACTCAAAGAGGGAGCACGCTGGGAGGAGGAGAGGGCAGGGGGTGTGGGAGAGGGGATCGTCGCTAGGGGTGCACAATTTTCCCTCGTTTTTGAAGATCGCGCTGTCGCGCGACTGACTCGATCAGTTACACGCTTCAGTACGCGTTAACGATCAGTTTTAATGACATTAAGACTATTTCTCGTGCATCATGGGCAAACCTTAAGAGGTCGTAGATTGATCTAGAATTGCATCTTACTTTCGATCATTACGATTTATTTCAAAGTGGGATCTTTTGCCTCTAATCTCGGAATTAGTTAAGATATTTCGTTACAATGATTCCGCATTGCTTACCTGGAAATCAGAAGCAATCTTTCCCTTTCCCTTTCCCTCACAAATGCTCGTGACATAATTGCAGCTATTATGATGCATTCATTAGGACAATCGACAACATCGACAATCAGCAAGCGAGCAGATGAAAAGATTTTGCGATAGAAAAGATCGATCGAAATGTATGGATATTAATGTAAATGTAAATGACAATATTTTTCCCTCGGATATGAGAATATTTTTCAACGTAATTTCTTCTTTTTCTAGTTGCGAGACTATGATTGCTCAAAATTATGTTTTCTCCTTCGCTTCTCTGGCTTTATGTTAAAATCTTAAACTGAGGGAAGCTGTTCGACCCATCGAAAGATCCCGGCGTGCTTCTATTCTTCGATTTTGCGTATCGCTCGCTCGTGATGTTTCATATCGCTAATAGCAACCCTTGCGATTGTTGCGCAATACTGGAGGTTGCTTGACATTGTGCCCAGCGACGTACAATCAAATTAACGTGCATAATTTCGATAGCTTTTTGGAGCTCGTCCGAACGCGCGTGCATCGAGCGGCAGTCGCAGCGTTTATCGATCTTACGAGTATCAACGCACAAACTTGTCTCGTACTGTGCAGGGGCGCGTTTAAGAATTAGACATAGGCATAGGCCCTTTGCCGGTCGATCTAATTATTTATATCAAGCTGTCAATTGTCCCGAGCTCTCTTTTCCCCTCGTGACAGAAATAAAACACCTGCGAACGGTCCGGCGCACAATTACAAGTCATCTTGCAGGGCCTAAAGGCGTCGAAATAGAAGGCGCCGCTACGACAACAGTATTCGGTCCCTTCGTTATCGCACTTTTCGTTTGGGTATCCTTTTCCCACGCGTGCAGATCCCGCAAGAACATCGTTCGCGGATTCGCAAGGGAGATTCTCGTTCCAGCCTGTAATGCATTTCTCGCCCGGTTTAGCGTACTTTGCGTGCTCTTCCTGATCTAACGCGATGTGAAAAGGCGAGAAGTGGTTGCTCTCTTCCACCTGTTGATTCTTTAAATTGATTGATTTCATCGTGAACCACGTTGAGGAAGAAACGCGGAGCGATGATCGGTCTATTCTCTCCCTACTGATGATGCGCGCATCATCTTAACGTTTCGTAGTTGATAATCGTACTGGACTAAAGGGAAAGTAATCCCCGATCACACAGATGATCAAATCAATCTCTTCGAGATCGGTCGTAGGATCGAGCACGTCTTGAATCGTAATCTCGTAGCTAGTGGACGTAGTAGACGAAGAGCATAAAGCCGTACATCCAGCACCTGTAGATTAAAAATAAAAAGCGGAAAAAGGAAAAGGAAAAAAGAAAAAAAAGAAAAAAGAAAAAAAGATCGATCGAAATGTATAGATATTAATGTAAATGTAAATGACTCTCTCAGATGAGAATATTTTTCAACGTAATTTCTTAGACGAACTATCTGGGTGTATGTATTATGCTCGAGAATATTACTTCAAGCATGCCAGCACAGACGGTCTTATGAGAACCAGAAGAAAGGATATAATGTTGACATGCTTTCGACTTTCACTTGATTGTTGAGAGAATTTCGATTTTATTTCCAATCATTCTCGGAGAATTCGTTTACCATGGTTAAATATTTATCGATGCGTTCCGTAAAGGCGAGTAATCGGCAAATTATCATTCTAAAATCGCGTAATGAAAAGAAAAGAGGAGAAAGATCAGTCACCGGCAAGTGAAAAGTGCTCAACGGAAATAATCCTCGTCAAGATTATGTGTTCAGAAAGGATACGTTGTACCCTCTGCGACGTGCGTTAGACGGTATAAGATAATGTTCAGAGGTCTATTCAAAGAATAAAACATAATCCTTCTATAGCAATTATATATATATATTCATATATGCATATATATATATATATATATATATATATATATATATATATAATTATAAATGTATATTTCATGTATTTGTTTTTAAAAATATATAATACAGTAAAACTACTATCGAACATTGATTTCGCATCAAATATGTCTGTCCATTTTAGATCTTCCCTAGTTATAGAGAAGTCAAACATTTTTAATAAATTCTACCTCTTTTATGCAATTGAAAATGCATATCCAAGGCATTTATACCGCACCAAAGTCATCTAAAAGCATAAAAATTGAATGCTACATTGTCGCAAATATAAAAAAGTATACTTTACAATATATCAAGATGTACAAAGATAATCCAAATTTAAATTATTGTAAATGACATAAACGCTTTTCCTTTCAACATGGGAACAGAAAAGTTTTTCTTTTCGATGACTCTTTTCATGTTTGCCTGTTCCTATGTTTCCTATGTTCCTATGTTGCTATTTGATAATCTAATACTACTTATTTATTAAAATTTTTACATTTTGATATATATAACAAATTTTTTATATCTATTTTCTATTGATAATATCTAATATATTCATATATTAAAATGTAATATAATAAAATAACTCTTCTTCGTATAATATTATTAACAACTCGCGTTTATAATTAAAATTCTGCTTCATTTTTATTCATATCTATTTAGATATTAAAAATATGCACTTACAATATCATTGTAGTCTTCTTACTATTAACGGCAAAATGCCATTAATTTGTCAATTCTCTTTAACACGTACAATGCTCTTATCGATGCGATATTTTGTGTTATATTTCTCAGCTTACATAATATAAAGCAAGATCATTTTGCTTTTATAGCTCAAAAATAGAAAGCACGAAGTTTCATGTATTGAACGATTCTCTTAATCCACTTGGCACATTTAACATTCGAAAACATTCGAGATAACATTGGAATCATTAGATCTTATGGGAGAGGGCTTTAGTCTTTGCAATATCGTTATACAATTTTACATATATTCTTGGCAAATATCTCGACTTTCGTATTTTCGCTTTGACAGCTGCTACTTCATCAAATGTCAAAAGCGATATCACCTTTTGTATCGCGGGCGTTCTTTCATATCGTTCGGCTTGCTCTTTGCATCGAAGTAACGTTAATTGTTTCCGTTTTAGTCTTGCTCGTTTTTTTCTTGATATCCTTTCTTTGCAATATAATTTCAACTGTGATTCTATCACAGAGTTGACTCGTTGCGTATGCTCCCTCGATAAAATTTTTTCAAATGATTGTTTGTTGCTCGAGTACAAATCCAATGTTTCCGGAGCATCCTCGAATAATGCAATGACAGGTATATTTATGGTTTCTTCCGCAGTTTCTACGCGTTCCTTTTTTACAAATTCTAAATTTGTATCTAATGGCTCGGATTTCATGTTTGGCTTGGTCTCAATTATGCCCGACTCGCTACTGCCAGCAACAGCTTTATTCGGTAGATTCAGAGAAGGTGCGATACCGCGTTTCAGTTTCCTTACTCGATAAGTTATCAAATAATCGTCACTGGCAAAGTGTCGATAGCAGACAGTACACTTGCTTATCTGCTCATCAGTCATATGCTGAATCTTCTCGGAATAAATCATATTCTTCCATTTCTGGAAAAGAACCGGGTTTTTTGGGATCTGATGAGACGGAGCATCACCACCTGATGGGCATCCCAGTACGCAACATGCTCTCCCCATAATCTGAATTCATAAAATGTAACATATTTATACAAGAAAGGCAACAAATAAGGTAATATACGTTTGAGAAGAAATTCAAAATTGCAAAGGATTGTATATCAGAAATTCTGATTTGGTAAATTGTAAATAAATACGGATCGTAAATATTGCAAACAAATAGGTGTAACCTTATTGATAAGATAATCAAACATGTGTATATCTGATATTAATTGATAAACACATATTCGATTATCACACAAGAAAGAAAAATAGTAGGAGATTTTTAACATTTATTAATGAATTAAAATACTGCCATACCATGTAAGAAAATTCGCTCCTCATCGATAATCGAACATATTTATTATTTACTCAAATTTCCGTCACGCTGGCATTGGTCAGGGACACTTGCTCAAGCGAACTTTCAATCAAAACAAATCTGCTCATAACCTCGAACAATCGTCATATTTATCGACAGGATGCACTTGCATGTATTTGATTGTGTAAAAACATATTCACTCACAGCATTCGTTACGTACTGCCTGATTTCAGAATGCAGTGGTAGATGGCGCAGCTAATAGTAAAATCTTTTCTCCCTAGAGGAGGTTCGCGATTGCGAGAGCCAATCAGTCGCGCTCGGTCGGCAGTATCGCATCCGTGCGCACGCGTCGTTGGCGAGCTGTCGCCTCAGGTTACCACGCGAATATTTGAAAAGTGCGATCGTGCCGCGACTGACGTGTCGTAGAGCCGTCGCGTTCCCCGCGTTTTCCTGGTTAGCTGGCGGTATCGCATCGCATCGCGTCGCGTTCCGAGCGTCTCGTGCGAGTGGCAAATGCAAAACAGCGCGTCGCTAGCTGTTTTCTCACGTCGCCCACAAGCGGAGGATTATGATCGATGAGTCGTCGCTGTGACACTCCGGTGAAAGAACGATGCAGCGAAGTGGTAAGCTAACGTTCGTCATCGAACGCGGAGGATCGCGTCCCACGCGGTTCCTCTCACCTGTCGGAGGACGCGAGGGGGTCGCGCCGACCATTTTGGAGGCAAATTTTGCCGTCAATACGCAGCGACCGGTCGATACGTCGCGTACGACTTAACCTTATCCGGTCCAGTCGTTAAATGAACGCACCATAATATTCCATTCGTTCAATAATTGGCTCCGCTGTTATTCGGATCTCCTCTCTATGCTTTTCTGTTCTCTTTTTTGCACGATACAGCGCGGACTCTTGTGCTAATTAAGAAAGAAGATTGGTTAATTCGGGCCGCTTGTTTAGTAGCGATTATGCGAGCTACGCTCGTATTCTATGAGCGACACATCTCGTTCTCGCAATGTTGTGATGATCTCGCAGCAGATTCAGTTTTAATATATTTTGCTTTTGAGTTCAAGTTTCAAGAGGATATTCACTTATTTATTTATTCGTGTATACCATAAGTCTTGTTGATAACTGTTTTTTTTTATTATTTACAACGAACATTTTTTTTCTCGTCAGAAAAGATAATTAGTAGGATTTTATGATAGCGTCATATCACTAAGTAGACCTTCTGCCTTCTGAATTTGATATTTTACATTACATCTTGTAATGTCTAATGTCTAATGTCTTCTTATTGTTCTTATGTGTTCTTATTATTGCTATATGAAATTATGAGGAACGGAGAAAACCACAAGACGAATCGGCTAATATTAATCGATTCTCAATGACGCGATCGATTTGTACCATGCAATGCAGCACGAATTGATGTATACTAATTGCGCGAATAGCGCCATCTTTAACATTTTGAAAATATACCGAGCAAGAGGGGAATCCCAGGATACTCGAAAATCCCAAGTATCCGATTTTCAGGATAAAATCTGACGAATGAAACGCGCAGTTTGGAAATCTCAGGGTTTTGAGGACACGAGATAAACTTTCGCATTCGTTCGAGAGGAGAAAATGTAATCGCCGAAGGCAAATAATTATTAAATCCAAGACCCAAAATTCTGAACCTTCAAAAGCTCTTCAAATGCATATCCGCGTTATCTATGATCTGCGTTATTTTTTCCCTAATATTGCCCAACCTTGCTTTCATTCGTTCTACGAAATGGTCGTCCACGCTATTTATGTGCTACGTCACACGATTAGTTTCCCGCGCATAGATAAGATTGTAGTCATCGCCTGTTGTCAGCCCTATGTAGATAGCGCGCCGCTATTTTACGGGTGCCTGCTACCAATCAATGCCGATAGGAAGAGAGGTCTGACGCGAGAATTGTTCGCCGAGCGAGCCAAATATCCGGCATCGCTGAATTTCTATGATTCTACGATACCTCATTATTTGCATACGCGATCGTAGGCATAAAATCGGTATAGTTTCCTTAAATGGCAAATTTTGTTATCTTTACGTATGTACATATTTTCTTTTTGCATTTTTGTTTTTGTTTTTTTTGTATTTTACATTATACATCTATTTTCCATTCGTTATATTTCTTTGCTATTTTCACATTGTGAGGATTACTATGATGAAACGTTTCACAGGACATGCCCGCGTTTTCCTCCTTTCCTCTCTTCTGCAAAACAAGAATAATGATTCAAAGCAATAATAACTCTCTCTTTTAAAATGAGAAATTGGAAACTTGGCCATTACAAGATTATGAATTTAATATCTGATAGAGACGCATCTCTAAAGGCAACAGATAGACCCTAAAGAAACTGCAAAGAATCGAGAAATCAATTATCTGAATTAAGCGAATTGGCGAAGCGGGATGAGACGCAAGAATGAAAGTGTCAGAGCAATGCTAGAATAGGAAGAGCAATGAAGGCGAGGATGGTAGAGAGGAAGGATACTTTCGTAGCACGAGAAAAGCTGTGAACGATCGCGAATCACATGCGAGTTCGCTTTTAGTGCGAGCTGTGTATTCAACACGCGAACACGCGATAGTTGGTGCATCTTATTCTCTCATATCGGGCAGCAGATATTCTATCTTTTTTATCTTTATGGTTTTCATTATTAATGACTGTTTACAATGTAAAAACGCGGCATTGTAGCAATAACAGCGAGTCATCAGCGAAGTCGATTCGCTGCGAGATCGTCGATAGCTTCATGTGATTGCGTTACTCTCGATGTATTTTACGGCGATGTACGAAAATCGAAGCAAGATCGATTCGAATCCAGATTGAAGTTAATTAAGTGTATCAGTTGTTTGAATACGTTCTTTAAATTTTTGGACTCGCGATAATCTCGTAACTTCCGGTTTACTTGATAAAAAAATCAAGGCTTTGAGTTAGTTCAAAAGCTAATTGAATCCAAATTAAATGCAAATTCATTATTGAGTTAAGCTTTTTCCTTTTACGAAGATTCGAAGATTTCCTTTTCATGAAGATTCGCGGATTATTCATCAAAGTGGCGTTACTTTCGCAATCCACAAAAATTGAAACCAAAATCGGTCAAATTTGAAATCGAGATGGATTAAGGGCCGTTTCTCGCGAAGAACTTCGTTCTTCGAGTATTGGATTCACGTGATCATTTAATACCTCAAATTAATACCTAAATATAAAGCTGTATATTTTATATTTTATATTGCTACATGGAATTTTATATCGCGTACCTCTGATAATTATTTTTTTTTCAATAATTATTTCGCGATAATCGTAATTGATCGGCATTTCTCGATGATTCTTATGTATTATGTATTTCTGATATATTTCTAGATATTAATCGCATCCCATATTTCGAGCGCGCGATGATAACATTTAAATCGCCTCCGCATGTTAGATAAGCATTGGCGTGTCTGCGATGCTACAAGCATCGCGCAATATTTAAAATCTAACTCTGAGAATTCTCGTAATTCTTCGGAAAATCTATTTCCGTCGATGGCATTTTTCCGTAAGGCGCGCGCACTCGCTCACCGTGAAAGAATCCGGTGATAACGATCTGCGAATTGTCAAGGCGATCTGATCAGGATGGAGACTTCTGCGATGCCTTCGCAGGACGCACGTAAGAAGCACAATGCCTCGTCTACATAAGCAATCCTTCTGCGCTTGATGTTGCTTTGATCATTTTCGTCACTCGGTCGAGCTTTAAAAGCCTCGAGGCTGCTCTGAGGCTTTTGAATGAAAAATAAAACGGAGAGTTTATTCAAAATGGATGCAACATAATTGCATTCACTTTTCAAAAATGATATAAATGACTCGATATTCAATCGTAGGAAATAAACAATAACATTAAAGGCACGAAAAGCAAAAACTCCCCGTGCTGCTGACAAGCGTCGACTATTACGTAACGAAAAACCGGCATGATGAAAATCCAAGCAGCTGAAATCTAGAGATCATCTGCGTCTTCCAGCAGTATAGCAATATTTACTATAAAAACGAGAGAATCGAGGAATAATGAAACAACTTTGTAAACATGACGATGTGATGTGGTCATAGAAAGAACTATGAGGAATGCATATTCTCGCGTACACACACACATATATATATATATATATATATATATATATATATATATAATTACAACACAATTCTAACGTAACATTCCTCTTTCCTTTCGCGTCCCGGATCCTCGCTCCTCATTGTCCTTGGTCCTTATCACTCTTATCGCGCTGGCAACCCTCCGCCTGTCCGCTTCCCTCCCTCTTCTCTCTCTCTCTCTCTCTCTCTCTCTCTCTCCTCCCTTTTTCCTGTACCCTTACTTCCCATCCACTTTTCTGGTCTGTTTCCGGTGCTGTACGGATGCTGGACGACCGCATGGGCGATGCCGACGATAACGATGACGGTGGCGATGGCGACGGCGACGACGTCACCACGGTCACTTCGGACACCACGGCAGCGGTGAGTCTCTCTTTGATAAGGCTTTAGTCGCATTCCGATCGTCGTTGGAATCGCGCGTCGTGGAGGTCGCGTTCGTGTTTGCAATATTAAGACGCGCGACGCGCGCGCGCGCGCGCGCAAGCAAGCAACGTACCGATTTTCCTCTTTTGGATCATTTTGTCCAAGCGAATTGTCGGACATTTGAATTGTTTTGAATTTCCGCATTGTCGGCATATCGCTTAGTTGCGCTCGCGCGCGTAAATTGTCCGCTAAACTCGAGCCTGTGATCGAATCGTCGCGAGTCATAATTGCGAGTTATTAATTAAGCGCTTGCAAGCGCGATCGAATGGCCGATCGATGCCCGAGAACGCTCGCCGATCCCCGAAAAAATCAGGGAGAGACTTTGAATCGGAATAAGTTGGCTCTTAAATTAGCTCTTTCGAGAGTCTGGATTTCGTCCAACTTTCGATCAACTTTCGAGGGGAATCCCCTCGTTGCGAAGCGCCGCGCCGACGTTTTAAGGATGCTTCAGGCGCGATAGGAGCTTCTTCAGCGAACTCGGCGAGCTTTTATCAATCGAGTCGTCCGTTCTGCTTGATCGCACGCGATCAAGAGCGACAATAAGAAAACCGCCCTCCGAATCCCGTTTCCGCGTGACTTCGATTCCGAAAGTGTTTGGTGAATCGGCGAACTGTGTTGTCAATCGCGCGATCACGATCGGCGCGACTTTGCGAGGAAGTGAATCTTGGCAATCGAAATCCGATAAACGAGCCACGATGTCGGCGACGACGACGACGACGGACACATCGACGACGAGGCGCCGCCTGAACCCGGCCGTCCTCGCCAGATACAATCACCCGAAGAAGAAGGAACCTCAACAGGTAGTCGGTTATCATTCTGCGCGATCGCTTAGCGGATTCCTCGCTGCAGCTTGCACACAACACTCAATTACATGCGATCGAGTCGCAGCCGTTGAAGAAGGGATCCTTTTCGACAATCGTTTGATATTTTGATACCTGCGTGTAAGAATTCGTAAACTGTCAGTCTGCGAAGCGAGTCCCGATTTGCGTGTTTAGCCGATGTAACGTAACATGATCGAATTAATGATTCTGATCGGGTCATTAATTGATGCACGGTTCAAGTTGATTCTAATCGGATGCAGATCGCTTCTGCCGCAGGCAAGCTGCCGTTGAAAGCTGCAGGAAAGCAGATCCAATTATGGATTGGATCCGAAAAGGGATTTATGATTAATGTACAAACGGATGAATTCACAATGCGATGGAATCGAATGAATTAATATATCGTATGCGCAATCAGCGCATAATCGATATGGAATGAAATGAAAGTAGATCGAGCCACTGTCGCGCGTCGATTATGGGAGGAAACGGCCAAGTAATTGTTTCGAAAAAATGGGGAAGTTTCCATTCTAGGAATAGGTCGACTAGGTCGACAATATGTCGTGTTATCGCGAGTCGCATTCCAAGCAATGGCACTCTTCTCTTTTCTTTCCTTTCTTTCACGCTTAACACGTACACACGATGAACCGTTCGGTGCTCTTATTAGCACGACGTCCAATTAAGGCCGCAATGATGCTTGGAGTACTCCGCTGTGCGTGAACACTTCCTTGTGGACACGCTGGAATGGCAAGCACGACAATCAGGGGAAGACAATGCGAGAGCGTTGACATCGCATTGAAATCGAGACCGTTTGTGCGTGCTCGAATCACTTCATAGAGCTAATCGTCGTTTCAAAATATGCGTCGTTGCCCGGGACACTTGCGACGCGTGATTATTCCGCGAATAGCATTTCATCGCTTTAGTTGACGCTAACAGCGGTCGAGATTGATAAGATTGGCTTTTCCAATTTGTAATCCTTCCGCATGAGCTTTCACATATAAGCCGATGAATCACAGCGATTATAGACTTATGATAGTTGGAATAAAAAATGAAAGGCGCGAGATTGTTTATTAGAGTTGCAGGAAAAATTCCTGCAAATATCTCCCTTTTTCTTTCTTTTTCGATATTTTACTTGATAGGTAATTAAAATTTAACATGCATATATATATATATATATATATATATATATAATTTAACATTATATATATTTGTTTTATTATTATTTATTATATATATATATTATACGCTCTATTATTATTTATTATATATATATATTATACGCTCAGAACATCAAAAGAGAAAGAAAAAACAGATACACGCACATCACGCGCGCACGCGCACAGATATTAGTTGGAACTAAACTTCTAAGATAACTTAATAAATATTGATTATATCACGCAGAACAAAAATTAAATAATTTCAAAAGACATATTGAAGCAAAATTGTATTACCATTGTAAATTGTGATAATTGTATGATGCGTTAAAATCCATAATTTTTGATAATGATTCCAAATGAATGAAAGATGCTTTTAGCACTTTATTAAATAAAATTAGTTTATTTTACTTGAAAAATATTATTAATTGTATTACATGCTTTTGTTACTTTTTGTTATTTTTCTGGATTTTTTCATTTCAGAATCATCATCATCGAGATCAAATTATTGGATTCGTCTCCTATATTTTCGCTTTTCATTCCCTACATTTATAACTAATTAAGAATAGAGCTTTCTATTCGGAAAAACATTAGAAAATTTTCAAAATTTTTTAATGCCTTAAAAAGAAAATTATTTTACCAAAATATAGCCCTTTTAAAAGTATTCAACTTTTATCATTTTTGTAATCTATATTTATAAAAGTATCTTAGAAGACAGTTTCAATAATAGTATACACGCAGTATATGTATATAATATATAAAAGTGTGCGTCCGTGCTAATTTTATGCCTAAACAGAAAATTTAAACTATTTCAGTACTGCAATATCGACTCTCGGCATGTTTAATTTGCTAGAACGTCACTACGGGTCGCTCGTGGCGAACGCACGTCGATCCTGCGCGATTGGCGGTCTGTTGTCCTTGTATATCACGCATCGCTCCATCTCTTTTTCACTTCTTCCCCACCACTCGCGCCTATTTCCCCCACGCGTCCACGGCAGCTGCGTCAGGCGTGGTCGTCGCAGTAAACTGAAGTTGGGCGCGGTGAGTGTATCGCGTTCCGGCGGAACGTTTTGCTGAGCCATCGCGAGATAGTGCGTGATCCGTTCGTCCGGTGTTTCGAGAGTGTGGTTAAACGTTGCGTGTGTGTGTGTGTGGGCGCGCGTGCACGCTTCCTCCTCGCTATCTTGACTCGCGTGATCGAACTCGCGGAAAGGGAGAGAAAAAAAAAAAAGAAAAGAAAAAACGCTGGGAACGATGAACGGCCAAGTGAGAGTGAAAACGCGGCCGCGTACGGCCGGCTCGCAGAGCGCAGCGTGAATCATCCCGCGCCACCACCAACCGCCACCGGCTTTGGCGTTATCCGCATAACGCGACGGGACGCCTTCCTTTTTGCGTTTTTTTCTCCTTCCTGTTCTCTCGAGCGCTCGCGTGCTCGTCCGTTTGCCTCTATCGCTCTCTCGTGATCCTGTTCTCCTGATCCTTTTCTTCTTCTCTCTTTCAACAAGATTCGTGCATTGTGCATCAGTTTACTTGTAGCTAGGATTGACAGCGTGGACAGCTGGTTAGTAATGCATCGACGTTTATCTCCGTCGTTTATCCGTCCTTAAGTTATCTTCTTTGCATTTTCGGAGACTTGGATGCCACAGTAGCATGTTTTCAACGCGGCACGATCTCTCGAGCCTTTCTGACGAATCAACGGCATTGGTTCCATGTGCAGCGACAACATCGTGTCGGTGGCGTTGAGTCGCACTGGCGCGCGGCTAACGTCAGGTTGTTCGGGATACTTTCCTCTCTTTCTCTTTTTCTCTCTGGCGAAAATGAGAATCATTTGAGATTTTGAACTCGATGTATGCGTCATCCATGATTCGGATTACGTGTTCTCGTTATCTTGTGTCGGATGGAAATGGAAACCGGCAGAATTCCGACGAATCTTCCAGACCGATTCGCCGCGCGGACGCGCTGGAGTGACCTCTATGTGTTTACCATCCACGACAATGGAAACGCGACATTCGGAGAGCGCGTGGGTGCTCTCTCGCTTTCTTTCGGTGTCTAAACACGGGCGAATCGCGCGCATCGCAATGATATTTTAATTGTCTGGTTTAAGGATGAAATAAATGAAAGATTGAGAAGACAATTTTGAGGTTATAGATCTACTCAGATTCGCGAATTAATAATCAATATATAATATTGGCTAATGTTTCCTCGTGCATGTGATAACTATGTAATATATCCAGAGAGGGGACTCTCTTTTGAGTTTATCTTTTTTTCCCTTACGCTGCGGATTCATGGTTTTTGTTTCTGTCAGAGTCAGTATTTTTAATTCGGTCGATGCAATTTTAAGGTCACCGTTCCCGCTCACGAAGTTTCTTCTCGCTACCGAGTGCAATCGATTCCGGTCGCGGAACTGCTTTGGATTCCCCGATGCGAGATTCGATTCTCGTGACGCGCAGATCGATTACTTTTACATGCGAACGCGTTCCTAATGTCAGAATATACTTCAAATCGAATAGAGTCAACATGCCGCGCGATCATGCGCGAACAATCGTAACGTGCTACGATTGCTCCAATCGATTAAATATCGAACTCGTTATGTAAGCAAAACTCATATCTCTCAGTTTTCTTCAGTTTTGTCATGTCAGGTCACGTTTTCGTTAGCGGGATTTATTTTTCATCATTAGTTTCGGCATCCAACGCCTTGCAGGAAATTTATATGCGTGTTTATACGCTAAAAATAATTCTTGCCTCATCGCTGTCACACTTTCTTTTTCTTTTTTTCTTTTTTTTTTTTTTTTGACAATGTTCTAATTGTACTTTCCAGTTAGCGGTTTTCTCAAGACGATGGATATTATAGTATTTCTCTCGCAAGAAATTCGTTTCTTAACGTTTTAAAATTTCTTAACAAATCTCGAGTAAAGAAGATAATTACGGAGCTTGTATGAAACTTGATTATTTGAGTATTTGATTCAGACTAGTGTTTAATTGATCAAAAAGTTTCACAAGCTTGAGCAAGGTCATAGGATTGACGTGATTGCAGCTTCCTTCATTCCTGAATCCGTTATCTTACGTTTTATTTTTATCTCGAAAGAAGAAAGTTTTCACCATAAAGTCGGGACGAAAGTAGCATCATTCCTTCATCATCATCATCTGGTTATCCTCACGACGCGTAAAACCACTTATGGCGGATCCATGCTCTGGCGAATCTCATCTACGTCAGAAACAAGAGGCGTGCGTTTCCATGAGACTGGTTACGCTGGTTTCCCTCTATTGCTTATTCTCTATTTCGCCCTTGTAATCGGGAATCGCTATCGTGAAAAAGTCGAGCGCTTATGCGCTTACGCCTATACGTAGCGAATAGAATCATTTCCGTGGAATTATCTCATAAAATCACCAGGATACGCGCGATAACCCCAGACAACGCGCTTGCTAGTCTCGTATCAGCACACGCATTGGACGCTGAAATTGCAATTTGGCTAATCCTAATACAACGATTTGATTGGTCAATCTCCGCCAATCTCCAGATCGAAACCTCAGTCTCCAATACACGGCACGAGCTCTACGCGTTTTCATACGATCAAACTCCACTCTTTTGCCGTGAAAACTCCACAGCATTCAGCATTCAGCGTTCAGATCCACCGTGTGGAGCAGCGTGCTGGTTGTTCACGACGATGTAGCCGCATGAATCGAATGAAAACACACACACACACACACACACACACACACATATAGATACACACGCGCCGGCTTTAGGCTGCGATTACAGCGGATGCGTGTTTTGACGAACATTGTTGCTCCGAGCGATACGCCGGAACAAACAAACAAGAGCATCGCTATGGGAGTGGGTTACGTTTCACGCGTGATTGTACAGTTGTCTCATCTTGTTCGCTCCCGTGACCTTGCTCGACGCTCTTGTTTCTTTGTTCCGTCGTAAAGCTCGCGAAGCACGCGTCCGCTGCAAGTGCGCGGCCTTAAACGCGGTTCGAGCGAAACCTTCCGAAACCTCGAACATCCCCTCGACGTCTCCTGCTCTCTGGGTGTTGAAGGCTTAGATCTCTCTCGGAATCTTCTTGGCGGTTTCCAATCGGCGCGGGGCGCATCGCTACAAGTGCATCAGGCTGATACATGTCGACGACGGAGAGCCAGAACGGCGCCGCGACCGGCGCGCAAAGCAACGGCATCAAGACGGCGTCCTCGTCGTCGGCGTCCACGCCGTCGTCCACATCGGCGTCGTCCGGCATCTCGCCGTCCGGCGGCGGTCGCGGCGTCGGTCTCACCAACAGCACCAGCAGCGGCAACGCGTCCTTCCTCTACAGCAGCAGCAGCGCGATGCTGAGCCGCGAGAAGCTGCCGCGGCAGGTGCCGCCGCCGACCTTGCCCAAGTACACGTCCAGCTTCAACGCGGGTTCAAACGGCGGCGGCGGCGGCGGGGGCGGGGGCGGCGGCGCTGGCGAGCGGATCGGCAGAGATCGCGAAGCTGGCGGCAGCTACAGGCTCGCCAGCCTGGACAGACTCGCCCTGCGACAGAGGATACTGGACGGGGAGAAGGCGAACGGCGAGCCCATCTCGGTAAGAGACCCGCACTCGGGCATGATGAGCCATCTCGCGATTGCGGACGCACTCGATAGCGGCTGTTGCACGCGCACGTGCTCCAGAGATGCCGGAGAAGCCTTCTGTTGTCGCCCACGTGTGCGTGTCGTGATTGGGGAATTCTGTTTTTCTGATTTGCGTTGCCTGATTGCGATTCGCCGATTCGCGATCGGTCTGAGTGGCGTGAACGAGCCATACGTTTGGAATGAGAGAACGAGAGTGCGACTACTGTGCACAATGTGCGGCGTACAGTGTATTGTTATTGGTACGCAAAATATATTGTCACGCGATGTAAATCTGTTGTATTTGTTATTATAGCGGTAATATTTATGTTGAATGCACACTTTCGGATTGAATCGATGTAAGTGTCATCGATCGGATGACACTGGTAAGAGTGAAATGAAATCCCTGGTAATAAGCGGCTGGATTGTTGATATTTAATGAGGACTTGACCGAGAATACGATTGCTTCGATTCTTTATCCGAGATAGCCATCTCGCTTTCCTTTATTACTTTCGCTAACAACTATAATTGATTCTGTTCAGCCAGGTTTCATCGACTGCTTGGCTTATAACTGAGGATTATTGCTTATAATTATATCTCGGTGAAAGTATTCGACTCTTCCTAAGATCCTTTCTACTTGAAGTATACCTCGCGAGGTATATCGACCTCGACAATAAGACTGAAGAAATTACTCTTTCTTAAATTTATCGTCTCGGAGTTAATTAATTCCGATTTCTAAATCACTTTCTTCGAATCAGCCGACTGTTGCACCGCTAAAAAGCCGACTATTGGGTTACTTCGAAGTTGAAGAGGATACCTACAATGGTAGGAATATCGGCGAGTCACTTTCGGGCGACTAAAAGTCTTCTTTAGTTTTGCTCTTGGAAGCGAAGCTCTCGAAGTGGACCCCCGCCGAGTGTCGTCCAGCCTGATGTGCTTGCCGAAGACTTTCAGGCATTACTTATCGTGGAACTCACGAGGGAATCTCCTTCGCTGAAAACAGAGAGTTTCCAATTTCTTTCCTCGCATCCATCGCTATTCCGCTTCCGTTTTGCACTCGCGCCGGAACTTTGATTTTGCTACTCGAGAAAACAAGCAGGACGAGAACGCGAAGGGTCGTAGACGATGCTCTTCGGCCGCGAGTTGTCTGAAGAACTCGCAAGGCGGTTTCTCGCTTTTGATAGATTTGAGAACCGCTATCGAGCAGCACATGGCGAAGGAGACCGGCCTCCCTCGCGAGACGCTTTTCGGTACGGTCCGTCCTGCAACCCCGGGGGGTTGCGCCGCGTCGAGGGTCCCACCCTCGGTGCGCCGATGGAGAAATACGCTGTAATTCGTGAGTCATACGAGAGAAGAAGGATAGATACAATGTTGGCCCGGCGGCTTTACTACAGCTGCGGTGTTGACTCACGGCCCACGTGTCCGCCTCATATCCAAATCATGAGAGAGATCTTCCCGCGTCGCGCTACCCTTTTCTAGTTCTCCCACGTGCTCGATATTCATTGAAAGATTCAGGAATTTAGTTGTGTGCTACAGCTGCGGAGTTTTCGATAAGGATTTGGTGACGCGCGACGAGCAGAGGGAGTATATTGCTGCCAATGCCGTGTGCACGTGTGCATATATTTGTTATCATATTGATACGTAAGGAGCTGTACGTGCCTGAAGTACGAATGTTGCGGTTTTTTAGGGGCTACTATCGACATTCACGAAGCGACATCGCGCAGGAACCGGTCAAACTATTTTTGTCGGGGAGCGACTCTTTCTTTTTCATAAAACCAGTAAATTAATTTGCACGCTCGACGCGGCACATACGTAATCGTGACAGGGTTGAAGAATGTTCCCACATTTGCCAACCTTCATGAAGGTTATTAATCGCGAAAACGACGGCGCCCCGTGAAAAGCGCAACGAGGGGAAAATGTAATAACAAGGCGCCGCGATAAAAGTATCATCATCATCATCGTCGTCGTCGTCGTCGTCGTCGTCGTCGTCGTCGTCGTCGTCGTCGTCGTCGTCGTCATCGTTGAGCGTCTCGACCCCGAAGAGAGGAGACGGTGTTGAGTCGAGCTCTCGTCGCCGCTAATCGCTCTGACACATTTTTATAAACAGCGTGACACTCCTCCATATCAAAAGAGAAGGCGGAGAGGGGGTGGTGCAGAAAGAGGAAGGGAGAGAGAGAGAGAGAGAGAGAGACGTTTACTCGCGAGGGCCTTGAACAATTGCGGCATTCAGGCCTGCCGATATCCGGAACGGTTATAAATTCTCCCTCTCGGCCGCGACACAAATCCGACTTTGTTCTCCGCGGAAAAATGTTTTCCCGTCCGAGATTTCACGTCGACGTACGCGTACGCGTTGTCCTCCGTACCCCGCGATCTTCCGGGACGGTTATATTACGCTCGCATTGTAAATAAATTCCATTGTGTGTGTGGAAAGCGGAAAGCACGCCGCGCCACGAGGAGGAGGGTGGCTGCGCGAGGATAATTAAACGAAATTGCATTGATGGCACGTGGACGTGGACGGTTAACGGCGGGATCCTACACGTTGGCACGTCGCCCTTCTCGAAAAGGGCGCGCGCGCTAATTAGGAGAGGTCGCACTGTTCAGGTCAGCGACTTACACGTGTGACGGGTCGGCGGTGTCTTAAAGGCGAGCGAGAGAGCGAGCACGTTAAATATGCGAGACATATGTTCGCTCGCGTTTATACGTCACCATTGTCGCTTGTCGTTCTGTTTCCTTTCATTGATAATAATTTCATTTCATTGGCAATAACGAAGTTACGTAATAGTCCATTGTATACCCTCGCGAACGAATGTTGTTTGCGAATTACGTGAAAATTTTACACAGGCTCAGTCAGCGACATAACAGTGAACGAATAATGGACGAATTATATAAAAGCAAGCCTATGTGAGACTTTTTAATGATCGATTTTTCCTCGCTTTCCCCGAATAATAATGATTACAACACAGCCGTGTTAAATTGCATCCAGATTTCGACAATCATTTATACTTGAAGGAACAATCGTAAAGAGTTATAATATTTCAATAGTACTTTCTTTATTAATAACATGTCTGAATTAATTAATTAACGATAAGAGAGTGTAAGAATAATTATATAAAAATATTTAACGCCTGTGCCGGCACTTGAAAACGCGCTTTGATCGGTTCGCTCCTTGTTTCGGCGATTATTTCAATCTCTTCAGTCTCGTAAGAGAATCTTGCGCAGGAGATTCTGCCTTTCGATCTGATGCTCCGCATCCGCAGCATCCGTGTGCGTGTATGCGCGTGTAGTCGCAGTCATCGCGACGTCATCATCTCTCTCGAAGAGAATGCCGACGAAATGCCCGCGTCTTACGATCGTCGTCGCGTAACGAATCGAATCCGCGACTCGGTGGCCCAGATTTACGCGCCATCGAGCGTTTATTCTCGTAGGAAGCGGCCGTTGAATTCTTTATGACTGCCGCCGTTGCTGCGAATGGTAGAAAGAGATGCATAGATGTGTCGGCGGTACGAGAGATGGAGACGGTAATCGACGCGAACAACAAAGTCCTCGGGATGTAATGGGACTTAAACTGCCGCGAACAAGAACATAGAACATATATCTGCCTCTTGTGCTTCCGCATGCTTTTCAACCGCTTCGGACCGCGTCGTATCGGAAAATTCGTAGAAAGGAAAGCGAGCTCGCGACGCGTGACGTGGTCTTTCCGTTTTTTTTTCTTCCGAAGAATCGTAATGTTGCGTTCGAGATCAACGTAACCTCTCTTCCTCGCTCCAAGTGCGTTTCTTCTCCCTTCGGGATGGAAATTCGCTCTAAGAGCAGCGCCTTTCCGGAGGCTGATCTCGAAAGCCGAGAGTTTTGTCTCTCGAGCGAAACGCGCGCTCCGATAATCGGGACGATCGATTGCGCGGAAAGGCGATCGATCGTTAACGAGCGCGATAGTCGATTAATGAGAGGCGCTGCCTCGCGAATCGCCGATCGAATCGTCGGCAGTCTAATTAATATGGAAACGAGCGGCAAACTTCAGAGAAGAAGGGATAGAGCGAGAGAGAGAGAGAAAAAGAGGGGAAGTCGGTCGTTCACTGGAATTTCATGAGTGCGCTTATTATGCAGCCGGCGAATGGACGAACCTACATTCGCTTTACTCGGGTAATCTCTGTGCCAAAATCTGCAAGAGTGCTTTTGGTGCTAAAGTATGACGCGAGGACGCGATATAACGCGTGACGAAATAACGCAAGAGTCAAAGTATCAGGAGTGAAATCGCAAATGGAATTTTTGAATGTGGAATAATATTTTCGTATAATTATTCTCGCACTCTCTTATTGTCGTTATCTGTCAAGGCATGTTACTAATAACTAACAAAGAGAATGCTATTAAAATATTGACCCTTTGACGATTGTCTCGTCGTGAAAGTATAAATAACGAATTGTCGAAATCTGCAATTGCAATTTAATACTAATGCGACTAAATTGTAATAATAATAATTATTATTTCACATGACATCGTAGGAACATGTAATAATAATAATTGTTATTATAATTCGGCCTGGCAAAGTGCGCATCGGCACAAGCGTTAAATGTTGGTGTCAAGGTATCATTTATCAGCCTCGGATACGCTCCAGTACGCTCACGTGTGCGCTCTCATTCGACAATTAACGTTCGAGCTTAAATACGATACATTCATGCATATTGCAGTAACTGTGCTATTAAAAGAATGGCTTGGAAAATCTGCTTTCTAGGAACGTTACACAATTTCTCCGTGATTAATTGATCCCAATTAACGTCAGCTGTTTCAGGCGTGAACGCACGATCGTTCGAGATAAATCGCCTGATGTCAGAAATGTATCTTAATTCATTAAAATTGTTATAGGATCAATAACGCGAAAGGAAGATAAGAAAAGATCGTATCAAAAATAATACGAGTGCCAGTATCGCAAAAATAATAAGCAATAAACAAACCGATCGATGCTCCGAAACGTTTCGAAGTTTGGAGCTTGAGTCGCTCGTTACTTTAAATCTTATTACTTAGAATTTCGTATGTTCATGCCATCGTCGAGAAATAGAATGAACATAATAATAAAGAGAGAAGCACATCAGCATTTTACATATCTGTTCTCATTCTTTCTTGTTAAGAATTATTTAATCGATCGACAATCGACAGAGGAGAATCTGAGAATAGCCTGAGCCGTCGAATAGCGCACTAAATTAACAAAATCAGTAATAATTGATAATCAATTATTTTCCAAATCCATCTGACAAAATCTAACTGACACTTCATACCGCGCCAAATGTGCTTCACGCTTCGGGATCGCTCGAGATAACTATCCGATGTACGAGAAGTAGAAAGAATCTGTAATTGCAGTTCCCGCAAATTGATACGAGATTAGGAGAAGAGAAAAAAAAGAAACGATTGAAAAATTACAGGGCGAATTTGAGAATCCTAATCCTAGGGCGTGTATCAGATCTCGTCTCGTCCCGATTAAATTGTTACTAATTGTTCCGGAGTCCGTGTCAAATCCTCGAAGAGGATTGCGCTCTCGCTGTCTCGTCTTCTTTCCCACGCGAGAGAATCGTTCAATCTCGTTAAAAACCGAGCGAGCACGTGCCGCGGCGTGGATGTTAACGCGGTCGTTAAGGTGAAAGTTCATTCGCCCTCGCCGTGGAGGGATGATCGGTTCGCTCAGCAGGGAGGCTCGGCGGGAAAATGCAACGCAAGAGGAGGCGGGGGCACGCTCGTGACCTGCCTGACAAGACACGAGCGTCATATAGATCGTCGTGGACGTTCGCGATATGCACTTTCCACGATCGATTTAATCGACTCGCCACACGACAACGATGGCTCGTTATCCAGCGCCGATGGTAGCAGTGCTCGTGGTGGGGTTATGCCGGTGGTGGTGCTGATGAACCTAGCCGGGGGAGAAGGAGAAAGAAAGAGAGAGAGAGAGAGAGAGAGAGAGAGAGAGAGAGAGTATTGACCTACGACAGGGGTTCCCAAGCCAAGGAGCCGAAGCTGGGTCACGAGGGGGATGCTCGCACAGATTCCTGCGATCTTGCAAGAGAGAACCCGAAGGGGAAACGAAGCGAGGGTGGGAGGGGGAGGGGGGGCTAAACGACGACGATTAAAGTTCGACGATGGCGATCGCCAAAAGAAGGGACGCTCCTCCGCGTGAGAAGTTCATTTTGATCAGTTAAAGAGAGAAAAGAAGAGAGAAAGGAGATATTTAATCGTCGCGAGCGTTGTAGCAGCAGCAGCAGCAGCAGCAGCAGCTCTTGGAGCTGCCGAGAGGAGTTCCATTCCTCGCCCGTGGGAGAGGGGAAGGGGAGGCATAGGGAGATAGAGCTCGCATGAAACTAGGTCGCAATTCCTCTTCTCTCTCTCTCTCTCTCTCTCTCCCTCTCTCTCGCTTTTCCCTCCCCTCTCTTTTTCTTTCTCGCATACGGGAAACAGTGGCGAGTGGCCGAAAAGTGCACGGCCGTTCCCCGAAGAGCCTGTTGCCTGCCTGGCGTTTTTGTGTTCCCCGAGCAGCGAATGACACTGTTCGGCGCGATGCGGTGGATTCGCGCAATGGACCGGTTTCCATTGCCTGTCGCTGCTGTTGCACCACGTTCGGTTTCTCGTTGTTTCATTTCCTGAGTCAACACGCGGCGACAACGTGAGATAGTGTCGACTGCCAACGAGCCATAAACTTGGCGTCTTGCTCTCAGAGAATCCAGAGAGTACAGTGTCGTCGTTTCACTACGATGGCAACGAACCGATACTGAACGATAACTGATGATGACTGGACGACAACACGAGAAATGTGATATGCAAGATGATTCGTAGAATCCTCGCGCGTAAAATCGCGTGAAACGATCAGGTTTTATGTGAAAAACGTAATCGCGAAACATTCATTTTTAAAAATTCTTTCATGTGTATATATATATATATATATATTTTTTTTATATGTTTCTTGTACACAGCGCGTGCTTATTATTAATAATATATTAATAATAATAATTGGTAATGTATTATTATCAATAATAACGGATATTAGTTTATACGTAAAATAGAAATACACAGAGGGGCAACGAGAATTTACAGATTCGCCGCCAGCAAATCGGCAAAACGTCCGTCCGCAAAATCTCCACGATAATAATCTCGGGAAGTCACAATGATAATGATTTCAATACACGCAACTGCGTAAAATTTCTATCAAAGCGTAAACCTGCGCGAGCGAAATCTCGGCGGCATTGAAGGAGAAGATCGGAGATATATCTCGGCTCTGCGGCACAAAGCTGCATCACTTTAAAGCCACCGCACTCCATTCGCTATATTCCGCGTCTCTTCTTCGTTTGCCGCCCTCCCCCCACCCCACCCCCCTTCCCACCCCCTCCGCCTTATCGTGCCATATGTACGCGCGAGACGCTTTTAAGGTGCAACCTCGCGTGCATTGACTCGAAAGAACTCGCGGAACGATGACTCGCGCGGACGTTGGCTGAAACGCCCGATAAGAGCGCGAGAACTCTCGTCTTACATTTGTTGGATTAATTAAAGGACAGTCGAAGCCGAAGCGCGACTGCGCTACAGCGCAATCTGATTTCAGTCTTATAGCCGAATAGCGAATTATAGAATCCAGCGTTGTGGATTCGTATCCATTTGTATCAGAGCGATAAGATCTTCTCTACTTGTTCTGTTTGTTGTCTTGTTTTTAAGTTAAAAAGCTTAAATAACATTATGGGACGAGAAGATCCCGTTTATTTATTATTTATTTCGTTGTTGACAAATTAGTCCAACTTTAAATTAATATAAAATATCAATTAATGGAATTTATGATTTAGAGATTCAGATTTATTATTAAGATAATTAAAATAAATTATCTTAGGGATAACAGCGTTATATTTTTTCGAGAGTTCACATCGATAAAGATGTTTGTGACCTGGATGTTGAATTAAGAAAAACGTTAACTTTGAAAATTTAATGCGAAGTTTACAATTTTAGTCCGTTCGACCATTGAAATCTTACGTGATTCGAGTTCACATCGGCATGAGATCGGTTTCTATATTAGATCAAAATATATTTGTATAAAGTTTATGTTATTTTTAATATCTGAGATACTTAATCATTTTAATTTAATTATATATTATATATATTTATTCTACATTAAACGATAACAACTCGCGTTAAAGAGAAAACTTTCGAGATAATCCAGAAACAATGTCTATTCGAGTCTATCCACATTTAGTCCGTTTCGCGACGACGACTGTAGGAGGCGTTAGAAGCCAAAGGGTTAACTCCGCATCACTCGAATGCGTCGCGACCTGAACTTAGCTGCAAATGTATTCGCGCGAATTATCGATTCGGAATTCGATGATACAGGCGTCTGTTTTGAAGTTTGTCCACTTTGAGTTCGCCGACAGGAAGTGGAACTCATTCAGTCGAGCGGACAGTGAACGGACAGTCGCTCCGCCTTGACCTTACGTACGTTTACGAGTCGCGTATCCACCACGTACGTGAGATTATCAGATTCATTCGTATTCCGCAGTCGGTCCGCATATTCCAAGTGTAACGGAACACGTGGTGGCGTGTCGCGCGGTTTTCCCTTTGCCGTTGCCTTATAAGTCCCGCTGATCATGAAGTGATGCCGACTTTCAGCCGATCGTCGCTCCTAATTGCAGGAAAACACTAAAATAATAATAACCGCCAGGCAAGTCGGACTCTGCGGATACGTTCGTCATGCGCCGAGAGGTCGAAACGCTATAATGGATACGAAATGTGAAATACAAAAGTTGCGATACCCGATGATGTACAATACGGTACAATATACACAATATATACAAATATATGAACATATAGCGGATATATAGTAGATATGCGAAATATGATGTATAATAGCTCCCCCCCCTCTYTCTCTCTCTCTCTCTCTCTCTCTCTCTCTCTCTCTCTCTCTCTCTTTCTCTCTCTCTCTCTCTCTCTGTCTGTCTGTCTGTCTTTCTTGCAGAAGATTTATTCTGTTCCACTCGGGCACTTGGAACGCTGACCACTTCCGGCCGGAAGTGTACAAGACACTGCGGCAGCAGAAGTCGCGCTACCGACCGCCTTCGGTCGGCGTACAATATCGATCGCTCGACGTGGCACGACGGCGGCGCGGCGATTTTATCGCGGCGATGGCGCGCGCTCTCTTTGGCGAATATTTGCGCGTTCCGCGCACGGGCAATGCTACGGTCGACGTAGCGCGTGGAATCGCGCGGGCCACGGTACATTTAGCGGTAGCGCGAAACAATTCGGCTCCTCCCGTCTCTCTTTCTCCTCTCTCTCTCTCTCTCTCTCTTCGCGATGCGGCGAAGAAGCGAGTCCCGCTTCGAGTGCTTTCGATGCGCGGAGCGCCGCCGCGGTGCCTTCTCGATTCGCGTTCAATTGGAGATCGCAGTAATCGAGTTGCGACGTGAAATTTCTTCAAGTTTTCAACGGAAAACGCACCACGGAGACTATTGATCGGAGACGGCGGAGCCGCGAGTTTCAAGCTGAATGCGTTGAGCTTGTCGCGCGGGAAGATATTGAATGAAGTTCGTTCAATTCGATTCGTTTCGTTTTGATAACAAAACGACAAAGTCGAACATCCAAATCGGTCATAAAACTTGATAGAATTAATATCCCTAGTTTTCATTGCGTTCTTTTATCTACTATATTTTTTATCTCTAATTTATCTCTAATTTATCTCAAATTTCTATTGCGCCACTTAATTTATAATGTTTTATTATAGTTTCATTTTTATCATTTTTCTTTTATATAATATATATATATATATATATATATATATATATATATATATATAACTTTATTTTTATTTTTATTTCTCATTTATAATGTTTGTATCATTATAATAGTACTGTTCCATTTTAAGTTACATTTTTTGTGATCCCAGAAAATTGTGTACGTTTCCCAAAATCGCTCAAAATCATTGCAAGCTTGCGTTGAATCTTCAAGATCCAGCGATGCAGAACTAACGCATTACGGCCTTTTTTTGTGCAGATCCAGGCGAAGCGTGAGTTGTTCTTCAAGGGCGACAGCACGGGGATAATCTCGACGCCGTCGGTGCCGTCAGTGCCACCGCCGCAACCGCCGACGCAGACTGCCAATTCTCAAGTGAACAACTCGTCATCGACGACAGCATCGAACGTCACGACAGCCAGCAGCCTCATCTCGCCAAACGCGGCGCCAATATACTCGAGCAGTGCCACATTGACGGGATCCAACACGAAGCCGCGATTGCCGTCCGCGATCCCGAACGATGCTTCGGAAGACAGCAACAGGCGCGAGTCCGCTCGGACTATCTCCTCCAAAGAGGACAGCAACAAGGAGGCCAGTTTGCTGCAGCACTCGCGGCCCATGCCGCCTGCCAAATCCAAAGTGCTCGATGGTTATGTCGGCTTCGCCAATCTGCCCAATCAAGTGTACAGGAAAGCCGTGAAGAAAGGCTTCGAGTTCACACTCATGGTTGTAGGTAAGTAATGATGTAATCCGCAAGAATTATGGCGATGGGATTATACCGCTTGGGAAATGTCTGAAGATGGACTTGAAGTTCATGCTCATAAGTTGATGAAAGGACACTGAGAGAATTATGTATTATAGTTGTGGAGAAACGACTCCGAAGGCTCGGATCTTACATCCGTAATGAATCAAGCGATAACTCGTAACGTGGGAGATTTTTGCATTCGAATCTTTCAGCTCTCCGCATTCGAGCGAGCATGAATTCGCAATGACAAAAATCAGAGCTAAGCTGCAGCCTGCTAAAAAGATGTAGCAATAAATAGAAACGTGCGGACGATGTACGAGTGGAGATACGTATACGCGCTGTCGTTTATTTCTTCAATTATCAAAGACGAGGACTATGATTGTACATCTTCATCTTCCTTGTATAAATCATCTCGAATGAACGAATCGGACAGGCCAGTCGTATAATTCTCGTCAAAGTGGCACTTATACCGACGCGGAATTGAGATCTGATTGCAGCCGAGAACGATTCTGAACGATTCCTGGATACTCCGATCATGAAAAACAGTTACCCGGAATCAGCATGCGTCATCGATGCGTACCGAGTTGGCTCGCGGCAAGAAACATGATTCCGGAGGTCGAGCGTTATTAAGACTCCGCGCAGTTTCAATTATTGTACGTGCTAGTGGAAGAACAACGGCGGTCTGTCCAGCCCGAAGGCCCCAACAGGACAAAGGGACTCGTTTCTTCTTTGGCTGGGCAGCAACGGTATTCCCATTTCGTCGGGAATATCATCTCGCGCGAAGCGTAACTTCCCATCTGCCGAGCACATGCGAGCTCTTTCTCTCTGTGGCACGACTCTCCCTTGCAACTGCATCAAGGTTGTCGCCGAGGTCCAGCGGTTCTCACGCGCCGGGGATGAGTCCCCCCGCTCACTCCTGCCAACACGTTTCGTTCTGACCTTCGCCGGACGGTTTCTTTTTATATTGACCCCGCATTATGTATGGACATTTTACGATTTGTTATGATTATTAAAGTTGTCATTGTGCATCGATCAGCGGTCGTATCGATGTCGATTAGTAAATGTGGTCTCCGCACTTTCGCCGCTCCTGATGCTTAAATTTTAGCAAGAGATTTCTCAGAAGAAGAATTTCTCTCAAGCTTCATTGAAGCTTCGTAACACCTCATTATGGAGAATCCATCATGTATTTTGTCATGAGATCATGCATTTTTCATTTTATCATAAACAGTACAAGGTCTCGCACGGAATACCCTAGATAAGAAGTATGCGTATAGATAAGACAAGTGGAATTTTAGAAATTTGGCCTGAACGTTCGAGCGATCGCTGATAAAAGTGCTGACCAAACTGTCGACGATTTTCAAGAGCGCATGCGATGCCGAGCACGCGCGCGCGCGCGCGCGCGCGCGCGCGTGCACGCAGCGGGGTAAAAGAGTGTCATTGGGTCTGGGGAAATTTGAGAGCGCGGTTCTACTGCGTGCGGTGCTATTATTAGCCCGCGTATAAACGGAGCCGTTTCTCCGTAAATAGAGCAATTCAAGTGCTTACCCTTGGCTGAAGGCGTAGGCGCGGCGGCACTCGGTGCCCGGTTCAAGGTTCGCACATTAAAGGGTCATAGTTCACATCTCATCTCGCCTCGTCATTTTCATTCCCGGTCGCCGAATTGATCAGCGCCGCGATGTACGCGCGCAATTTCCGAAAAACATTTACCGTAAATATGCCTGACGAGGATCAAACGATCGTCACGACGGCGAGACGTTCAATTGACCGTGAAGTCAAGAATCACGGCGATGCCTTTTGAAATGATTAACTTTTAAGTTTCCGCGACACGTCAGCTAAATTATTTTTTATTTTTCTGGAGATATATCGTTCGATTCGTTCAATTTCCTCGAGGTGTCTCAACGTTAAAGTTTCTCGAATCTTCGCAGGCGAATCGGGACTCGGTAAATCCACCTTGATCAACTCCATGTTCCTGGCAGACGTATACAGTGCCGAGTGTCCCGGACCTAGCCTCAGGATAAAGAAGACGGTCGCCGTGGAAACGAACAAAGTACTGCTAAACGAGAACGGCGTCAATCTTACCCTCACCGTCGTCGATACTCCCGGTTTCGGTGACGCTGTCGACAACAGCAATTGGTAATTAAATTGCAGATCCGTACCGATGAATAATCGATAACGGAACTTGGACGAGTCCCCGTTCACAATTCCAAAGGAGATTCGAGACTTGCGATAATCATAATCGCGTTTCTCCAAACTCGTTTGTTGCTTTCGTCTTAATTATATGCTTATCTTGATTTCCCATAATCACACTTTGATCGTGCTGATGACATTTACCCAGTTGGGTGCCGGTGATCGACTACATCGAGTCAAAGTACGAGGAATTCCTAAATGCGGAATCGCGCGTGACGAGACGGCAGATCCCGGATAGTCGAGTGCATTGCTGCCTTTACTTCGTCTCGCCCTCCGGCCATGGACTAAAACCGCTTGACGTAGAGTTCATGCAGCGTCTTCATGACAAGGTCAACATCATACCCGTTATCGCCAAGGCGGACACTATGACACCAGACGAGTGCGCACACTTTAAGAAGCAGGTATGAAAAAACGCTCTCGGATTTCGACGAAGGAGAAACGATGTATTCCTTATTTTTCGGAATAGACTATCGCGATTGTCAAAAGCGAGAGATGTCCTTCAAAGCTTTTGAATTTAATATAATCGTAATTGTAAGAAATTGTGATGCATAATTGAAAATAATTAATCGCGGAACCGTTCTTATCTTACGCTTTCTTTGTGACTTTATTCTTTCTTCCTTTTTTGATTTTCTCTTTGAATTTAATTACTGTTTTCACTTGTTTTCTTTAGATCTTGAATGAGATCGCGCAACACAAAATAAAGATCTACGAGTTCCCCGAAATCGAGGAAGAGGAGGACAACAAGTTTCACAAGTTATTAAGGGACCGAGTGCCGTTCGCGGTCGTAGGAGCGAATACTGTTGTTGAACACGATGGCAAAAAAGTGCGAGGCAGGAAATATCCGTGGGGTATCGCGGAAGGTGCGCGTGATAAAATATTAATAGACCACGATAGATCTCTAGACCGAGAAAGGATAAGCTTAAATTTTCTCACATAATCAATATAATCAAAACGTGATATTTATATTCTGAGCACTTAGCGTTAGAGCACACGATTGTACCGCTGTTCTATGCCGATCAAGTTTAGTCTGTCTGAAAGTAGAATCTCTCTCTGAAACGTTGTTCATCCGTTGAATGTACGCTCGGTGTAAAATGAGTAGCGTCCGCGACATCCGGATAATCAAGAGATACTTGATTCGCGAATTTTTCTATTTTCCCTTCCTAATTCGCGTCGTTTCTTCACACAGTCGAGAACTTGGAGCACTGCGACTTCATAGCGCTGCGAAACATGGTGGTAAGGACGCACGTGCAGGATCTGAAGGACGTGACGAACAATGTGCACTACGAGAATTTCCGATGTCGCACCTTGGCCGGTCTAGGCATGGATGGCAAGCCGACGAAGGCTTCGAACAAGTAAGTCACTTCATCCGCGTCAGATTGCAATTTCCCTCCCTCCCCCCTACGTTTGATCGTAGGAGAAACATAATTGTGCTGGAAGATTCTCCTCCATAACATCCTGCGAATGGACAAAATCGTGCGTCGTGATCTTAACTGACTCGGTCAGAGATACGTAAAGGAAAATCAGAGTTGATATGAAGTGAATTGTTAAGATGATGAAAGATGAGTAAACTGAATCGCTTACTACCAAGTTCGATCGTTTAGGGTCAAATGACGATGGAGTTTCCAGAAACATGCCTTTCGGCGATTTATTTTTAGTCTCGCGTTGCATAATGCGCGGTGCAATTTATTAATTTAGCATCCCAGTGGGGGAGGGGAGACCGATATTAACATCATCACCGGATGCGATGAAAGCGACGGGACGACTACGTCCTCCTCATTCAGAGGCACGGCGCACGTTTTGTCCGTTCGAGACGCGAGCAAGGTTGTTTGTTTCATTGAGTTTGATTTGAGCACGCAGTGTGTCTCGAGCGAGCACTCGTATTGTGTATGCAAGCCGGACCAGATGACGACGATCGTCCGGCTCTCGAGCCTCAGCGTCCCTGACTTCGTACGGCGTCGATGCTCGATTGAAGTCGATCGCCGAATCGTTGCCGTCCGAAAGCTGCTTTTACCGCACGCATACGTCTGTGCGTTTCCGTGTCTTCGCTCTTTTCATCTCTTTTGGTCGTGCGAAGCGATTCAAGGAAAGGTTGTGCATGCAAACTAATCGAAGGCGACTCCCGGCGACTCTCGCGCTCGAACTAGCATATCTCGACCGCGTGCGAGATCTGTATCCGTAGACTAGACACGAGAAACGCTGCCGAGGAAGGAAGGGCGAGAGGAACAAGGGCAAAGTACCATCGGCCCTCGACCCGATCCCCTCGACAGTGTGTCACCCGTGCGAATTTTAATGATGAATTTCTTATTGGTCAGTTTGTGCCCGCCAGGAGTGATGAACAGTTTCATGACGGTGTGGTAAGTCCTTCAATAAGGCTCTCAAAAGGATGTACTACTATGGTTTTGTGTGCACAAGCCTTGTCGAGTTACGAGACTGTACTCGGGGGGGGGGGGRGGGGGAGACTCTCGTCCGGGGCGCGAAATTTTCACGTTTAACTTTAAAGGCGTTTAATAAAAATTGATAACTTCGATATGAGATCTTGACAAAAAGAAAAGAAAATAATTGATCACAAACACGCATCTGATTGAGCCGTTATTGTTACGATTTTATGACTGTAAAATTGATGTTGGGATATTAGTGAATTTTTACGTATGGTGTGAGAGCCATCAACGTTGAGTAATCGCATTCGATGCATACGGCGATGCCCGGAGAAATTAAACGCGAATTAAATGCAACAATTTAACACAAATTGTACAGCCATGTGCCGAGAGAGAACGATTAGTAAATCACGTTGTACACTTGAATGTAACACGATTTAGGTTTGCTTGCCGCCTGTGTACTTATTATTTACGTTTATTTACGTTTGCCCAAATGATTTCCTTGCGCGATAGGTAAATGCATTTTCGTCATGTCCTTTATATCTGTAAATATTAAATATAACGTGTCATCTCGCTTTATGTATTCACCTTCTTCGGGAGCCTCGATCTGCAAGTCGCGTGCAAATCAGAAAAAGAAAAAGAGGAGGAATCAATGAGTAAACGTGGAATATGAATATATGCGCACGATATAAAATTGCGTAAAGTTTTGCAACAAACTCACTCAGGTGTATGTTCGTCCACACATATCGTTGTAATTGCTGCGATAACCAAAATAGTAACGATGAAAAATCAATTATTGGCCGTAATTTGCGTAACATCGATTCGATGCAAATCCAGGCTCCAATATTCTACTCTTAATTGGTCGTGATCTCGTAGAGGCTTATGAATATCTGTTATATCTATTCGATGGCGAATTATTTATCTTATCATGCTATCAATAGCGGAAATGGCTTGCCTATCTCGTCATTTTTACTCAAGTTTTAATTCAATATCACTTTAATATCACGTAAAAGCCAACGTACGAACACGGTTTATATGATTTTCATTTTATGATATAAATTCGTAGCTTCGTCGCACTTAATGTGCGGTTCATCCACGCCATATCAGTTATTAAAAATTTATATAACGAGTCTGTGTCACTTCTTTGCAGCACACGTATATTTATTAATAATACAGAAGAATCCATTTCGCATTGCAATTATTAACACGGTGATTAACATTCTTTCGAATTTATTTGTAAAATCACTCGAACACTTGTACAATTTTGAATAATACGTTATAATGACACGTTATAATAAAAATTAGAGATGAAATAAAATGCCGCATTAAATAAATGTATCTCACTTTCGACGTAATCTTTTCTAAAGACTACGATTAAAGACTAAAAATTTGAGATGCAGATGAGTCATAAATCGCTGGACGTTCAACGTGTTAATGATAGAGCAAATTAAGTATATATTAATTAAATTTATATATTTATCGTCAACTTTGGAAATTGATAAATAGTCCAAGTTCGAAACATGTACTGCAAGGAGCCAGGTTTTGCGAAAGTGTTAATGCACCGATTAACGATTAACGATTTAATATCAAAAGCTTCTATAATTATCACAAATAGCAATATTTCGTCCTGTACATATATATCCCGACGATCTTGTACTCAATTGAATTTTCGTTTTGAATCTGATTGGATCTTTATAGGAATCCATTGGCGCAGCTGGAGGAGGAGAAACGAGAACATGATAACAAGATGAAGAAGATGGAAACGGAGATGGAGCAAGTCTTCGAAATGAAGGTCCGCGAGAAGAAGCAAAAGTTAAAGGATTCCGAAACGGATGTGAGTGCTTGAATTCTTTCCATTTCGGGATTAGAAAGCCCACAAATCCATCCATTTCGATACGTTTATGTCATCATTTATTTAAACGTCTCTAATATCTAAGTATTAGTTATTGATAGAAAAAAAGCGACAGAAAAAGAAAAAAGTAAGATTTCCTAGTAAGATATAATGTTCTTTTTCTTTTTCTCGATGTTATTGACTAACATCAGTATCACTGATTTCTCTCAGAAATTTTTCAGAAGTCACGACGTTGATCAACTCCGCTCGCTACAGATCCCTTCAGTTTCACTATAATTCAGTTTCACATCCGAACATATGATTAATAAAATAATAAAATAATAAAATTGAATAAACTGAAGAAACTTACGAGCAGCGTAGTTGATTAGTTCAGCTTCTCCGGGGTTTGATCATTACGTGAACTACGATTACGAAGCAGTAATGAACAACATTCGAACGACTGTTAACATTGAAACCCGAAAATAGTTGCAGAGAAGGCACGAGCAAATGCGGCGCTCGTTGGAGCAGCAAGCACGAGAGCTCGAGGAGAAGAGACGAGCATTCGAGGCCGAGAAGACCACTTGGGAACAGCAGACGGGCCACAGTATTGAGGAACTGCGTAGGCGCAGTTTAGAGGCGAACTCGAAAGAGTAAGTATGCCTTTATGTCAACGTGAGAAGAGTGAAAGAGAGATGATCGTTTGATCGTTGTGTTTCCGTTGTTGCACTCTTACACGTTTTTTATACTCGTTCCATATATGCCTCGAGGAAGATCTATATCGTTGTTTCTCGCACGAGACGTTCGTTTTCCTTTTTTCTTTTTCTTTTTTTTTCCCCCCTCCCCCTATAGAGATATGTATCTCCTATTTAGCTTTATTCTGGTTTTTTTTTTTTTTTTGTTTTTTTCGTTTTTTTCTTGTTACTTAATGGTAAACGGTAACGTAATTACAAGTGATTAACCGTAGTAATTATACCGCTTGAGGCTATCGCTGGTGATGTAAATTGACTATTTTGACGTATTTAGATATTCGGTTTGATGCAAAGATCGCTCAACGCAATTAGAATCTGGCGCAGCTTTCGATAACTTTTTCTCGTGCACTGCATTCAGTCCACTATCGTATCTTCTTTCTGCCTCGCTCGGATCGCTCATCAAGCCTGGAGCCTGGAATTTGCGTTGGTTTGGTAAAACATAATAATTGGCGGTAATGTTGCTCTTTGGCTGACTTCAAACTTGACTTGAAAGCAATTTCTACTCGAGTTAATTAAATTGCCGCCGAAGTATCATCAAGTATATCAAGGAATATTGAAAACGAAACAGAGAGAAAGAGAGACGGGGGACGAGAGGAGACTACGATAGTGGGCGCACGTTGAAGTGTGAATCTCGCTCTACATTCAGTAGCCGCTAATCATATTTGATATGCAAATTTAATAGCTATCGCTCGCATTGCAATATATTTCATTTCATGCTTGACATTTATATACGGTCCTTCGCATCCCGATCACATCATGCAGCTTGCACTGAATGACGGAATCGTTATCAGATCTTGAGAGATTTCCGTCGCGGTGGAATTCCTTTTTGTTTTTGTTTTTTTTGTTTTGTTTTTTTTTTTTTTTTTTTTTTTTTTCCTAAAGAATTACTAATTCACGCGAATCGTGTCCGCACATGTACATGTTACGACTATTACTGGACCATTCGCGTTCTCGTCCGTCCATTTAGCGCCAAATGAGACTGCCCGATTCAAAGCCCTGATATTGATATTGATGTCGATAATTATTAAGCACCGCGAAAATATTATCCGACGTAAGATTTCGATATTATTATTGAACAAAATATAGATATTGATCTTGATGAAATATGCAACGTTGAACGTAGCGTCGAAGCGAGTAAAATACGAGTCCGCGATGACGAGTTCGCGTGATAACGCTGGGACACTTCCAAATCGGAACAAAGTCAATGGCAGTCACTAATTTAGCGCTAAATGTGACCACGTATCGTCGACGTTGTCGGGCCGTTTCCAAGGATCCGCGCTGGATCCAAGACGAGGGAAGTCACGGTGCGAGAAACGTCGGCGATTCGTCAACGAGAAGATCGGCTCATCGAGCCTGTCACACCCGTGGATCTAATGATCGCCCGTGTCTCTATCACACGTAGACCCAAGCCCGCGATCGCGTGCACGCGTGCGCGCTTCCGAACGTATCCGCGAAGTAAGAAAGGAGAAAAACAAAAGCAAAAGAAGCGGAAAAAGTCCGGCTTGTGTTTCTCTGTCTCTTGTGTGTGTGTGTATACCATATCGGGGTGTCCTCCTGATCTAGGACGGGATCGGTGTCCTCCGAGGGATCTGGAGGCGGCGGGGGTACATTGAAGGGCCCCCGGCGGATAGGCAGCCTCCTTCGCCGTCACACCAGTTTCAAATCACCTCAAGACAGCCCCGCGCAGATACAGCTTGTCATACAGCATCCTGAGCATCCCTAATAGAGACCGTCTCCCTAGAATCTCTTGTGCGCGCTTGCGAGAATCTCATTTGCCGAGGACGTCGCGCAGATTCCTCACGCTCAACCCTTATCCGGGCGATCGTTTCTCTTCTCGACAGCGACGGGATTATATCCAAACGGAGATTCCGCGAGGATCTCCGTCATGAAATTGAGAAGGAGTCATCAAGGTATCCTAGATTAATCAGAAACAAACGAAGAACCGCTAGCATAGGGGCAAGAAAATGCAACGTTCGTCGAGAACGTGTATAAACTTGCAACCACGAATAAGAATCGCACGGATGAGGGTTGAAGGGAATCTTCTTGTACTTGTAGGGGAGCGAGCGCTGTCTATTCGGACGATATCGATTCGGTGTTGCCAGTAAATTTCATGATAGAGCCAGCGTTCGCGCCTGAAAAGAATCAAGTAACCGATATAGTAGAGATAAATCCGTCGCTTCGCTCAGCTTTCTGTGGATTTGTATCATTTTTCAGATATATATTATTATCCGCGCTGATTTATCTTGGTTCGTTTTGCGAGACGCCAGATTTTTCTGTTTTTCCCATTAATTTCTGTTAACTCCTTAAATGAAGCATTTTTAACAAGCGAATACGTCTTCAAGTTACGTCATTTTTTAAGCAACTGCCGGTCGCGGCCTCGAACATATCTATCTATCTCGTGAAGATTAAACATGTGCCTGACATTCGTTTCGATAGACAGTACTTGCTCGCCTCGACGCGCATACACGTGCGCTCGTTAAGCCGTTCGATACATATCCAAAACGACTGTATATTTCTAGCGAGAAGTAGCCACGAGCTATTACGTAAGGCGTAAAGTTACCGCACACGAAATTTTTATATATCGACGAATGCCGTGAGACATGACTCGCATTGAATCTCCTCGCATTTTGTATTCGATTATCTTCGCGATCGGTTCGCCTCAAGCTTTCGCGTATCGCAAATGATTCATAGACGATAACTCACGCTTCACGATCCTCCAGGATGACGATTATCATCAGAAATACGTCAGAAGCGCTTTTATCAGGCTTACGCTTTTAATACGATCTATGCACAAGGATGCATCGAAGCCGAGAAAAATCGAGCGACGACGAATGAAGCGATTTCTCGCCGGTCCTCGATTCTGTCACGCGAAACGTTCCGCGTATCTCGCCCGCCGTGCATCTTTGGCAGAAACTCGGTCCTCTCGATCCGTCTCGGCGAGCGCGCAGCTTCCTGCATTCTCTGCGCTGAGAAGTTACACATCGCTCGGAGTTTTGCAATCGCTTATTCATTCATTAGCCGAGCGCGCTAACGCGCAGAACTTCCTCCGCGTCACAAACGCGACGATTGGTAAATCCGACGATTGGCGATTCAGCGTCTGCGTCTCGGTTTGCGGCGGTTTAGAAAGTCCGCGGCAGGCCATCCACTCTGGCCGTTCCTTTTCCCGCTTTCTGCGTCACTTTAGCAGTCTCCACGGTGGTCTTACGGTTTACGGTAAATCAATTGCACCAGTGAGACGTCCCGTGCAACCATGCGACGCTGCATCAGCGATGTATACATTCGGCGACATATTTATCGGCGCTAAAGTAAATTCGGAATAATGTAACGCACGATCATGGCACCCCGTCAACCCTTTACCGCATCGCAAGTCCCGCATCTTTCATCGATAATGTACCGCAAACATGTAATGTACCCAAACGGGCAAGAGCGATCGTCTCGCGTCGCATCAGGCGATTGTTCGTTCATCTGCGATCACGCGGACGTTCGATGCTGCTACATGTTGCCTCGATGTTAGCGAAGAGATTAAAAATTACGCCAAGTTTCATCAGCATCACGCTATCGGGCAAACTCTGCTTTACGATTTAACGCCAGCGTACGCGAAGCAGATCGTGACGGAGGAATGATCTGATCGGTTTACTCGCGCGCTGAGGTTACGCGAAGACGATCGGTTGCGAGGTCATTGGCAAGGGCGTCGGAAAGTTTCTTCTTCCTTCTTCAAACTGAAATTCGTGTCCCGCTTGCGCGGAACCGGAAGAGCATTCGCGTAAGGAATCTCTCCACGTGTCGCCTTTTATCGCGGCGAGAATCATGCGGCGAAGGGTTGAACGATCACCGAGTCTGAGCGATTCCTCGCGCGATTTGTAACATCACAAGCCATTGTAAACTCTGAGCAAGCTGTCGACCCGGCTCGTCGTCCGAGTCGCGTTGTCGTTTCTCTTTTGCTGCCTTCTCGTAATAATGGAAAATATTGCGCCAATTGAATCGCTCGCGTGAAGCATGACCAGTGACCTTCCGTTTTGTTGATTCGCGTCGAGCAGATGATTTCCATAGAAAGGACAGAGAAAGACAGCTTGGTAGAGGATCATTAACTGCCTATTACTAATAACTTTACTCACAAGCAGATTATACATTGTTAATTTTATTGATCGATGATCCCTTTTTTCATAAATAAACGCAATGCTTACCTAAAAATTACTCACTAACCGTCTCGCCACGCGGGCATCGTTTTCTTCTTCTTCTTCTTCTTCTTCTTCTTCTTCTTCTGTTTTCTTGCGGCTCTTTTCCTTTCTTTTTTTTTTTTCCTTTTCTTTTTTGTGCTTACCTATGTCTTGTGAGCGTTTTGCGAAGCGGCGGGGGAAGATCGTGGGGAGGACAATCGCGCAATCGCGCAAGATGACGGAGAAGAGGCGGATGGACGAAAGAGAGAAAAGCCGCACGTTCGTTAAGAAGGAAATCTGACTGGAGACTGACACGGTTCTCCCTCGCTCGCTTTTCATCCCGCGTTAACGGTGCGGTAATACACGCGTGAAAATGATTTTCATCGTTGTATGCGCATGTATCTCCCTTCTTTCGACGACCTCTTGTTCTGCGATGCAATCGGAAGAAAACGATATTCGATGGTATATATCCTCATCGTGCTGCAATACATGTCCTTCCCAGTTTCTTTTTTTTTTCATCCCATTAGCAGGCGCTCGTTAAAGCGAGCGTTACGCCATTTGCGTGCTGTGTCGATGTGCATTCGCATCTTACGTAATTGTCAGAGAGTGCAGATATCTCGCGTGAGGTATGAAATTATCCGCGGAAAGCGAGACACACCTGAATACACCTGACGGTTGGAATAAGCGTTCGAGAAACGCGCAAGCGGAAACGCGAGAGAGGCGGTGGAAACACAGTGACGCGACACACGTGAGACACGCATGTTGCTCCTTGGCTCCGCGAGCGAAAGGTGGGATCGAAGCATGCTTCTTTCGCATGGATAGATTTTGTACTCGCAGAAAATCGCAAGACCGTAAGACTTTTTGCATTCTCGCGGGGGGTCCGCCGTCTGCGAGAATCGGTCGTGTTTTACCTGCGCTTTAAAGCGATTTAGTTTTGTTGTTGTTGAGTGTCGAGTGCTTTTGAGTACTCTCCGAAACTTATGCATCGGAGTAAACACACAAAGTAACAAACGAACCGAAGTCACCCTCGCGGGCTTCGTAAGAACAGTGCTGCGTAAAGAGAAACTGGAAAAGAGTTTCCTTTCGTGATGTAAGTAGTACACATGGTAACATAAGCATTAACGTATGCATTAATGATGTCAATCTGTTATCTCATCTTTCTGTCAAACGCCTCGGGCTCTGTAACTTATGCGCGCGCGCATCTATTTGTGACTATTATTGGAGAGCGTCGTGACATTGGATGATGTAGCTTACTCATGTAGCGTGCAATCACTGTCCGACAATCGACCTCCCGATGATTCAGAATTCATTAATAGCGCAGCAATAATCTGTGTGACTTGATATGGGAATTCTCCTTTCAGGGCTGTTGATGGTAAAGACAAGAAGAACAAGAAGAAGGGCCTCTTCTAATCAAATCGAACGACAGAAAGAAAGAAAGAAAGAAAGAGGGCAGGCGGGAACGATCCAGTCCCGGCGTGGTTATTGCACTACTGGCGTATCATTACGATGACGAAACACGGGTTACATAATTCTGATCAGCGGTTAACTAAGCGCGAACCGTACGCGACGTATAGGCGTCCACGATCTCGCGGGGAGAATCGATAATTTCGCCTCGTATCTCGGAACAACTGCTGGCTGCAAATAGCTCCCGGGAGGAACCTGCCAGTTGAACATGCGACTTTCGAGTATGCGATTAATGGCTGGTTAACCAATTTGGCTGGTTAGTTAGGAAAGACCTCGCGGATTTTGACTCGACACTCAGGGGCCTGTCGGACTAGCTGGCGAAGACTGAAGTTGCATCTCGTGCAACTACAGATCTGCGAGGATGAGATCGACTAGCGAAGATCTTCGAGACCAAGGATCTAATCTTCGATCTTCGATCAACCAAAGATCCGCCGACTCGAGAATCGGGAGTTATCGACGTGGCATGGGCTCTCTCATCGCGGATCAGCTGCCTATATCCAGAGAAAATATCCTTTCCGATGCGGATCATCTTTTTGATTGCGTCTAAGGCTCACGTGGATGGTTCCGTTTCGTTTCGTTGCCTCGTCATACGCTTTGTGCAAAGCTATAAACGGAATAAGAGACAGAGAGAGAGAGAGAGAGAGAGAGAGAGGGAGAGGGAAGGAGGAGAGTTCTTCTATAACGAGAAGGCGTATTCGCCTGTGCTTTTTCGCGCTTCCTATTAGTATTCAAAAAAAAGAAAGCGAAAGAGGGAGAACGAAGGAATGCGCAATCGTCCTTTCACAACGTTCAATCATCACCGCCATTTACTTACATCAATTGTACAAACGGAAGTAACAAAGGGATACGTAGATGTAAATTTTTCGAGAATATAACTTTCGTACTTTCCTCGACGCGAGTGCGAGTTAGCCCTGTTTTCAATTTCTGTATGTTTATGCGTAATAACAGGGAGCGCCATGTTCGTCGCACTCTCTTCGTCGATCACGATTACACGATCGTACACGATTATGTCATCGCACGATCGACGGAATTCGAAGGTGTTCACCATCATATCATCGTTATTTTGGAACTAGAACGGTCGAGCCTCTCGCATTCTGCATCCCGCAATAGAAAGGCAGGAAGATGCAAGGCATTTTGTTCGAATAGAGTTCGAATCCCTGCGAGAAAATTATCGTAAATTATTATCGCAGTTTTAATATTATGACTACATATGATAAATGACATTATGATTGTGTTGCATTGTAATCGTAAGAAAATTGGAATTCATAATCTTGAATTATTTGTCTCATAATTTGCTGAAACCGGAATCCTGTCAAAATTACGATTTTATAAAACATCGTATTTCATTCGACTCATAATATGTAAGGATGTCTCGGATGCTTTTGCATTCGCCCCGCCACTGCAGCGATCATCGCAATCACGCCGCAGAGGGAGGATGAACATGAGATATGCACAAAACAACAGCGGCCATATATGTACACATTATATAAATGTATAAATATATAAACATATATATTTATATATTTATGTATAAAGCGAGAAAAAGAGTAAATGTAATTCTAATACATGTACGTGTATGTACGTGTAAGTCGCGCTTCGCGATAAGCGTGAGAGGTCGATATTACATTAGGTAATATCTCGTAAAGACGAATCATTGTATAAATAATAAATCTAGGTGTTGCTCGACCGCCGCGATTCGAGATGGTGCGCTTGCCCTTGCTTTCGTATGGCATTGAAATTTAATGCTTTTTCTTTCCTTTCTCTATAGAGATTATCATGACAAACTTGAATCAGTAGAATCGTTACGACGTGATACCAAAGACACACAATTTCCCCAATGAGGACAATAGAAAACACTATAATTATTATAATATTAATAATTAATAATATTATTTTTCTTGCTGGAAAATTTAAAGGATTAGATGTTATCATCTGATTATAATTATTATACATCTGATTGTGCATTTATACAATAGTTTCTCTGATAGAAATTCATTATTTAAATAAAAATAAGTACGTACGAAGCTATACGTATTGCGATAACGATTTTTATTTAATTTTTTGACTTGTCAATAGCGATAAAATATCATTGCGAAAGGAGCGATTATTTTGATAATTGATAATACAATTCAAAGTGCAACTGGAATATACATTGCTTATCCGTTCGCGGGACGCAACATTCGTGTGATATCAAATTGAGGCGCGCCATCTAGAATCCATTCACGTCGATATGTTTAGAGACTAAGCTAATTAAGTTACTTCTCTGTGCCAACACGAGCGAGAAAGTGAGCAATTTTGTAAGCGTACGGTCTCTTTTGGTTACCGCGAGAACAATTCTCCGGACGCGTCTAAAGGGTTCACGGGAAACGCCCGCATTCGACTCTCGACGACGATATCTCGAAAAACATTTCCGTTTCTGCAATAATCGGCGTTTGGTCAATTCGTGTTTATTCGGTGTCGTTTATTAATTTATTATCCGATCTTGGTGAGTGTGACTTCTGTTCCCTTTGGCTTCCCCCATGGTGGTCTCTTTTTTTCTCTCCCTAGAATTCGTATTTGTCGCAAATCAAATATCGAAACATCAAATATTCGTGTCAGAGGTAAAGAATCAAAATTGTGAAAACTGTAACTGAAGAGAACAGATCCGCAAAACGATGGGAAGGCCAGTAAAAATTGTCCGATTATTCGTTTTCTCATTTCTTACTTTTATCTCGCGCTGTGCTCTCTTCGTGTCCTTCTCTTCATGAGGGATGAGAAACGCGTGCATACGCCATATTCCTATTTTATACGCATTTTTCTAAATAGACTCGCCGGCTCGAGCGTGTGCCGTTTCATCAAGACTGTTTTTTGCCATTATACCGTTTTTTCCTTTTGCATTTATTGTACGAGTGATTAAGAATACAAGAAGCGAACGGTCGCATTTGAATTCGCTGACGGAATACGAATAGAAATAGAATAGATATCTAAAATAATCTGAAATCGTCGTTTGGATGCCTTTACATGTATCTTGAATCTTGAATTCATCAGAAATGCAGGAAGCATCTAGGGAATGGATTTTGGTATTCAAGGAAGCGAGAGTTATCTGATTTTATACGTCGAAGAAACGAAGAATTCAAGGCTACGGAGAAGCTGCGGAGAAAAAAGAAATCCACTTCAAAAGGAAATAGTTGCTCGAAGTGCAACGCATGAAAGAAGACTCCAAGAAACGAAACCGGAATTCTCGTGTGCGTCTCACTAGAATTTCATATCGCCAGATCGTGAGTGAATCGTAAAGCTATTATCAAATATGAGATCGGAAAGATAGAAGACGAACGGCTGTGTAGCGTTATGTAGAGTATAGAGTGTCCAACGTGTGCGCGAAGTGTGTAAGACGAAGCTTAATTTCGATCGAGCGCGAGATATTCTCTTAACATTAAAAAAAAAAAAAAATCACGGAATATAACCGCCCAAATCTCAGTGCTATCTTTGCCGCACTTATCGTTACATTATTTCATTACTATCGCAAATGAAGCAACATCAAACAACATTATCAAGTAATTCCAAGTCGATATCGCACGAATTTTGTATGAGATTTCGGTGAATTCGAGAAGATTCTGAGCATGTATCGCTACTCCTCAAGGCGGGTCACAGCGGTGATCGATTGTACTTAATTATTGCACGAGGAATCGCGCGATCATGCTTCCACAATTCTCCCCATGAACCCCAGCGCGACGACGAAGCGCCAAGCCGGGCGGAGGATCGACCTTGACTTGAGGCCGCGGACGCTTTTATCGATAGCTATGTGTATTTCTATGGACGATGTTTGTAATACGGTTTAAATGGTCACTACTTGTAGGATCGTTGTAAAATGATTCGCGTGCGCGTAATCGGCGCGATTACACTCGCTACGGAGGGATGACGAACGGGAAAGACGAAGACGACAATGAAAGGGAGACGACGCGGGAGGCAGAGCGACGAGTGTCAGAATAGATAGAGAACAAATTATATATATTATATATATATATTTTGCCGTGCCAGACGAAAACGAAGCTGCCGCCGCTAATTGTAGATCAGTTGTAATAACGATTCACCATTGTATCGCGACGAACACTTTAGAGTATGTATCTCCAGTAAATTATATATAAAATCATATGACGTGTGATCTCTTCTATGATCCGTTTCCCTCTCCCATGAGTCTTTCCTTCGATCCCAATAATGATTAAATGACACTTTTTTGCGGGAATGGAAGAAGCGCTCCAACTCTTTAATGCTGCTGAAGTGATGGGGGATTTCATAAGAAAGAAGAGTGACATGATTTCAGGTATTTTGCAAATTTACAAATTGTATATTTATAAAATTTAACAGACTATTAATTTATAATTCAGATTATTAATTTATATATATATATATATATATATATATATATATATAAATACAACGGATATATATTGTTGCAAACGCGCTAAAATAAAAGAATTTTTATCTACATTATGTTTGTGTCCGTAGAGTAAAGTCCATCCCGCCCATTAGCGAACTTATCAGCAAAATAATTTCATTTCGAGAAATGAAACGTTCTATATTTGTGCTTATTCATTTGCATAATATATTAAAATGTTTACTTCAGTTGTGTGATATACAATAATTCATATTTGCATAAACGAATTCACGTAATCTATTATTTAATAGATTTGTGTAATCTAATATATTGTAAATTTATAATTATATAACTTATGTAATTATGGATTTACATAATTTATATTTATATATGAGTTTATGTAAGCCTTTATATGTACATATAAATTAATAATCTGAATGTCTGGTAAACATGAATTTTCAAAAATTTTAAGAAAGTTATCGCTAAGTTGCAAATTAAACATTCATTAATCATAAATTATTTCGTTATGTTTTTCATGAATATTTATATAATTATATCACAGATAAATAATCTTATTTATTTCTCGAGTGTGGATATCTCACATTTTTATCATTTATCTTATATAATGACACAATATTCACGAATTTTCAGATCCTCCTTTAAGAGGAGATACTAAATCGTAGATATTAAATACTGATTTGCATTGATTATTCGCCGCAGGGAGTCCGAAGGAGAACGAAAAAGAATTGGCGAATATTATCGTAAAGAGATATAAAATATTACGGAATAATAAAAGGGTGCATTGCTGTTAAAACGCAAAATAAACAATAAAAATATACCGCGTCAAGCGCGTGCATTGAATTCTGCTTTCGCGGAGAGATTGGATCTTAATTATTAATAAATGATAATTTATTATTCATTAGATTATAATATTATAAAGCATAGGATTCTCGTCGATAGGGAGAGTATTCGAATTCCGAGTTTGCTTTGACCTCGTGACACGAGTAACCCGGAATTCCCATTTCTCTCGCCTGTTTCTACTATTTCTCAACGCGCGATGGAATAACGGAAAGTGGAAAGCACCTATTAAATATTAATTCACGCGTGCATATCCTGCCAGACTCGCTCTGCGCGCGTGTATGCGTTCTTTGACGAGACGAACGGAGAAATATCTCACAATTATTCGTCGTCCGGTTTCGTCAGCATTTCTCGCAAGGTGAGGGACCGATGAAATGAATGATCGAAATCCGGCAGCGAGGCTGCTTATAGATAAATAGCTAAATAAATTTATCATGCGCGCATATGCGACTTTGATAAATTTAAATTGGCGTTTCAGATTCCTTATCGAATTATTATTCTGACATACGATAATGCGCGTGTCCATTTCGGATATGGAACCTGTAACGAAATTTGTGATATTTATTGAAATTTCAAAAACAAAATTCCATCTATTTTGTTTTTTGTATTCGAAATGTAATGCTGCTGCCGTTTTTCCGGTTAGCGTTGTTATTCTCATAAGCGGCCGCAATTTCATGGAATGCCCTTCACCAGCGCGTCGAATTAATGCTCGTAGAAAGTTCTTTCGGAATCTTTCCCGCCGTCGGAAGATTCGTGTCCTCGATATGAGCTAGTCGAGAGCTCGACTAGTGCAAGCTCTCGCTCTCCTGTCGCTATCGAAGGCGCGTCCGCGCGTAAATCTCTTAGTTCTGAACTTAGCCACTTCAACGGTTGAATCGATTATTACTTATCAATTATTATTTGAATCCGTTTCTGGATTATCATCAGAGCTCCCTCCCCGAAGAAGATGCGTTCCAAGTGCATTCTATTCACGTTGCGTTCTACTAAAGACGATTTATTGAGAATGCTTGGCACTCTCAGTAAGAGGAAAATTCCGCTTGCATTATATATTCTTTCAGTAAATGTAATGCAATATTATAGCGGAACATAGTGCAACGAGGCTAATGTAAATGAGCATTACATTATGCATGACATGATGCTTATCTTTTTTTTTGCTAATTAAAAATGTATAATTGAAAAACAGTGAAATTAAAACAGTGACATTAAAAAGCATTAAAAGAAAAAATCTAACAATCATAATCATTTGGAAGTATTACGAATGGCTAAAGCTTCGACAAGAAAATGTTTAACGACGTTTCGTTGAAGTATCGGCAGATTCTCCGATATGCAATTTCGTATTGCGTTATCGATTTATTCAACGACCAAATATAAGAACGAGAACAGAAGAAGAAGCACATACTTATGCATTTATATATTCGGTTTGCTTCGTTCACAATATCTTTTCATATATCTAGCACCATTAACTTTTATGCAAATGCATACAAAATGCGTATGTACGAAACAACTTTGAAAAGAAGCTGTTTTTTCATGAATGATTCAGCGTTATCGCTAAGAAAAGAGGACAAAAGCATAGAACTCAGGTCAAACGTATGTGGACGAGGCTATCGCGCATTTTATCGGATAGAGCACAATAAGAACACGAATAAGAATCAGTTTATTCACGACGAAAGATCAAGAACATTCGGCGAACTTATTATATTACGTGTGACCCGCTGCTTTAACGTAATCGCAGTGACGAATTCGCGAGCCGTTTTAAGCGCGAGTTTCAAACCTATCTCGCATCATCATTGTCTCCAGTCAATCTATTTGCTTCCTATTATCGTCAATTTGACTTGACGTAACGAAACGTTCGTACGCACAGTTGATATGAATTCCTTTTTCGCCCACGTATCGTACCTAACCTTACACCTTCTTCTCCTTCTCCCGGCCGGCGCGGCTTCTCCCCTCCACTGCCCGATTAGCCGACTCGCTCCGAATGACTATAGCGCGGTATGCGCGCTCCGCTGCATTTGCTCGAATGTGTTCGAGCATGCACATGTGGTACGTGTGGTTCGTTGCGTGCAGCACCACGTGAAAACACGGCCGAACGTCATAAGAATCAGCAATCAGCCAAACGAAACCCACGGGAGGTAGAGGCTCTCGCGCGAGCTTGAAAGCACGCAATTGAAAGTTGCTCGGCGACAGCGCGACGACCCGGAATTTTCACTGTGCCGCCGTACAGGAGTTTCACTTCTAACCTGAATTTGACTAGCGCGAGAGCGCACAAATCTCTGCCACATACCAGTCGGCTGCAGAGATATATATACGAACGATAGCGTGAAAGAACGTAGCAGAATCAACGTTCGCAGAACTAAGGTACCTGCATTCTTGATTTAAAAATGATTTTTATAAAAAAAAAAAAGAAAAGAAAAAAAAATGCGGCACGAATATATTTAATTTAAAAGACCTGTCTCATAATCAGAGGATTACATAAACCGTAACGACGACAATTATCAGGATACCGTCATTCCCGAGTCACGAATCGAAATCGAATTGCGATTCCGCGAGTAACAGTTCTTTGATGTTCGTCAGGATGTGGCCGAAGGATGTCGGTATCCGGGCGTTGGAGGTGTACTTCCCGGCCCAGTACGTGGAACAGACCGAGCTGGAAACATTCGACGGCGTATCTGCCGGCAAGTACACGATCGGCCTGGGCCAGTCGCGGATGGGCTTCTGCAACGATCGCGAAGACATCAATTCACTCTGCCTGACGGTGACGCATCATCTACTGGAGCGCTATGGCGTGAAGCCGCAGGACATCGGCAGGCTGGAAGTGGGCACCGAGACCATCGTCGACAAGAGCAAATCGGTGAAGTCGGTGTTGATGCAACTGTTCGAGCCGTACGATTGCACCGACATCGAGGGCGCCGACACAACGAATGCCTGCTATGGCGGCACCGCTGCACTCTTCAACGCCGTCGCGTGGGTCGAGAGCAGCGCCTGGGATGGCAGGCTAGCTCTAGTAGTAGCAGCGGACAATGCCGTGTACTCAGTAGGTAATGCCAGACCTACCGGAGGCGCGGGTGCGATAGCGATGTTGATAGGTCCCGATGCACCGTTAGTCATCGATCGCGGCCTTCGAGCGTCTTGCATGCGGCACGCGTATGACTTTTACAAGCCGGATCTCCGCTCGGAGTATCCCTATGTGGACGGCAAACTGTCGATTCAATGTTACCTAAGCGCGCTGGACAGTTGCTACAAGCTGTATCGCGAGAAGGCTAAGAAACAGAGCTCCGAGGTCGTAACGCTAGAAAACTTCGACGCGATACTCTTCCACTCACCCTATTGCAAACTCGTGCAGAAGTCCTTTGCTCGATTGGCATTCACAGACTTCCTCAATATGCCGCACGACCGGGTCAGCGAGCAATATGACGCAGAAACAGCCAGTTTCCATACTCTCAAGCTCGAGGATACGTATTTCAACAGGGATGTCGACAAGACGTTCATGAAGCTGAGCAAGTCGTATTACGAACAAAAGACCCAGCCGAGTCTGCTGATCGCGAATCAGGTCGGCAATATGTACACACCGTCGGTATATTCTGGATTGGTGTCGTTGTTGGTATCAAAACCGATAAGCGAATTGGCAGGTAGCAAAATAGGTATATTTTCATACGGTTCCGGCATATGCTCAAGCATGTACTCGTTGACGGTGACGAAGAACGCGCAAGATGGTTCTGCTCTGTCGAAGATCATCAGCGCCCTGTCCTATGTCAAATCACAGTTGGAAAAACGTCAGCGCGTCTCGCCAGAAGATTATACGAAAATATTAACGTTACGGGAACAAAATTGTCACGTTGTGCCATTTACGCCGCAAAGTAATATAAACAACATGTTCCCAGGAACGTATTACCTAGCGCAGATGGACGAAAAGTACAGGAGAACTTATAAAAGAATATGAGAGCGACACGTTAGACATGAAGTTTTAGATTATTTATAGCTAATTTTCCTATACATACGTTACGAAGAACATGATGAGCAAAATGAAGAGTTTGGAATTTCATTTAATCGCAAGTTTTAATCGCAATCGCGGCGATTATATATAATAATGTTATTTATTATATATTTACAGCCGGATATCTTTTTATCCAGAAATTATCCATTTCGAGTCTTCCCATCATAATATCCTGTTATTTTTATTGCTTTATATTTAATGTAATTCCCGGTTGTAAGTGCGATAACAATTGATTGCGCAGTTTTTTTTGAAAAATATGATTGATCTATTATAGTTCATATCGTTTAGCGAATATCGAACAAAAATCTTGAACGTATCTTGGAAAATATTTTAAATATTTTAATGGACAATATTTTGATGGAATAAAGAACTTATTTGTGTACGCGATAGCTTTTTCCCTGATTTATACAATTTATACACATTATTCCTTACATTATCAATAATGAATGCTTTCGAACATATCTGCAATTCGCTGAAGCTTATCTATGTCATTTTAATATACTTATAAATCGCAATAATTATTAAAGATAGTCATATCATTATGCAAAAATCTTAAAAAAGTGCCTTACATAGATAACATAATAGAAAAAAGAACAATTAAGTTGAAAAATTTTTATACCTTCATGTTACATGTTACATGTTAATATGCAAATAATTGCATAATAAAAATCAATATGAAGATTAATATGCAAATCAATGTTAATTTTCTTCTTTATTCGATGTATGCAGATTCGAAACTCGATGCTTGAATTAAATATAAATTTGCAATCAATTTTAGATATTACGTCTAGATATGACCATATATATCATCTTCTAGCTCGTTTTATCCTTTTTTCCTTTAGATATTTTTAAATTTTCTAGATACTAAAATCATGAATAGGAGATCTTAGCATATAAGTCAGATATGTTATCGGACGTGGTATCGCGTGTTTTTTTAGATAAGCACATAGAGAAGATTTATATAATATATTTTGCGTAACGTTTTTTACCGTTATTTATAATATATACCTACATGCTAATCATATGCATCATATTTATTTAGATTTTGTATAATTACTTAAAGATTACTAATGGTATTATTTCAATCGAATAATTATTTCAACTGCAATAAAGCGATTCATTTATAGTTGATATATATATATATATATATATATATATATATATATATATGAATGAATATATATAAATAAATATAGATATAATATATATAAATAAAATAAAATATATATAAATAAATAGCTACTGCTCAAAAACTATTTAATGCAAATAAATGAGTAATATTCACTCACTGTGATAAATGCCTTTCCGATGTAGTTTTTTATACATATGAAATTATGATAAATTCAATTCTAAAAATTGAGTGACCTTCAAATGTAATTCTGTAATGTAATTCAACTGTAATTGAACAAGTAAAAAGTGTATGCTTCATGTATAATTTATATATGTTATGTATCTAAATATATATTATTTTTATCATGCAATATATATTTATTAAAATCTATTTTTAATTACATAATAAACAAACCTAATTTCATTGGATACTATGATTTAGATCATGTATGCAATAATATAATTGATAATATGTATAACTTTATCGAAAATGACCGAAAAAGATTTATATATAGCATATCATTGTCGTGCTTTATTTTATATATAATTGCGTTGTAACTTTGCTCACAAAGAATCAGAAAAATTGAAAAGAATCATAAGTCGAATATTTTTTACAAAAGTAAACACTCTGGATCGCATTGAGATTTTACGTGAACAATAAACTGAAGGATATATCGTGTTTATCAAATATCTATCAGTTACTTTTAAAATTCTTTCTATATATATATATATTCTATAATTTATGTGAATTTCAATATTCGCTATATATATATAAAAACGAATAACACATTATATATTAGCAATAATACTTTTTATTCGTAACGCATTTCTCTAAATTATGAATGCATTGTTTATGCAATCAATGCAAACGGATATAAATAATGTAAAATAGAATTCTATTTTCTGTTTTGTCAGCGCGCTTTCTGACTAACACGATAATTTTTGTATAATACATCTGCTTTTGCATTTTATGCTTATAGAATATCAATGTCACATCAACAGTTACAATTCAGCACAAAAATTGCAATGAACTCTTCGCTTCGTAAAAATTTCTGCACGCTCTTCTTCATCTTCTCGATGGCAAATGCGATGAACAATGACAATTGCATTATGCGAGCAATGCATGACAATCGTTTCACGATCGCGGCTGCAATCAGCAGATACACGGGTTCATACAATCATCATCGTAAGAGAAAACATAGTTTTAATATCACTGTTTACTAAAAGACCCGTCTCACTTGAAGAACATAAGTGCATTTTGATTTGCTTACAAGAGCTTACAATCTCCTTCAACAATGGATGCATACGATAGATTATCTAAGATAAAATAGAAACAGCTATTCAGGAAACTATCTTTCCTCCTCTCAAGAATATGATATAAATAGAATATAAATAGAATCGATATAGATAATCGAATATATAAGAAGAAGAAAAAGAAGATATAGACACGATAATCATGATAGATAATCAAAGAAAAAACATGCTTGAATAGACGCCAGAATAGACGCATATGCGTAGTTGACCAGTTGAGGAAGTCCTCATTTTACATGCTTTCAATGCGTCTATTGGTTTTCGAATGTGGGTTAAAGAATGTTACGCAAATCTAATCTACAAGAGGTTGAAGGGCTGGTTATAAGGGAGATATCGATCCATCTATATCGACGATGATTGATATTTGACAACCAATTCAAGCGATAATACCATAAAATTATGGGATATGTGTTCGTTTTCAAATGCGAGCAGTTTAACACTGCAATTCTTTTATCTTAATGGGTATTACTTCAATCAAAACAAAACAAGTGTTTACGTTTTAAGCAAAAAATATGAATTTATAGCTTCCTATGTGAAGTGAGGCTTATCTCAGAGTGTAAAACAAGATTCCCAATTTTTCGAATTTCAATTTTTTTGGAATTAAGCTTAGAACTTTTTCGGAGTGAGAACAAATTTTTCGCCAATGATAGATTTGATGATTATGTGTTTTTATCTATCCGTCAATGATAAGTCTGCAATTGTGTATTCGCAAACATGTCTCATATGTTTGTGAAAAAGAGATGAATTTTCAGAATAATATATCACTATACGATATATCACGATATATAAATACAGGATATAATGTCACTAGAAATAGCTAAGATTATAATCGACCGAATAACGTAATTTGTTCGTATCTTCTCTACAAAATAAAGTTCTCTCTATCCAGCATAGCATACAGAATAAATATAGATTACGCTTTATAACATCACTGCAAACTATAAATTGTGTCATTTCGAGCGTAAAATAGCCTGGAGCATTCCAATAACGGAAATCCTTACATTGTCGAAAGATTATCTGATTTTTCCTCCAACTTTTGGAGGAAAATTAATTCTATTATTATTCTATTATTCGATTATACTTTCGCAATTATCGTTTGATAATATGTTTGATTGACATTCTGTCGTTGAATTCCTCCATAACTTTCGAGTGGAACTACATTTTTTCCAGAAATTATTCATCCATTAATTACTTCTTTCTCTTCCTTTCCTCTGCTCTCTTTCTCTTGTATTATTATTTAAAAGCTAAGTATAAAAGATTTTCATTATGTTACGTATGCATAAAATTCATATAAATATTTATAAATGAACATCCGTGATGAATAATCTCGCATAATAAAGAGACATATTGTAGTTTGAATTTGACCTTCTCCTTTATTCTATTAAGCAGTTAATTTTTCATTCACAAAATTAAGCTGCCAAAAATGTTAAAAACACACATGTTTTAGAGAAAAATATATTTTCTATCTATCTCTGTATAATATACAATAACTATTTTGTGATTTATTTCACATAATTTTTATACCACCATAATTATTCCTTAAATCTTACGTATTATTTCGGCGCGCATTGATTGTCACTTTAAGTGATTCTTTTGCGATCATTTGATATAAAGTACAAAGTATACGACTTACGTTCAGAAAAAAAGACAAAACGTTCTAAAAAGGATTCTATCGGAAGATCTTTTCGGCAAATTTCAACACGTTCGTACGTGTAAAAAAGAATTAACGCAATGGTTGTGGTATATATATCGGAATAAGTCCCTATCAGTATCGGCACATGTATCAAACGATCGCCAAAAATCGCCTATTAAGACATGCGAATTTGTAATTTCTCGGTAATTTTTTTGCAATATACAATTCAGTCAGATATCTAATCGATAGTACTGAAAGAAATCGATATGTATCGCTTCCGGTATTTGGGAGATTCGGCAGATCCCACAGAGAGCTGTTCATGAGCTTAGCCAAGATTCAATTTATGAAATCACTTTTTGTGTGCTCCAGTGAAACATAAATGAGCGAATATTTACGTATCATGAATTACGTATCTACAAAAATCAAATTAGCGAAGAGATAAAGCGTTTCGAGATTCATTACGTTTGTCCATGACATGCGTAAGTAATAAACATTAAAAAATATAACAATTACTTTCGTAAACGAAATATTGAGATTACGTTTGTTCATGCGCAAATAACAATAACGTCCGTTCGCAGACGAGATACGCATCCTCATTGTGCTTTTGACGCTAGATGCGATAGCCCTCTTTTTTCCTCTTTCTTAAACGACTATGTCATTTGCAATGATTATAGACTAAAAAAGTGAGCTACTACCTAAGTCATGTTTAGCATAAAATATGAAATGCCACTAAAAAATAGTATTTACAACTTTATGCGAATGAGTTTGACAAGTAAGACGTCAAATCTCGCGTTCGCCGCAAATAAATAAAATAAATTAAAAAAAAAGAAAAAAAAAAGAAAGATTAAGTTTACCATATGCGATTTGAATCCTGCATAATCTTCTCAATCGCGCTTCATGGATGCCTGCGCGCTCATTATTAAACTCATTATTAAATATGAGATTTTTTAAGGCTATAGAATTTTTAAGGCACCAGGATATCTAGAATCTCTTCAGGTCGCTACAGTACGTGTACAGTAACAATATGTGTACGTGTGAGCGGGTACGATATTCGTGTTTGTACTTGCCTAAATCGTATAAAAAAATATACAAATATATTCTTCGCGATACAACGGACTGACTGAGCGGAAATAAGTTGCTCTATTTTAAGATTATCATGTCGATACCGCATTTCTTGAGATTCGATTTTCTCGATATTAGAACAGCTAATGGTGGTTCTATTATGTGCAAAATACATAGAAAAATATGCATGTAAAAAAGCCTGGCATGTATAATATCCCTCTTATCGATGAAATAAAATTGATTATCCTCTAATTTGAAAATATCTGATTTGCGCTATCGCAATAAGATAAAAGGTAGAGAAATTTTCGCGTATTCGTATAGAATAAAAATTCCTAAGATTTTGAATTCAAACAATTTTTCCTATGGTTGCTCATTACCCTCATATTAATTCGTATTCTAATCTCCTAATGTTTGTTCATTCCGAAAGATTCTGCATAATGCATTCCAATGCAATAGAATTGATAAATATCGTGTCATCATCATGATGATGTCATTTCATCTACTCTTTTATCTCATCAACGTATATCCTTTCGTAGATATTTCAGATATCTCGAAAGTGCCGATAAAAAAAAATTATTTCAATTGTTTCTGAATATCTTATACAGATCTTATACAGATCAGAATATCTTATAGGAGCAACCTGAGCAAGAAGATAGGTCTCGGCCGACCCCGAGCTTCACCACATCATTATCGCTTGCACTAATCTGTCGATTGTCGTGTCGTCTCTATAAAAGCGAATAATTTAAGTTGCGATGAAATGGAAATGCAAGCTTCCATGAAAAGGAATCGTACGATGAAAGATACGCTTACCTTCAGCTCAGATGCCAGATAGAAAAAGATGGAGTCTACATTCGTATTGTCTTTGGCCGAGGTTTCTACTACATGTAGAACTTCAGGCAAATATTCGCACAAGGCTTCAGCCTCAGATCTTTTCACTTCGCGCAGATCACCCAAATCACATTTATTGCCTGGAAAGTAAGAAACATGGGGATATTAGTAATAAGCACAATACTAATGCAGCAGATATCTCGTAATGTATACAGAAAAATTAAACGTACCAACTAATACTAATAATACATGCGACGATGCATACCTCCGTACTTCCTCCACCCAACGTTGCAAACTTAAGAATGTCGATCTCTTTGAAATATCGTACACTAAAATATTTATATATGGTGTTTAAAGAACATGTATTTTAATAATAAACATTGTAGAAGGAAGAAGATAAGAAGCTATTGTTTCTATTATTTGCTATTGTTAATAGAATTCTATCATCAATAGAAAGTTCAATATTATCATTTGACTACTTATTATCAACTATTACTGATTACTCATTAAAATGTTTAATGAAGATTAGATATATTTTACTTAACGTAAAATGAATGAATCACAACACAAATGAATCGCTGAGACATCTTTTCTGTGTTTGCGAAAGCAATTTCGATTCCATCTACATACCTAAAATTACCCCATTCGCAGATCTATAATAACTTTGCGTTATTGTTCGGAATCTCTCTTGTCCAGCAGTGTCCCATATTTGCAACTATCAAAAACAAAAGCAAATCTCAACTGATACAGGATTTCAACTGAATACCCCTTGGATGAAATACGAATTCAAATATCGCAGAAATATTCAATCAAATTATTTGTACTAAGAAAACACATTCTATACATATTTGTATGCATAAATATACATACAGTATATTATATATATATATATATATATATATATATATATATATATATATATATATGTAACATATACGTAAACTAAACAATAAATAACTCAAATAAATAACTCTTATATATAAAAGATTACACTCGATAGGCATAGAATTCATCAAACTATTCTCTCAAGAGTGCTTGTAAGATAAAGCGTAACCGAACCAAAACGAGGAGAGATGAGCACCAATATCTGAACATTCTTAGGTGATCAGGTGTACTGATTTTAAAAGTTCTGTACTGATTTAACTTTCTATCAAGTATTCATCATTCGTCATTCATTATTCGTCAACGTTTAAATATTAGATACATTTAAGTGCTAAACGATCATTGTAGTCAACGATAAAAACATAAACATTTAACTCATTTACTTCTTTCTTTCTATCTTCCGTTAAATAAAATAACCGAATCAAAATTAGTAGTTCTGATTTTTCTTCCTGTAACAAAAACGCACTGAATTCGCCGAATTCGGGAAATCGGGCCATCAATTAACTCTATCAGAAATATAATCAGATCTCAGAGGTATCTCAGAGGTTAGATTGGGCGCGAGAGACACGAGGTCTTCCGGTACCTTGACTCTCTTGCCGTCGATTAGCACGGTCTTCATGGAGAAGTCGACGCCGATCGTGCTCCCGTGACGCTCGACGAACGTGCCGGACCTAAACCGCTGTACCACGCATGTCTTCCCCGTGCCGCAGTCTCCGATCAGCACGATCTTGAACAGGTAGTCGAAGCTATCGTCGTCGCTCGCGCTCATCATCAGATTGTCGGGATCGCGGCGCGACATCCTCGACAGGTCCCACGCGCTCACGGCGACGACGACGACGACGACGACGATGATGATGATCGCGAGGGACGGACATCCGGACACTTCACGGACACTGCTAGCATCTGGTCACTGGATCCCCTTCTGCGCCGCTGCCGCCGCCGCCGTCGCCTGCTCGAGCTATCCTTCACCTAATCGCGTCCATCTTGTTCCATCTTTCCGCTCGGCTGCAAATATCCGTATCAGCAACGAATCGCGCACCAGCGCGGCTGCTACGCTTCTGCTTTTGAACTTGCTCACGAAGCGTTCACAGATCCGCAAATCCTGTTTGAGAAAGATCTCCCCAATACTTGCGGGAGATATCCCTTATTCGCGCGCTTCTGGGACCCGACACCGGTCTCGAAATTAGTTTTGAGATGTTGGATATGTTTGAGATGATCTTATTCTCTATATACATCGATTGACTTTAAGAACGATTAAGAAAGATTCTAGTCTAAAAGAGCCTCAGGAGGAAGGATGACTCCTTCTTTCTTTTCCTTTGAAAGAGTCGAAAGAGATATTAACGCATGAGATTTTGGATGTTGCACTTATTAATATCTCGAGTACCGGATGATTCTTTCGTAACATAAAAATGAAAGAGTTGACCGGTCCAAGCTGGCTTTCTACTTAGCCTTATTCCAGGAAAACACGTATGAATGATAATAAAAGCCATACCAAAGAAGTCTAAAACAAAAAAGAAGAGAGATGAGAGGAAGAATTTTATTTGATTCATCAACTAAAATAAAAATAATCAGTTTAGATTAGTTACATTTACGATGTTACATTTACGAGAGACACTCGATTTCAACAGAATCTTAAATAAAATAAAGATAGAAAAAAATCAAGTACACGTGTATTTATCGAGGAGTACAAAACCATTGTTGTACAAGACATGACTTTAATATAAATATCGTTGTAAGGAGTTCTTTCCGATCATGCAGGCCGGTTGGAGGCTGCTAAACTAAATTATTACCGATGGATGCTCAGATGTGAATTTTAGGGAATATTTTAGGGAAAATGTGAATTTAGATTCTTTATTAAATTGATTATTTTTTTTTAATATGGAAGGCATTTATTTAAATATTTTTATTAAATTTTTAACTTTGCTAATACTTATTATTGGGAGGTTAATATGTTTATGGAGGTTTATATTAAAAGTTGGATTTAATAAATATATAATTATTTTTATAATAATGAAATTTAAATTTTTTATATATTTGTAATAATAAAGAAATTTTAAAGTTGAGTGATAAATTTAATTTAATTGACTTAGAGTGAATTGAAAGGGTTGAGGTAGGGATTTGAAGAAAAAATAAGGTTTATATAATTAATCGATATTATTCGGAGTTTAAAGTTTATAACATTATTAAGATTCAGATTTTTTTAATTATAGTGTTTGTAATGTTTTATTAAGATTATTTTTTAAGATTATTTATTCAAGTAGCTTAATTTAAAAGTATAATATTGAAGATATTAGGATAATGTGAACATTTTTGAATGATATTTATAAATATAATAAAATTTAAATATTATTTCTATATTGAAAATATAGTGTTTTAGTTAAACTATATAAAAGAAATTATAATATATTGAAATAACAAAATTGTTTAAATTTTAATTAATGATTTAGAAGATCATTTATTTTATTTTGGGTATAACTAGAATAAATTATTCAATGAAATTATCAACAATAATTTACCTCAATATTTTGGTTTTAGTTAAAGAAGTAAGGGGGTTGAAATTTATTAGGGATTAATTTTTAATTTTTAGTTGATTAATTAATTACTTGATTAATCCAAGCTTCTGTTATTTTATTACTATTTAATCATTACAAACAATACTTTATCACGGAACTGCGTAAGGTGCTTGACGAAAGAACTTGTTTGAACTAGAATTCAAAACCGAATAAGCGAATAACAAGAACAAAGACTCTCCTCGCCCTTTTATAAGCCACTCGTTAACAATCGCTCAAAAACAAAACAAGTCGCGATGTGTCATTATCGTTAGAGCATCGAGAGCTTTGTTATTTGTACGATACATATTTAACGTTTCCCTCTCCAAGTTACTCAAGCCACCTGCGTCGGAAGATAAGCTGTCTTATCGCATTTCAATGTGTTCCGACTTAGAAGGTGACGGCGCGAATGAGGACGCCACCAAAAGTCCGAACAGTCCGAAAATCTTTATCATATAAACTGTTCGAATAAGCAAAATTACTTTTGTATCTCAATAATCTGTAAAACAATAGCAGTTTCAGTATAACCAAAACTGGACTTCACGGAGCTGATTAATGGCTTAATTTTCCTATTCTTACATAAAAAAACCATTGCCTTAATTTCCCCAATAATATCCTCAATTTTATTTATGCGGTAATCTAAGCAAGATGGTGGTCATAAATGAACTTCTCTTAGTAAATCTAAAAATCGCATGTGCGAAAATGAAAACATTATTGGTATTTCCGCTTTCGCTAGTTTCTTAATAGAAAAAAACAAGAGAGAAAGAGAGAGAGAGAGGGGGGGAAGGACATAAGGCATACTAATAAAGCGCAAAGTGTTTAATATATATATATGTATATATTTATTTTCGTTATTATCTTTATATTTTTTTCTTTGAAACTATGTTTAATAGTTCTTCTCTTCCTCCTTCATTCCTTTGTATTTTAAGAAAAGAAGAAATTTAAAAAAAGCATTAACAAATTAGGACTTTAGATGACTTTTTATGCGTGAAAGATAAATATCAAGATGTCAAGCGTTTCGATCCTATTACGGATCTTTCTCTTGCTAGTGAATGAAAAGAATGACCTTGATCGCGATGACGATTGACTTAATCTCAGCGATTGATAGCAATGATCTGATAGAAGTCTTCTATCTGTTAGATACATCTATCAGATACTAATTTCTATCAGAAGTTCTTCTAATAAACGTTTTTTTTTATCAAAAAGGAAAGATATCTATAGATATAATTTACTATCGGATTGGGAATTTCCAAAGTACTTCCGCCTTGCCGAAAGTATTTACCAGATGGAGGGGCTTGTGAGTTCTTAAACATTGAGGGATATCAGTAGTCTATTGATATGACCTCCCGGACGGGGTAGGACAAAAATGAAGAACTAGGCTAAAAAAAGCACACTGTTTCTCCAGGTTGGGGATTTAGGCGGTTAGTTTTCTATCATTTGTAAAATAACTATTATTACAAAATCCCAATTGAAAGAAGTGATGCTTAGTACTCCTTTTAGACAAGGACGAATACATATATTAATAGATATTGTCGTCTTCTGGTGATTCTACCAAAATTATTAATTGGAAATGGCAGTACACGGTAGTTTAAAGCCAGAGACGGAAGTATAGATTGGGAATTTACATTATTTGATAGAAGTCACCGTAAAGACCCTTTATTACTATCATTTCTTCATCTAGGAATTTTCTATCAGATCTTCATCATGATTACTTGATGAAAAACTTTACTTATCGGACTTCCATTATGCCATCATTATCAGTCGTCTGAAATTAAGTCAGTCTGATGATTCACATCATGATTCATGACCTTCATAGTCATTCACTGAAGAAAATCCTAAATGAAATCATCAAGTATGAAATGCTTGATATCTTAATATTGATTCTTTATCGTATGTTATTAAACACATCATCCAAGATTCTAATTCGTCTTTCAAATTAGAACAGATAAAACAGATAATTATACATAAATAATTACAGATCAAACAATAATCTATGTTTTTATAGAAAACGTAACGATAGATCGCAGCAATATTCCAGTAATTACAAATTGGATTAAATAGATAAATAAATAAAATTGTATAACAACATTTATAACCAGATAATAATATACATTAGTGTATAACACACATATAATCGCTAGATGGAATTAATGCTATATCTAGTTTTGTCTATTGATTTTTTAGAAACGTAAAGTACTTCTCATTCTTTGACTTTTTCAACTAATTATTATTAATATAATTTTATTATTATTATTAATTTATTACTTAAATAATAATAATTATTTAATTTTCTAATTAATTTTGCGAAGTTTTAAAAGCGAAATATATATACACATAATGTATATATATAATGTATGGCTACATATAATATCACATAATACAACACACAATTTGCATACATTTGCATGTATTTGCATGAAGTAAATTTTGAAAGCAAAATACACATAATGTATACATATAATGGATGGTTACATATAATATTATATAATACAATATAGAATTTGCATATATTTTTATGCATATATTTGCATGAATTTGCATATATTTTTATAATTTGCTGCTTATGAATTTCGTTTTTGTTTGCCGTTTTTGTTTACTTCTTAAGCAATGTTCGTCAATATAAAAAAAGCACAGTCTTTGAGATATAAGATTTTCGTTTATGAAAATTTGATAATCGAGGTCAGCTTAATGCACTTGTGAAAAATTAAATTAGAGTTTTAATACCTAATGATTTTGCTAATTTAAAGGTTATAATAATTAGAAATAATAACGAGTGAAGTAACGAACATTTTTCTTATCAGCTTGTTATAAACAACTTTTATCTGAATATAGTCAATAAGTTACTACTATGTATATATATGAGTGCATCATTCTTCTTTAAAACTATACATTTTCGCTTTGTTATAGTTTGCAAGGTGATCAACACTAATCAACATTAATCTGACTAATGACCATTGATATTTTACAAAAAACTGGAAAAATTGGATATAATATATTATATATAGTTTTTCTTTTCCATTTTCGTTCCTTTATATTTTAATAAATATCGTATTTTAAAAAAGAAGAAATTAAAAAAAATTAATAAATTAAAATCTTGGATGTCTCGATTTTTTGTGTGTGAAAAATAAATATTAAGATGTCAAGAGTTTTCGTCCTGTTATAGATCTTTCTAGTGAGTGACAAAAATGATGAAAATCGCGATGATGATCGCGGCGACTCATAATAAAATTGGATAAAAAAATTAACAATAATGATTTGCCATATATCTGTGATTTGTAAGAGTTGAAGTATCGTAGAATTGTAAATTGATCTGCGATTACGGCGTATCAATGCGCATTAAATCTTCACTTGAGTTATAATTGTTAGATATTTTAACAATATTTTACCAATAAAAATCTTCAAGTTGACAGAACCATACGCAATAATCGATCCTTCATCTTCTTCTTCTTCTTCTTCTTCTTCTTCTTCTTCTTCTTCTTCTTCTTCATCTTCTTCTTATAGTATGTTCTGTATTTTATCCAGTCTATTTGTTTTCTTGTGATGTCCAACTTTCGCACTTGGCACTTTGGAGGCCGTCCAGATGGCTTGGGAGTGTTTGGCTCCTTTTTTTTGCGATTTTGTTAATATAATTTGCTCTCGAATATTTTCTAATGATTTTTAATAAATCTCGTACCGCGATAAATTAATCAGCCATTCTAACGACGACTTGCATGATAAGCTACGGCTAATGACTTCTGATAAGAACAATAGGAGAATTTACTGTGTTTTCTATCGCGAAATATCTATGATCGCAGGCTATTCTCGCACGAATACATACAGAATCACGCGATACATTAACGAAAACAGTGATCAAGCCTGATGCTCATACCCTGACTATTAATAGTTGCGAAAGCTAAGAGTTAACAACACGCTATAAGACACTCTAAAAAGTCGAATTATGATGTATAGAAATAATATATGCCATAGATATGTATTGCAAAGCTTCAAAGTTAATATAAATTTAATTATTTTATCTTACATTTTCATATTATTATTTTCATATAAATTTTTATTTTTAAAGATTTTTAATGTCCAATTTTCAGGAATCAGTATATTCTTTCATTTTAATTTTTATAGTTTCCTTGTGTCTTCATTTTTTTAAAGTAAGTTTTTCACAGTTTTTAAATATATTTCACGCTATAGGTATATTTAAGTATATTTCCAAATAAGCAATGCGTCATATAATACATAATATATAATATAGTTAAAGAATTCTATTTATAATTTATTAGATATTATATTAATATTATTCATATATTTATTAATATTACAATAACATAAAAATATTAGATCATTCCATAAGTGATATTTCTCAACGAATTATCAAATCCGAACGATAAAAAATGCTAATTCTAAAAAAGAAATTAATGAAACGTTCATGATGAATAACAGAGATAAGTAAAGTGTACATTTGCATCCATGAGATTATGATTATTATAACTAGAACGTTTTTAATCTCCCAAAATTTCATAATCAAAGTAGCTACGGTATGCGATTTTTATATTCAACATTGTGGGATAAATAATTATTAACATTTTCAGTTATTATAAAGTTTTCGTATCACAAGAGAAAGAAACAAAGTAACATACTACAACACATCATATTTACATGGCCATCGATAGATTGACTAACTTCTCTAAAACGGCAAACTTAACATATAACTCAATAGAATGCAGTATATAAAATTGTATTTAAAGAAAAAGCTTTGTTTTCGCCAAGTTTTATTAAAAAGTTAAATGTTGTTAATTATCTTATAGATAAACATCGATTCAATTTTTTCAGCATTTAGTATTTTTTTCAGTATTTAAATCGATTATTTCCGTAGTAAATTGCTGAGAGAATTGCTTGAGGAAATTGTTTCAATTGCACGGTAATTCGCACTTTTATATCATGTAAAATACCGAATTATACAATGCAGAATATACGTTAGAAAAAAGTCTGAAATATTTATCAATTATTCCAAAGAAGAAAAAATTTTCAGTGACTTTTTCGTGTTCAAACGCTACTGAGTATTTGCAAAATGATGATATGCATTGAGCACTTCAATGTAAATCGCATACTCATGCTCGCAATTGGCTTATGGCCTTACAATAGGTCGAAGCTTGTAGAATTTCAACTATTCGTATATTACAATATTTTGATTAGCTTTATCCTATTTCAGGTATATATATTTATATTTTAGATATTCGTATTGCAATTATAACATTTTACTATATTATACGCACACCAGTGTACATGCTATATTATTTTGTCACGTTATTTTTATATTGCTTCAAAGCGATATATTTCATTATTAACAATATAATATAAAACATTAGTACATTACAATTATTAGTAATTAGAATTATTGCTATGTTAGTATGTGCTGAGAGATATCTGATTATTTTATGCGTGTTATTTAAATTTTTATAATATTATTCTTTAATAAATTTGTTAATTCTAGCTCACATCATTGCTGACCTCAAAATGTACTTCTGATTTTATCATCGAAGTACTCTCTTATGTACTATTTTTCCTTCTATTTCTAGTTAACTATAATGCATTTTGGATTAACATCGATACTGTAAGTTGAGTTTTTGTATATGTTTAAACATATTAAAAATTACAAATTTAGAGATTAAGAGAAGTATTCAATTTTAATTACGATGAGATATAAATTTTTTAAATATACATATTAACATAGATCAAAATAAAGGATACTTCTATTATTATATTTTTGTGCTTAATTTTTATGCGTGCTTAATTACGTTAAAGAGCTGAAACAGTTCTTTGAAAAAGATCGGTGCTTTCTTTTAAGTGAATATGATACAAACAATAAGAGACATGAAAAAAGTTTCAATAAAAAAAGCTTTATAGGTTTTATAATGATATATATATTTTTCAATATATTATATTTCTTTATTACCGGTTCCAAATTTATATATCCTCGGCTCCAATTCTTCATTAATTTAAACAAATTAAAGAATTTTTGATTTTGAATTTAGCTTTACATAACAAACTCTGTCAAAACGTCCATTTTCCAAAATTCGAAACGCGTTGCTTTATATGTCTACATGCCCTATGCATTAAAATGGCATATAACTGGTATAAGCTATCTGCTATTTAAGAAAAACACTTTTTTAGAATACAACAGTAAAGATCTAATTTGCTACTCGAATTAGGATCATCCTTTCTGAATCAATAAATATAACAAATATGTCATAAGAAATAAATAAAACAATGAAGAAATCTCAATTCAGAAAACCCACAACGTAACAAGCAGAACTACAGACAAGAAAGACAGAGAAGAAACAAAAACTATAAATCATATATCTTGCATATAAGAAAGCACCGATGATTATTATTTTCATTTCGTTTCATTTTAATTAATTTACATTAACTCTGTTCAGATAATAAGGATCAACTTTTCCTTGAACCTAGAAAAGATAAACAATTCAGAGATCGAAAAGAACACAAAGATCATTAACTTCTTGACTATCTAGATATCTGACGTTTCACGCGATTCATAAGTTTGATTTTCGTGATAATGTATGAGAATCTCTATTCAGTACTGAACTTCCGGTTTTGAAGCTTTAGATATAGATATATTTATTTATTTTATTTATTATTATTATTTATTTATTTATTTATCATATAAATGCTGAATTTTTTTAACGCTTGGAATATAATATAAATTATATAAATATATACATGTATAATCTTTCCTGTCATGCCGATAGGTGAAATCTTTATTAGATCAACTTCAGCATATTTGTGATGAATTAAGAGATAAAAATGAAATTGCTATTATCAGCAAGTATGGTCAGAACGCGAAAAGATACACAATTATACTTCTATGTAAGATATTATATGTAGAAAAATATTATAACACTACAGGTGATATGAATTATCATTATCACATTAAAGAAATATAAAAAATGCGCGCCATTTTTTAGTATATAGTTTAGACAATGCAATTTCTGCTTGATGCCGATATATGTCGTTAAGATCATGACTTTCAGGGAACAGGTAAAATTTTGATCGTGCATCATTCCTAATGAACAAATTATAAGTGAATGAAGTTATATCATGAATAGGTTTCTTAATAAAAATGCATATAAAAGGAATTTGAATAGGAAAGAAAATTTTTATTTCATTATGTGACTTATATTTATAGAATATTAAAAAGAAAGCATTCAAATAGATTGATTTATAGATAGCAGATAACACATATTAACTATACTATTTCTCAAATATAAATAACTTTTTATATAGAAAAGATATCATTATTGACTTTTATATACTACACATAATGTGAAAATACAGGTTTGGCATCCTTCTTAGATCACGAATTGTCTGAGAAATTCTCAACGAAAATATCTCAATGAAAGTTCATTTAAGTATATATAGAAATTAAATAGGAGCATTCAAAACGCGATTTGTAAATATTGAAGTAAAACCTCATAATGTATAAGCTAGATGTCAAAACAGTCATGATATTAATGTACAAAATACAATGTACAAATGTACATTGTACAATGTACAAATTTATAACTACTATTTCTATAACTACTATATAAAATCGTTAATCATCTGCGTCCACGTGTTTCAATCATTAGGTTTACCACTCGAAGTTCTGTCTATTATATCTCTCAATTTACGCAAATAAGCGAGACAAAGTGTGGTGAAATTCTACTGGATATCGTTTTAATCCTGATTATTCTGATGATGTTTAGATAGATAAACTCATATTAGCATTATTTATTCAACAGTTAAAGCACAAAATCAGTCATTAAAACATATTTTCATTATTGCATTCTTTATAAATATTAATAAGGAAAAAATGCTTTGGCGTTCACTTGTATATATAACCTTTGAAAAAAAGAAAGAAGCGATATTCGCAGAATGAATCGAATATACAGGAAATGAATCGCGAAATTAAAAATCGAGACTTCGGTTTTGGAAATAAACAAGAAACCACTAGATGCTTTACGATTAATGTTATTCTCTCTTTCTTTCTCAGGTCTCGATCATATCAGAACAGAAGCTTAATACCATTCAACAAAATATTTCAGACTATTTGTCTGTAAGCATGCAAATATGGAATTAATATATTATCTATGCAAATGATTTTTATTGCTCAATATCTTGGAAAGTTTTGTATAGCAAGAACTTAGCACAAGATTGTACACAATGAATATTTCTAACAATCTCGATTATTTATGAAATTTCTGATTAAATCTATGATTTACATCTCATGTGAGAAATTATAAAAAAAACTTGTGGGAACATGCGAATAAATACGTAATATCAATGAAAATTTATGATATAATATTAATATTATTTATTAAATAATTTTTGCATTCTTATTGAGATATTAAGCGAAATTTTTATTATTAGAAAAGAAATTGATATTCTAAAGAACAAGAATTTAATTAAATTTTATTGGACCAGACTTTTTTATGCCCTATAAGAATATAGGGAACAGAAGAACTAAATCCTTTTTCCCATCGAGGCACTAATTATTTCACCCATTGTAAAAAAATTACAATTAATAAAAATGTTTTTTTATTAAATGGTTAATAACTTCAATAAAGAATGAGCAGTAATTATATAATCTTCTAAAAGTTCTCGGAAAGCCATGATTTCAGCAACATATTTTGTGTGTGTATATGTATTATATATTATATATGTATATATATTTTATGTTATATAAATTATATATATATATATATATATATATATATATATATATATATGTATGTATGATGTGTAACTTTTAATTCAATTGGTCTGTGAAATAGAACACATTCTGTCAAAATGATGAGATATGATAAAAAGTGTAATAAAATAAAGATACAATCACATTCTTAATTTAAATAGATATTTACATTTTCATATATTTTCATTATTGTATTAAATAACATAATCTAAAAGCAGTGATACAAAATTAATAATACAAAATATATTAATATATCAATATGTTAATATATATTTATATTAATGTAACATTAAAAATATCAATTTATATAACAATATTTTATATAGCAATTAATATAACATTTTTTATTTGTTATTAGTGTTCGGTATATGCAATTTAGTTCTTCTTATGTTGGTGCCAATTTGGTCGCGAGTTCTTGGTTTTATTTTGACTGAATTTCAATCACGTCATTTGACGGAAATCTTGAATAATGAATACTTTATTAATGAAGAAAAATATTTCTATTTGATTTTAATACATTTCTATGTGAGTATTTGTATAGGAGGAATTACACTCGTTTCAACAGGATCGATGCTTATTTCATATTTTAAACATGTCTGTGGAATGTTCAAAATTGCCAGGTAAAATAAATGCAAAAAGAACAAAAAACATACAAAAAGAATTATTAATATAAATAAAGTTTTGCTATTTACAATTACATACAGTAAAGGGAAATATCTTATTGCAACAATCCTTAATTATTAATCTATAATAAAAATTATCTGACATTAAATTTTTTATTAATCTTATTAATCACATAATATGTTGCGTTCGTAAAATAAAAAGTATTATTATCAAATAAATCTATTTTTATAGATATAAAGTTTTCCGCTATTAAAATCTGATAGTTCTAAACAAAAATATATTTTATTATTATATAAAAATACTAAAGTATAATCGGAAAACACCTTAATCTGAAAGAGAATTTTACTAAACGAATGTATATGTATATGCATTCGTATATGTATATGTACATGTATATATACATGTTTAGTAAAATTATATATATATAATTATTTAAATAATTTAAATAATTATATATATATATTTATTTAAATAATTATTTATATATATTTAATTATTTAAATAATTATATATATATAATTATTTCCTATATATATATATATATATATATATATATATATATATATATATATATAGAAAAATATTTCTTCGAGGGAAGGAAATAAGGCGAACGTTGAGAAACTTTGAAAAAAAAAATATAAATAGGATTTAATATAATGAATAAGTTTGCCATGTACAACGGACAGCGATGGAATATAACACTCGAACCAATATGTTCAAATATCTTCATTTCTTCTTTTGCCTGACAACAAAACAATTATCAACAATAGACGTTTATCGCGCAACGGAAGATGGAATCAAGTGATAAGAAGAGTTCTATTATAACAAATACTGGCTAATTTCTCAAATTTCATTTTTCCTTGAATAAGCGACTCTAAATTGTTGATTGCACAAACATCATCCTTAATCTTCAGTCCTATATATATTTCTCTAGTTATATACTAGAATAGTTATATACTAGAAGTTATTACGGTAGACAAAAAAGCGAAAGCTTAATAGAAAGGATAGAAATATTATTAGAGAATCAAGAAGATATGGATATGAATTAATCATTTTGATCTATAAATATAACGGATATCATAAAATTTTGAAGTGTGATTTCGAAATCACGAGACACACTTATAGACAGTAGACAATAAATAGCCACAACAACTAAATGTTTAGACTTGCCAATAATTAAATGTTCCATCATTTGTTTGTTTTTCCACATTTTTATTATTTCTTTACTTTTATTTATTACCTTTCTTATTTTTTTATTTACTTTTTATTTCTACAAAAACTACAAATCTTTTTTGATGAAAATATTAAAGTCATGTTTAAGATTATAAAATGACTTATGATTTCAGTAAAATGTAATTGTTATAAATAAATAATTTAATTATACGAAACAAGATAAATCTGATAGAGAAATCTGCATAACGGATTACATATAAAAATTATTATATTATTATTTAGATTAAAGAATCTTTATTGTCTATATAATTATAATAATTTATCAATTGTTGCGACATGAAAGATATGTAGAGACCATATCTCTTTACAAATCTCAGACAAATCTCTTTACTATATGTGTTGTGTATACGCATGTATATATAAAAAAGTTTACGACTAAAGCAGGATATTTATTTACAGTTATCGTATCGAAAAAGCAATGGCAGTCAACATATTGGAAGATAATCTGGAAAATCGGATTATGACATATAAAGAGATAATATATGCCGTAGATATACATTGCAAAGCTTTAAAGTTGGTATAAAATTAATTATCTTATATTTTCATGTTATAAATTTTTGTTTTTAAAGGTTTACCAGATTTTTAATGTCCAACTTTGAGGGATCAATGTTCTCTTTCACTTTAATTTCTGTAGTTTGCTTAAGTCTTCATTTTTTCCAAGTAAGTTTTTCATGTTTTTATATTTTACATTATAAATATATTAAAGTATATTTTTAAACATGGTAACAATGCGTCATCTTATCATATAGTTAAAAAATTATTATGGTTTTTTTGGTATTATATTTATATTATTCATATTATAGTATCTATATTATTCATATATTTATATTATTTATTAATATTATAAGAATATAAAAATATTAGATCATCCCATAAATAATATCATTTCTTGATACTAAAACATTTGCATTTATATAATAAAATATTAATATCCACATTTAATTTTAATTATCAATATATGAATCAATCAACTACGCGAGATTTTAAAACTTCACTTTCAAATTTAAAATTTTGAAACGCATCAAATAATATATAATAATCATGTTAGCATTTAAAAAGTTTCATTTGCCGCATAAACCTACATGCATTATCATGTCTCTTGATTTTTTCTTTAGAAATTTTCGTTATGTGAATAATTAATTAAGATAAAAAAGTTATGTTTAGAAGAAGATATAAAAATAACATTATAAAATAATAAAATACAAAAAAAAACACTTATGGAATGAATTATTCTTATGGAATAATCTCATAAGTTGTGAAAAATTTGTTTTAGTTATATGAAATTAAATAAGATAAAATGAGGAAAACATGATTATAAAAAATATATTATATATAAAATGTATTAACCATAGTGTAATATTTTAGCTTTTTCAGCTCATATCACATAAAAACGATGCTGGAAAATTTTTAATTCACTTTCTATATATGATAGCCATATTTATATATATGTTTTTATCGAATTATGCTGGACAAGAAATTACAGATCATCATAACCACATATTTATCACAGCGTAATAAATAATCATTATATAATATTTATACGGATTTGTGCGCTTAGAATAATTATTAGATTATAATAAAAATTCATAATATTTTTTCAATGAAATTCTAAGATTATATATATGTAAATATTTATTCAACTACCTATGCGTTATTTTCCTTCATTGCGATTTACTATTTCTGCAATATCTTTATGGTTGCGTTTTTTCAGAATAAAAAATATTTAAACAACTCTATTTATGTTACAATTTCATATATCAGAATTTTGACGTTCCTGTTTCCTATTTTAATCAATTACATCACGATTTAACTTTATTTATTACTAAAATCTATATATATATATATATAAAGATCATATATATTTTATATTATTTTATTTTTACGTATTTCATTCTATATCTTTTATATTATTTACAATTCTATATTATTCATATTATTTACATTATAT
>JAHMML010000030.1:1452391-1631839 GCA_020341155.1 Eciton burchellii
TTTTCCTGTCATGCCGATAGGTGAAATCTTTATTAGATCAACTTCAACATGTTTGTGATGAATTAAGAGATAAAAATGAAATTGCTATTATCAAGAAGTACGGCCGGAACGCGAAGAGATACACAATTATACTTCTCTGTAAGACATTCTATGTTGAAAAATATTACAACACTTCAGGTTATATGAATTATCATTGTCACATTAAAGAAATATAAAAAATGCGCGCAGTTTTTTAGTATATAGGTTAGATGCAATTTCTGTTTGATGTCGATATATGTCGTTAAGATCATGACTTTCAGTGAACAGATAAGATTGTAATCGACGATAATTCCTAAGTTATAAGTGAATGAAGTTATATCAAGAATTTATTTCTTAATAAAAACACATATAATAGGAATTTCAATAGAAAATAAAGTCTTTATTTCATTATGTGATTTGTATCTATAGGATATTAAAAAGAAAGCATTCAGATAGATAGATTTATAGATAGCAGACACATACTAACAATACTATTTCTCAAATATACATAACTTTTTATATAGAAAAGGTCTCACTATTGACTTCTATATAGTGCATATAATGTGAAAATACAGGCTTGGCGTCTTTCTAGAATCGCGAATTTTCTCACAAATTCTCAATGAAGATATGACAATGAAATTTTATTTAAGTATATATGGAAATTAAAAAGGAGCATTCAAAACGCGATTTGTAAATATCGAAGTAAGACCTCAGGTTGCATAATCAAGTCAAAACAGTCATGATATTAATGTACAAAATACAATGTACAAATGTTGAATGTACTATATACAATGTACAAATTTATAACTACTATTTCATATAAAATCGTTAATCACTTGCATCCACGTGTTTCAATTATTAGATTTACCGCTGGAAGTTCTCTGCGTTATATCTTTCAATTTACACAAATAACGGAAGCGAGACAAAGCGTGGCGAAATTATCTCTATTGGATATCGTTTTAATTCTGATTATTCTGATAATGTTTAGATAGATAAACTCATTTTAGCATTGTTTATTCAACAGTTAAAGCACAAAATCAGTCATTAAAATCAGTCATCAGTCATATTTTCATTATTGCATTCTTTAAAAATATCAATAAGGAAAAAATGCTTTTGCGTTCACTTGTATATATAACCTATGAAAAAAACAAAGAAGCGATATTCGCAGAATGGGTCGAATATACAGGAAATGAATCGCGAAATTAAAAAATCGAGGCTTCGATTTTGGAAATAAACAAGAAATCAGGTGATCTTTTACGATTAATGTTATTCTTTCTTTCTTTCTCAGGTCTCGATCATATCAGAACAGAAGCTTAATACCATTCAACAAAATATTTCAGTTTGTTCTATTTGTCTGTAAGCATGTCTTGTTTGCATACAAATATCGAATTAATATAGTTTCTGTGCAAATGATTCTTATTGGTCAATATCTTGAAAAGTTTTGTAGAGCAAGAACTTAGCACAAGATTATATACAATGAATATTTCTAGACAATCTCGATTATTCTTTATGAAATTTCTGATTAAATCTATGATTTACGTCTCATGTGAGAAATTATTTAAAAAACTCATGGAAACATGCGAATAAATACGTAATGTGAATGAAAACTTATGATATAATATTAACTTTATTTATTAAATAATTTTTGCTTTCTTATTCAGATATTAAACGAAATTTTTATTATTAGAAAAGAAATTGAGATTCTAAAGAACAAGAAATTGAAGAAAGAACAAGAAATTTTATTGGACTAGACTTTTTTATGCCCTATAAGAATATAGGGACCAGAACAACTACATCTTTTTTCCCACTGATGCCCTAATTAATTCACCCATTGTAAAAAAATTACATGTTTTTTTATTTAACGGTTAACAACTTCAATAAAGAATGCGCAGTAATTATATAATCTTCTAAAAGTTCTCGGAAAATCATGATTTCAGCAACATATTTTGTATATGTATATGTATTATATATCATGTGTATATATTTTATGTTATATATGATATATATATATATATATATTTATGTATATATGTATATATGCATGTATGTATATATGGATGTATACATGTATATATATATATATATATATATATATATATGTGTAACTTATAACTCGATTGGTCCTTCAAATAGAACTCATTCTATCAAAATGATAAGATATGATAAAAAGTGTAATAAAATAAACATACAATCACATTCTTAAGATAAATAGATATTTATACATTTATATATTTTCATTATTGTATTAAATAACATAATCTAAAAGCAGTGATACAAAATTAATATCCTACAAAATATATTAATATATTAATATATCGATATGTTAATATATATTTAAATTAATGTAGCATTAAAAATATCAATTTATATAACAATATTTTATATAGCAATTAATATAACAATTTTTATTTGTTATTAGTGTTTGGTATATGCAATTTAGTTCTTCTTATGTTGGTGCCAATTTGGTCGCGAGTTCTTGGTTTTATTTTGACTGAATTTCGATTACGTCATTTGACGGAAATCTTGATTAATGAATACTTTATTGATGAAGAAAAATATTTCTATTTGATTGTGATACATTTCTATGCGAGTATTTGTATAGGAGTAATTACACTCGTCTCAGCAGGAACGATGTTTAATTCATATTTCCAACATGTCTGTGGAATGTTTAAAATTGCCAGGTAAAATAAATACAAAAAGAACAAAAAACATACAAAAAGAATTATTAATATAAATAAAGTTTTCTTTGCTATTTAAAATTACATACAGTAAAGGGAAATATCTTGTTGCAACAATCCTTAATTATTAATCTATAATAAAAATTATCTGACATTAAATTTTTTATTAATCTTATTAAGCATAATATAATGCAAAACATATTGCGTTCGGAAAATAAAAAGTATTATTATTATTATCAAATAAATCTATTTTTATAGATATAAAGTTTTCCGCTATTAAAATGTGATAGTTCTTAAACAAAAATATATTTTAGTATTATATAAAAATACTAAAGTATAATCGAAAAATACTTTAATCTGAAAGAGAATTTCACTAAACGAATGTATACGTATATGCATTCGTATATGTATATGTATATGTGTATATATATGTTTAGTAAAATTATATATATATATAGGAAAATATTTCTTCGAGGGAAGGAAATAAGGCAAACGGAAATAAGAAACTTTAATAAAAAAATATAAATAAGGTTTAATATAATGAATATGTTTGCAATGTACAACAGACGGCGATAGAATTTAACGCTCAAATCAATATGTTCAAATATCTTTATCTCTTCTTTTGCGTGACTATAAAACAATTATCGACAGTAGACATTTATCGCGCAACGGAAGATGGCCAATCATGTAATGGGAAGAGTTCCATTATAACAACATATGTTGGCTAATTTCTCAAACTTCATCTTTGCTTGATTCGTGCGGCTTTAAATTGTTGATTGCACACACATCATTGTTAATCTTCGGTTCTATATATATTTCTTTAGTTATACTAGAATAGTTATATACTACAAGTTATTACGGTAGACAAAAAAGCTTAATAGAAAGGATAGAAATATTATTAGAGAAACAAGAAGATATGGATATGAATTAATCACTTTGATCTATAAGTATAACGGATATCATAAAATTTGGAAGTGTGATTTCGAAATCACCAGACACTCTCATAGACAGTAGACAATAAACAGCCACAACAACTAAATGTTTAGACTTGCCAATTAAATGATCCACCATTTGTTTGTTTTCCCACATTTTTATTATTTCTTGACTTTTATTTATTACCTTTCTTATGTTTTTATTTACTTTTTATTTCTACAAAAACTACAAATCTTTTTTGATGGAAATATGAAAGTCATGTTTAAATTTATAAAATAACTTATCATTTCAGTAAAATATAATTGTTATAAATAAATAATTTAATTATACGAAACAAGATAAATCTGATAGAGAAATCTGCATAACGGATTACGTATAATTAAAAAATCTTTATTGTCTATATAATTATAATAATTTATCAATTGTTGCGACATGAAAGATATGTAGATACCATATCGACAAATCTCTTTACTATATGTATTGTGTGTGCGCATGTATATATAAAGAAGTTTACAACTAAAGCAGGATATTTATTTACAGTTATCGTATCGAAAAGGCAATGGCAGTCAACATATTGGAAGATAATCTGGAAAATCGGATTATGACATATAAAGAGATAATATATGCCGTAGATATACATTGCAAAGCTTTAAAGTTGGTATAAAATTAATTATCTTATATTGTCATGTTATAAATTTTTGTTTTTAAAGGTTTACCAGATTTTTAATGTCCAACTTTGAGGGATCAATATTTTCTTTTGCTTTAATTTGTGTAGTTTGCTTAAGTCTTCAACTTTTTCAAGTAAGTTTTTCATGTTTTTATATTTTACGTTATAAATATATGATAGTATATTTTTAAACATGGTAACAATGAGTCATCTTATCATATACAAAGTTAAAAAATTTTTATAGTCTTTTGGTATATATTTATATTATTCATATTATAGTATCTATATTATTCATACATTTATATTATTTATTAATATTATAAGAATATAAAAATATTACATCATCCCATAAATAATATTATTTCTTGAAACTAAAACAGTTATATAATAAAATATTAATATCTTTTACATTTAATTTTCCACATTTAATTTTAATTATCAATATATGAAGCAATCAATTACACGAGATTTCAAAACTTCACTTTAAAATTTAAAATTTTGAAACGCATCAATAATTATATAATAATCATGTTAGCATTTAAAAAGTTTCATTTGCCGCATAAACCTGCATGCATTATCATGTCTTTTGATTTTTCTTTAGAAATTTTCGTCATGTGAATAATTAATTAAAATAAAAAAGTTATGTTTAGAAGAAGATATAAAAATAAGATTATAATATAATAAAATACAAAAAAAACACTTATGGAATGAATTATTCTTATGGAATAATCTCATAAGTTGTGAAAAATTTGTTTTAGTTATATGAAATGAAATAAGATAAAATGAGGAAGACATGATTATAAAAAATATATTATATATAAAATGTATTAATAACCATAATGCAATATTTTAGCTTTTTCAGCTTATATCACATAAAAATGATGCTGGAAAATTTTTAATTCACTTTCTATGTATGATGGCCATATGTTTATATATGTTTTTATCGAATTATATTGGACAAGAAATTACAGATCATCATAACCACATATTTATCACAGCGTAATAAATAATCATTATATAATATTTATACGCATTTGTGCGCTTAGAATAATTATTAGATTATAATAAAAATTCATAATATTTTTTCAATGAAATTCTAAGATTACATATATGTAAATATTTATTCAACTACCTATGCGTTATTTTCCTTCATTGCCCATTACTATTTCTGCAATATCTTTATGGTTGCCTTCTTTCAGAATAAAAGAGATTTAAACAACTCTATTTATATTACAATTTCATATATCAGAATTTTGACATTCCTATTTCCTATTTTAATCAATTACACTTTAACTTTATTTACTACTAAAATCTCTATATATATATATATAAAGATCATATATATTATATATTATTTTATTTTTACGTATTTCATTCTATATCATTTATATTATTTACATTATATGAAAATATAAAAATAAGTACTAAAAAATATATATGTACATATTTGTAATAAAAATAAGGATTACATATTTTTTATGTAATTAAGATTAATATATCTTTTTGGATTATTGTACATATGTGCAATGCATATATATATACATATATCTGTAATATAATGCTATTTCTTTCTTTCTTTCTTGCAGATATAATGTTCAATGGTATGTAGCACCTTTACACGTACAAAGATTTATACTGTTTATRTTGCAAAGAGCCAACAAGACTTTCGGCTTAAAAGTTGGCGGGTTATTATTTGCATCTTTAGAATGTTTTGCATCGGTAAGAATATATAACGTATTGATATGAATATGTTATATAGGTGTAGTATAATTTACATAAAAAATATATGAACATATATTTTATTATAGTTAATAAGTACATCAATATCTTATTTCACTGTTATATATTCTACACAYTAACAAAACAAAATATCTMATTAGATATYGTAATAGGACATATATATAGGTAAACAGATGATTGATTATCGTGATATAATTGTGATTTAAATAAACTAAAAAATGCTGCAGATTAGTAAAGGTAAAAATATATCTTTCTTTTGTGTTATATCATGGAATTGTGGATTGTGAATTAGTCTAATATAAACACTTATATAATCAAAAGAGTAACATTAATTATTTTTTAATTTGAGCTACATTGCGTGTGTATATATATATATATATATATATATATATATATATATGTATATATATATAATATTAAAAAAGAACACAACTTCAAAAAGAATTGACAAATTTTAAACTGCAATTAAATACCATAAATATGAATATATGATATTTTATTCATGATATTTCTTGTGATTATAACACCATAGCTGACAGATCAGTACATTTTTTCAAAACAAGTATATCATTTAAGTACTAAAATGACACACGTACAACTATAATTGTGAAAGAAAATGTATCATTCTGAGCGTGTCTTAAATATTCATAGATATTATAAAAATTTAATATCTGTCTAATTTTTTTCAGCATCAAATCGATTATGTAACTACATAAATAAATTTCGAATTGTTTTGCTTAATTGTACTTTGTGTATGGCCTTACATTAGATTTATCTTTATGAGTTATATTTATATTTTATTTATATATTATATCTAGGTATAATTACATATTGCATATTATGTTAGATCATATTATATAGAGATTTAAAATTTAYTCTAAGGAAAGATCCTAAAATATTTCAATGTGTGTGATTCATTGTAAAGAGAAAATATGTAAACAGTGAATGATTCACAATTGGATTAAAATGACATAAATAAAACGATAGACAAATAATTTACTCTGGGAAGTAAAGTATGGCAAATGTGGCGAAGTAAGGTAAGTATRGCCACGAATGACAAGTAACGCCAAGTATGGTCCAATATGTCCACTTGTGATCCAGTATAGTAAATATAGCTAAGTTTATCCCAGTAGTGCCAATAATGACCAACTATGGTCAAGTAAAACAAATATGGCAGGTATGGGAAAATATGGTCATGATATGATCATAGTCTGGCTCAGTATGACCAATTAAGGTCCATCATGATCAATTATGCTTAAGCCTGATTTATCGCCAAATTTGATTCAGTATCGCCAGTTATGGCAAACTATGGCAAATTAAGGCAAGTATGGCAAAATATGGCAAAGCATGGCTAGTATGGCCAAGTATGGACCAATATTGCCATTTATAATCCCGTATAATCAGTTATGGACCAATATGACCAACGATGCCCAAATATGACCAATTATGGTCAATTGTAGCCAAGTATGATAAGTATGGCCAAAGTGACTATGACCAGAATGGTCCAAATTGATCTATTACGTCCTAACATGACCAGTTATGGCCAAATATGACAAATTATGACCAAGTTTGTCAGAGAGTTATAAGTTCAGAACAAGTTTGGCAAGGTATGTCAAAAGTATGACAAAATATGACACACTATGTCAAGCATCAGCAAACATGGCCTAATATAGCCCGTAATATAGTTCTGCATGGCCAAATATGGCTAAGCATGATCATTTATGGCCAAGTATTATCAGATCTGACCAAGTTTGGCAAAATAGGCAAAATAGGCAAAATAGGCAAAATATGTATCGCACACTGTGCCCAATATGGATAAATGTGGCCTAAGATGGCCTATAAATATCCAGTTAGTTATGATTTAATATGAGCAACTATGGCAAAATATGCTCTATTATTGCCAATTCCGTTCAACTTTGGAAAGATATGTTAGATTTTGCCATATGTGGTACATTATGCTAAGTAAGGACAAAAATGTCCTAAAATGATCTATAATGACTCGATATGATCATTAATGGCCAAGTATGAGCATTTATGGCCAAATTTGCCCTAGTATTGCCAATTGTTACCAAGTTTGTCAAAGTATGTCAGGTTTGGTATTGTATGCCAGTTTGACAAACATGGAAAAATGGCCTAATATTGCCTACAATAGTTCATTATGGCCAGYTATGATCTAGGATAATCAATTATGGTCAAGAATATCAAGTATGGCCAATTTTGCCTCAGTACTGTCAGTTCTGACTATCTTTGGTAAAGTATATTAGGTTTGGACATATATAACATATTTTGCCAAGTATGGACTAATATGTATAAAGTATAAAGTATATGTATAAAGGTCCAATATATCCATTTATGGCCCAGTATGACTAATTATGGCCCAGTGTGCCCCAGTATTATTAGTTTTGACCAACGTTGGCAAAGTATGTTAGATTTGGCCATGGCCAAAGGTGGTACTTGGCAAAGTAAGGCACATTTTGCCAAGTATGAACTAAAGTTGTTCAATATGGCCTATAATGATCCAGTATGTCCAGTAATAGCCAAGTATGGACAATTATGGCCAAGTTTGCCCCAGTATTAGCAGTTCTGAYCAACTTTGGCAAGGGATGTCAGTTTTGGCCATGTATGGTGCACTAAATATGGACCAATGTGATCTATAACCATCCAGTATGGCCAGTTGTGATAAAGGATGTCCAGTTACGGCCGTTTGTGGCCAAATGTCGATAACATTTCAAGTTCTTCTCATGATGAACGGTTATAGCCCAGTATGACCAGGATATTTGGCTGTGTATTGACCAGTATTATCAATCATCTACTAGTTTGATCAATTACGGCTAATTGTGACCATGGATGATCAATRGATAAGTATATCAGGATATACTTGATATAAGTATATCAAGTATATCAAGAAAAATTAAATTGGAGTTTTAATATCTAATAATTCAGTTTGTTCATCTAAAAGTTTTARAAATTAGASATAGTAACGAACGAAGTAACGGACTTTTTTCTTATCAGTTTGGTTCAACTTGTATCTGAATATAGTCAGTAAGTTATTTATATCATGTATGTATGAATACATCATTTTTCTTTAAAAATATAAATTTTCCTTTTGTTATGGCTTGCAACTGACCAATATGGAACTGATAGTCATTGATATTTTACAAAAAACCGGAAAAATTGGATATAAAGCGATATGCCATTATATATATAGTTCTTCTTCTCGTTTTTCGTTCCTTTATATTTTAAAAAAAGATGTTTAAAAAAAGGTTAATAAATTAAATTCTTGAATATCGCGACTTTTTGTGTGTGAARAATAAGTATTAAGATATCAAGCGTTTTAGTCATGTTATGAACCTTTCTCAGTGATAAAAATGATTATCAGTGATAAATGTCGCGATGATAATTGATTTCATCTCAGACACTAATAATAAAATTGGAAAAAAATTAACAATAATGATGATATCTGTGATTTGTAGAAAATTGGAATATTAGGATTGTAAATTGATCAGCGGTTACGGTATGTCAATGCGCATTAAATCTTGAGTTACAATTGATAGATACTTTAGCATGTTGTTTTACCAACAACAATCTTSAAATTGACAGAGCCATAATCGGTCCTTCTTCAGCTTCTTTTTCTTCTTCCTATAGATGTTCTGTATTTTATCTATATTTTTATGTGATATCAATATCTAATTTTCGCATCAACATTTTGATCGTCCAGGTGGTGTCTTGGCTCTCTTTTTTTGTGATTTTTTTAACTTTATAATTTTCTTGAATATTTTCTGATGATCTTTAATAATAAACCAGCACAAAAAATAATTAGTCGTTCTAACGATGATCTGCGCAATAACTGCACTACGGCTTCTAACTTCTGAAGAGTACAACAGGAAAATTTACTGTTTTCCATCGCGGAATATTTATGATCACGAGTTATTCTCATSGAGAATCGCACAATACATTAACATTCGGAAGCAGCGACCATCAAGCTTGCTCATAGCCTTAGTATTAATAGTAGCGAAAGCCAGAAAGTAGCAGCATTAATAGTCACGACAGCTGGGATGAAATACAATATGCTTTAAGACACTCTAAAAAATCACTCTAAATTATGACGTATATAAAAATAATATATATCATAGATATGTATTGCAAAGATTCAAARTTGATAAAAATTTAATTATTTTATCTTTTATTTTCATATTATAAATTTTTATTTTTAAAGATTTTTAATGTGTTAATTTTCAGGAATCAGTATATTCTTTCACTTTAATTTCTATAGTTTCTCTACGTCTTAATTTTTTTAAAGTAAGTTTTTCGCAGTTTTTAAATATATTTTACGCTGTAAGTATATTTAACTATATTTTTAAACAAATAATGCGTCATCTTACGATAATACATAATATAGTTAGAAAGTTCTGTTTATAAGTCATTGGATATTATATTAATATTATTTATATATTTATATTATTTATTAATATTACAATAATATAAAAATATTAGATCATTCCATATGTGATGTTCCTCAACGAAATATCAAATCCAAATGGTAAAAGATGCTAATTCTAAAAAAGAAATTAATGAAACGTTCGTGAGGATAAAAGAGATAAGTGAGGTGCATATGTCATATTCGCAAGAGATTATGATTATTATAACGCCATATAACTGGAACATTTTTAATCTCCCAAAATTTCATAATAAAAGTAGCTATGGTATTTTGTACTCAACATTTTGGGATATATAATTATTAAAATTTTCAGTCATTATTATAAAGTTTTCGTATCACAAGAAAAAGAAAGAAAGTAACATACTGTAATACATCATATTTACATAGCCATCAATAGATTGACTAACTTTTGTAAAAGGACAAACTTAATATAACATATAAGCTTACTCAATAGAATGTAGTATGTAAAATTGTATTGTATTTAAAAAAAAGCTTTGTTTCCGCCAAGTTTTCTTAAAAAGTTAAATGTTAATTATCTTATAGATAAACATCGATTCAATTTTTTYTAGCATTAAATCGATTATTTCCGTAGTAAATTGCTGAGAGAATTGCTTGAGGAAATTGTTTCAATTGTATGATAATTCGCACTTTTATGTCATGTAAAATACCGAATTATACAATGCAAAATATAGAAAAAAGTTCTGAAATATTTATCAATTATTCGAAAGGAGAAAAAATTCTCAGTGACTTTTTCGTGTTCAAACGCTATCGAGTATTTGCAAAATGATGATATGCATTGAGCACTTCAATGTGAATCGCATACTCATGCTCGCAATTGGCTTATGGCCTTACARTAGATCAAAGCTTGTGGCATTTCAACTATTCGTATGTTATAATATTTTGATCAGCTTTATCGTATTTCAGGTATGTATATTTATATTTCAGATATTGGTATTCGAATCATGACATTTCATTATATTATGCGCACACCATGTACATATCATGGTTCATATTATTTTGTTATATTATTTTTGTATTGTTTCAAAGCGATATGTTTCATTAACAATATTTAACAATATAGTATAATATAAAATATATTATATTAACAATATAATATAAATTATCACTATATTATAATGATTAGTAATTATAATTATTAGTAATTATAAGTATTGCTATATTAGTATGTGCTGAGAAGTATTTGATTATTTTAGCCGCGTGGTACTTAAATTTTTGTAATATTATTTTTTAATGAATTTGTTAATTCTAGCTCACATCATTGCTGACCTCAAAATGTACTTCTGATTTTATCATCGAAGTACTCTCTTATGTATTATTTTTCCTTTTATTTCTAATTAACTATAATGCGTTTTGGATTAACATCGATACTGTAAGTTGAGTTTCTTTCTATGCTTAAATATATTAAAAATTAGAAATTATGGAAATATTTGATCTTAATTRCAATGAGATATAAGTTTTCTAAATATATATATTAACGTAGATCAAAATAAARGACACCTTTATTATTATATTCTTCTGTTTAATTTTTATACATGTCTAATTATGTTAAATGAAACACGTCTTTGAAAAAGATCGGTGCTTTCTTTTAATAAATATGATCCAAGAGACATGAAAAAAGTTTGTATAAAAAAAGTTTTATAGATTTTATAATGATATATTATGTTTTCTAAAATATTTTTCTTTATACATCTTCGACTCCAAATTTATAAAAATTTTCGTATTAATGTAAACAAATTTAAAAGAATTTTTAATTCTGAATTTAGCTTTACATAACAAACTCGTTTGTCAAAACGTTCATTTTCCAAAATTCCAAACGCCTTATCCTATATGCTTATATGCATTAAAGTGCATAGATTGACATAAGGTACCTGCTATTAAAAAAAAAGCACTTTTCTTGAATGTAATAGTAAAGATCTGATTTGCTTCTCGAATTAGAATCATCTTTCCTTAATCAATAAATATAACAAATATATCATACGAAATAAATAAAACAATCAAGAAACATCAATTCAGAAAACCCACAACGCAAAGCAGAACTACAAGAACAGACAAGAAACAAAAACTATAAATCATATATCTTGCATATAAGAAATCACCGATGATTAYTATTTTCATTTCATTTCATTTTAGTTAAYTCGCGTTAAACTCGTGTTCGGATAATAAGGATCAACTYTTCCTTGAACCCAGGAAAGATAAACAATKCAGAGATCGAAAAGAAAACAAAGATCATTAACTTCTTGATTATCTAGACATGTATCGTTTCACGCGATTCATAAGTTTGATCTTCGTGATAATGTATAAGAATCTCTATTCAGTACTGAAGATCCGGTTTTTAAGCTTTGGATATAGATATATTTATTTATTTTATTTATTATTATTATTATTTATTTATTTATTTATTTATCATACAAATGCTGAATTTTTTTTAACGCTCCGAATATAATACATTATATAAATTATATAAATATATATACATATAATTTTTCCTGTCATGCCGATAGGTGAAATCTTTATTAGATCAACTTCAACATGTTTGTGATGAATTAAGAGATAAAAATGAAATTGCTATTATCAAGGAATATGGCAGGAACGCGAAAAGATACACAATTATACTTCTGTGTAAGACATTGTATGTTGAAAAATATTATAATACTACAGGTTATATGAATTATCATTATCATATTAAAGAAATATAAAAAATGCGCGCAATTTTTTAGTATATAGTTTAGACAATGCAATTTCTGTTTGATGCCGATATATGTCGTTAAGATCATGACTTTCACTGAATAAGTAAGATTTTGATCGTCGATCATTCCTAATAATTAACAAGTTATCAGTGAATGAAGTTATATCAAGAATATATTAAAACTTAATAAAAACGCATGTAAAAGGAATTTCAATAGAAAAGAAAATCTTTATTTGATTATCTGATTTATATTTATAGAATATTAGAAAGAAAGCATTCAGCATTTATAGATAGTAGATAATATACTTTTAGATAATATACTATTAAATAATATATTGTTTCTCAAATATAAATAACTTTTTATATAGAAAAAGTATCATTATTGATTTCTATATTCACACAATTCGAAAACCATGCAGGCTTGGCATCTTCCTAGAGTCGCGTATTTTCTCACAAATTCTGCACGAAAATATTTCAATGAAATTTTATTTATGTATATATGGAAATTACGTGAGGATATTCAGAACGCGATTTGTAAATATCGAAGTAAAACCTTATGTTGCATAAGATACGTACAAGTCAAAACAGTCGTGATATTAATGTATAAAATTGTTTCTACTATTTCATATAAAGTCGTTAATCATCTGCGTCCACGTGTTTCAATTATTAGGTTTACCGCTCGAAGTTCTGTTCGTTATATCTCTTAATTTACGCAGATAACAGAAGTGAACGTGGTGAAATTATTTCTACTGAATATCGTTTTAATTCTGATTATTCTGACGATGTTTAGATAAATAAACTCATTTTAGCATTGTTTATTCAACGGTTAAAGCACAAAATCAGTTATTAATAAAACATATTTTCATTATTGCATTCTTTATGAATATCAATAAAGAAAGAATGCTTTTCTGCTCACTTATATATATATAATCTTTGAGAAAAGAAAGAAGTGACATTCGGATGGCCCGAATTTACAGGAAATGAATCACGAAATTAAAAAATGGAGGCTTCGGTTTTGGAAATAAATAAGAAACCACTAGATAATCCTTTACGATTAATGTTATTCTCTTTTTCTTTCTCAGGTCTCGATCATATCAGAACAGAAGCTTAATACTATCCAACAAAATGTTTCAGACTATTTGTCTGTAAGCACACAAATATCGCAAATAATTAATATATTATCTGTGCAAATGATTCTTATTGGTCAATATCTTGGAAATTTTGTATAACAAGAACTTAGCACAAGATTGTATACAATAAATATTTCTATACAATCTTGATTATTATTTATGAAGTTTCTGATTGAATACATTAATTATATCTCATGTAAGAAATTATAAGAAAACTCTGGAAACATGTGAATAAATACAATAATAATATAAATAAAATCTTATGATATAATATTATTTTTATTTATTAAATAGTTTTTGCATTTTTATTCAGATATTAAATGAAATTTATATTATTGGAAAAAAGAAATGAGATTTAAAAGAACAAGTTGAATTTGATTAAATTTTATTGGATTAAATGTTTTTATACATGATAAGGCTATAGGGAATAAAACAACTAAATCTTCTTTCCCGTCGATATGCTAATTATTTTACACATTGTAAAAAAATTACATATCTTTTTATTTAACCGTTTTATTAACTTCAATAAAAAATGAGCAATAATTATGCAATCTCTCAAAAGTTCTCGGAAAGTCATAACTTTAGCAACATATTTTGTGTGCGTGCATGCATACGTGCATGTGTGTGTGTGTGTGCGAGTGCGCGCGATGCGTGTGTGTATGTATGTAACTTATAATTCGATTGGTCGCTCAGATAGAAGCATCATTTTATAAAAATAATGAGATATAATAATGAATGTAATATAAGAATGTAAAAAATATAAAACAAAGATATAATCATACTCTTAATATAAGCATATATGTACACATTCATATATTTTAATTATTATATTAAAGAACATAATCTAAAAACAGTGATACAGAATGAATACTCTATATCGATATATTAATATATTCTCATATTAATGTAGCATTAAAAAGGAATTTATATAACAATTTTTTATATCGCAATTTATATAATAATTTTTATTTGTTTTTAGTGTTTGGTATATGCAGTTTGTTTCTTATTATATCAAAGCCAGTTTGGTCGCGAGTTCTTGGTTTTATTTTGACTGAATTTCAATCACATCATTTAACGGAAATCTTGAATAATGAATATTTTATTAATAAAGAAAAATATTTCTATTTAATTTTAATACATTTCTATGTAAGTATTTGTATAGGAGAAATTGCACTCTTATCAACAGGAACAATGCTTATTTCATATTTCAAACATGCCTGTGGAATGTTCAGAATTGCCAGGTAAAAGAATGAAAATGAAAAGATGAATATACAAGAATTATAAATATAAATAAAGTTTCATTTACTTCATTTAAAGTTGCGAAGAAGAAATGTCTTGTAGCAACAATATTTAACTACTAATCTACAATAAAAATTATTCGGAATGAAATTCTTTACTAATTTTATTAATCAGATAATATAATGCAAAACATGTTGTGTTAATAAAATAAAAATATTGAATGAATTGTTTTTAGACATAATTTATTTTAGTTATTAGATAAAATTTGATGTTATTAATATGTAATAATTCTTGAACAAAGGTGTATTTTGTTCTTACATAAAAATATTAAAGTATAATTGAAAAACGCATTAATCTGTATTAGAAGTTTATTAAACTGGCATTAAACAATGCCATATATATATATTTATATATATATATGGCCACATATACATATATATTTATTTATTTATTTATTTACTATAAATGTAAATTATTGTGATAAGCAAAAAATGAGAAGCTAATACAAAGAATGAAAATACCATTAGGAAAACAAGGAAATATAGATATATGTGTCAATCATTTTGATCTATAAGTATAGCAAAAAAGATTATAAAATCTTGAAACTGATAAGTCATTTCGAACGAGACAGATTTAATCAGACAGTCATAGTAGCTAAATATTTTGCCTTGCTATATCATTGTTTCATTTGTTTGTTCTTTCTCATTTTTATTTATCATCACCTTTCTTATCTTCTTATATCGTTTTTATTTTTACAAGCATGTTTTGATAGAAATATAAAAATTATACTTGAGATTAGAAAATAATTTATGATTTCAATTCAATAAACTGTTCAGTAAATTGTAATATTTTTTTATATTTAAAATATTTAACTGTAATTGTTATAGGTAAATAATTTAATTATAAGAAACAAAAGAAACAAAATAAACCTGATAGAGAAATTATGGTTTTATAATTAAAAAATATAATTAAAAAATCTTTATTGTCTATATTATAATAATTATAATAATTTATTGTTGCAACATGAAAAATATATCGATAAATCTCGTTGCTATATTATGTGTGTATATGTATATAAAAAATTATATAATTAGAACAGAAAAATTATTTGCAGTTATCGTCTCGAAAAAATAATGGCAATCAACATAATGAAAAATAATTTAGAAAGTCAAATGAATAAGGAAATAATATATGCCGTAAATATGCATTGCAAAGCTTTAAAGTTGGTATAAATTTAATTACCTTACCTTATATTTTCATATTATAAATATTTGTTTTTAAAGGTTTACTAGATTTTTAATGGCCAACTTTAATGGATCAATGTTTTTTTTCACTTTAATTTCTGTAGTTTGCTTAAGTCTTCATTTTTTTCAAGTAAGTTGAAAACATGATATTTCTTCACATTTTCATATTTCATATTATAAATATATTTAAGTATACTTCTAACCAATGCGTCATCTTACGATAATGTATAATATAGTTGAACAATTCTGTTTATAATTTATTGAATATTATATTTATATTATTTTTATACATTATCTATTAATTTATTATTTATTTATTATTTATAATATAAAAATATTAGATCATGCCGTGACATTTCTTGAAATTAAAAAATTTTCAATTGAATAATAAAATAATTAATATTTACATTTAGTTTCAATCATCTATATATCATTTAACTTTATGATCTTGTTGTATCCTTCATATAATTATTAAATTTCTTTAAAAAAATTATTTTTTATATCAACTTTTTAGAAAAGGTAAAAAATACGCCAAATTTCTGAATTATTTGAATTTATTTTTTTTACAAAAAGGAAGCGCAATTGGTAAAAAATTTCTACTAATTGAACAAATATTTAAAACAAAAAAGTTGTGGATTCAATAACATAAATTATAGCATTAATAACTAAATTTATGCATTATAATTTATATTCTTTCCTAAAGTTTTCTCTCCCTCATTCTCTCTCTCTTTCATTTTTTGTATTAATATTTTTAATTAATTGATTCATGTTACTTTTGTACTATATACGATGAACATTTGATATTAATAATTTTAAACTTTTGCATCGAGCATTTACTTAATTGTGAATTTCTTTAATTAGGAATCCATTTTATAGAAAAATAGATTCCAATAACTAGCGCGTGTATTTTTATTATTCTTGAAATATTTGAAGAAATAATTTTCTAGAAAAATAATTTATTACATTTTCTTTAATAAATTAATAAACTGTGAGTAAATTTTAGTTATACATTATTTGACAGTGGCGCATAGAAAATAATAAACAAAATTTAAATAATAATTGAATCAACTATTGCTGCAGATAATTGAATCAATTATTTCTGACTAATAAATTATGCAATCGAGATTCAAATCGCTATTTCGAAATCAAATCTTGAACTGTATCATTTATATAATAATCATATTTCCATTCAACTAAAAGTTTCATTTGTCGTGTAAACTTGATGCAAGATATTACTATATCCTTTGATCTCTTCTTTAAAAATTTATATTATCTAAATAATTAATTAAGATAAGAAAGTTATATTTATAAGAATGCATATATAAGACAAGATTATAAAATAAGAAAGAATAAAGAAATATCTTTATAAAATGATCTGACAAATTGTGAGAAATTTGTTTTGATTATAATAATAATTTGATTATAATAAATAATTAAGATAAAATGGGAGAGAAATGAAATGATTATAAAATATGTATTATATATATATATATATATATGTCAAATGCATTAACTATAAATATATTATAATATTTCAGCTTTTTCAGCTTATATCACATGAAAACGATATTGAAAAAATTGTAATCCATTTTATCTGTCTAATAGTCATATTTATGTATATATTTTTATCGAATTATGCTGGACAAGAAATTACAGATCATTATAGCCGCATATTTTTCATAGCGTAATGAATAATTATTATGTTATATTTATATATATTATTTTTTATATATATTATATATAAAAAAACATATTATTAAACATATTATTATTTATATATATTATATATTATTTATACACGCTTGCACGCTCAAAATAATTATTAAGTTATAATAAAGTTTATAATGTTCAGTGAAATTCTGAAACAATTATTATATTTGTGTAAATATTCATTCAAAGATATGTTTGCATTGTTTTGTTTCATTGTCATTTACTATTTTTATATCTTTATAGTTCTGTTCTTCCAAAATATCTTATAAAAGATATTTGAACAACTTTATGAATTTTTATTATATTTTTATATGTCGAATTTTGTGATGTTACTGTTTCCTACTTAAATCAATATAAATATATATATATATATATTTGTAGTAAAAATAAAGATTACATCTAATTAAAATTAATATATTTTTTGTATTTTTTTATGCATGCGCAATACACACGCATATATATATATATATAACGTGTTATTTATCAGTATGTTATCTTTTTTATTATAGATATAATGTTAAATGGTATCTAGCACCTATAAAAATACAAAAATCAATATTGTTTATGTTACAAAGAGGTAATAAGATTTTCGGTTTAAAAGTTGGCGGGATGTTATTTGCATCTTTCGAATGTTTTATCTCAGTAAGAATATGTAATGTATGGATGTAAATATTAGATAATGCAATTTACATAAATATATGAACATATATTTTATTCTAGTTAACGAGTACATCAATATCTTATTTCACTGTTATGTATTCTACCCAGCAATAAAGTGAAGTGATATTTGATTACATATATAGTAGAATATATATATGGTAGAATATATGTATATACAGATAATTGAATGCGATGTGTATGTGTGTGCGTGTATAAATAATTGAATAAAATATTGAATATATATATTTGAATATATGTATGCATACAAATGATTGATTATCCTAATTTATAATTGTGATTTAAATAAATTACTAAATAAAAAAGTTATAGATTGAATAAAAATAAGAATATATTTTTCTTTTTTGTTACATCATGGAATTGCAGATAATTAGTCTAATATAAACACTTATATAATCAAAAGAGAAGTATTAATTATTCCTTAATATGAACTATCGCGCATATATATATATATATATATATATATATATATATATATATATATATATATATACACGATATTATTAAAAACATATAACTTCAAAAAGAGTTGATAATAAGCTTTTTTAGTTTCAATTAAATATCAAATGTAAATTGCGATGCACGATATTTCTTATTGATTATAACATCATAACTGGAAGATCATAACTGGAAGATTAATACATTTTTTTTTTACAAGCATATGGTTTAAATGTATATGTGCTAAAATAAAACACATAAAACTATGATTCTAAAAAGAAAGGAATCATTCTAAACGTTTCTTATATGCTAATTCATGGATATTATAGAAATTAAATATTTATATAATTTCTTTTAGCATCAAATCAACCATGTAATTACAGCATTTCCGACATAACCGACATACCGAAAAAACCGACATATTGTGCATGTTCATAGTCCATGCTAAAGTTGATTAACTGCTCTGCTGGTTAGAAATACCTTTCTGCTCAAGGCTATTCATCAATAAATCATATAAACACTGCAAAATAAATTGTGAGCAAAACAAATAAATTGATTTGCGTAATTGATGTATTTGTTGTGTGTCGTCTTGCATAGAGGAGTGCTATTGTATATTTCGAAATTATTGTAGTATGAATAATGGATCGATTGCATGCACACTGAAAGTCATTATTTCACATAACAGTCGTATTGCTATACAAAATATAAGTGTGAAAATTTGGTGGATTCCATAAAAAATTTAAATAAATATTTATATTAATTCCTCATTGAATCATAAAAATAGATTTAACGATAAAATAGCTATTAATAAAAACGCAAAATTTAATAGAGGACTAAAATTTGGAAAATAATTTTCAATTTTTTTTAAATTATTTCTATAAAAATAAGAAGTTATATTTTATAACAATATTGATTTTGAAGATATCTTAATTTTATAATGTATATTAAGATTTACAAGCATCAATTATTATTGAATATGTTCTGTAAAATTTTTGAACAATTAATTAATTTTATTAGCTATTATATGAATTGCAGTATTTCAGACTTTTCTGAAATACTACAACTTGTTACAACACTGATAAATGCCATATTATGATCTCATGTTGCATAATTTTAATAATCTTCATTCAGCATGTCAAGAATTTTGTTTGAAATGGTAAATTAAATAAAAATTTATATATATTTTACGTATTATTAATTTATTTTTCCTTAATATTAAAGAACATACTTGTTTCTACTATAAACAGAATAATTCGCGTATTCATATATAAGTCTCTAGAAAAGATATAATAAACGTTCTTTTTAATATTAAAGTTTGGAATTACTTTCGAAGGAATTTCGAAAGTCCTTCCAAAAAACCGACATACTGTGCATGTTCATAGTCCGTGCTAAAGTTGATTAACTGCTCTGCGAACTGGTTAGAAATACCTTTCTGCTCAAGGCTATTCATCAATAAATCATACAAACACTGCAAAATAAATAATATATTTCAATAGTTAACTAATTAAATTGAGATTTTTTCGATTTAAAATTCGATTTAAAAATTTAACAAAATATTAAATACGAATGATAGAAAATGCTAATTCTAAAAAAAAATTAACAAAACATTCATAGTGAATAAGAGATAAGTGAGTGCATGTGTCACATTCGTATATATAGAAATTATAATACAATATCATAATTCTGTATAATTGGAATGTTTTTAATTTCCCAAAATTTCATAATCAAAGTAGCTATAATACAGTACTTTGTACTCAACATTTTGGGATAAATAATTATTAAAATCTTCAGTCGTTAAGTTTTCATATCATAAAGAAAAGAAACAAAGGATTATGATAATACTTACACCATCAAGAATCTCGCCAGATACAGAGTATACTTTCTCATTGTGTTCACCTTCATAGAGTGTGAGCTCATCGATTCCGAATATATCATCTGCATTAAGAGAAGAGTGTGAATCAACAATTAAAATGATGATAACAACTGATTAATTTTTTCCATTATGTAAGTCAACGTATATCATAATCGAAAATACAGCTGCAAACGCGTTGGTATTCCTGGTAGTACATTTGAATTTATGCCATTAATGTACGCGCGCACGCGCTTACGAATAATATCATATTCTAAAAGATTATATGATATCATAACTGCATAATAAAAATGTTTTTAATTTCCCAAAATTCAATAATCAAAATAGCTATTGTAAAATACTTTGTACTCAACATTTTGAGAAAAATAATTAATAGCTTTCGATCGTTGATAAGTTTTTGAAAATATATATAGAACATTTGTCATATAACAAAGAAGTCGAGAAACGATTAAAAGATTATCGATATCGAAGTTAGATTCCCGAATATTACAACAATATAAAATCTCCTTCCCTTCGACTTCCGCGCTCAAGCATACTCAATCCCTTTCTTCTAACTACAAATCGTATTAGATCAAAAATGAAATTAAGAGATCTTCCTGGTTTGGCGTTAAGCGCTAAAGCTGAATTGCACTGTTAAAAAAACTGAATACAAACAGTATGGCTCTCTGACATCAAGAATAAAGGAAATGGCATCTCTCAACATCATCGAAAGTAATAAATGATTATTATAAGAAACCCGGCACATCTCAGCATATGCACATGCTTTGACACATGCTTGACCACAAAACTTTGACAGAAAAATGGCATCCAATCCCGGGCAGGTGTTAAATCACCAGGAATTTAGAGAGAAAGATGAGAGATCACCGGAAAAAGGAGGATCTAGTCACGCAAGTAACATTCATAGCTTCGTAACATTAAGAAGAACTGATGCAACATCCCAGACGATGCCACTCTATTCAGATATGCAGAAAAGGGCACGATTCGCATTGTGTGATGAATGCGTGAACACCCACACGCTATATTAAGCGTATAAGAAAATATAACATTTTCATGTACAAAAGATTATCAAGATGACAAAGTAGATAATCATATCCTCATTCAAATTTTTAGAGAAGAAAAAAAGGTTACAAGACAATGCATGTTATAACTGCTACAATTACTATAACTATAGATACTATAACTTTTCTCAATACCTGATTCACCAATTTGATTGTGGAAAGAACATGTGAAGCATAAAATCTCATTGCCTCTAATGATATCGATTGTAAAAGATGGTTTGCTTAACATTTCGCCCATTTCTGCACTTTCTTGAGGATCGACATCTGCATCGAGATCTGCTGCATCTACTGTGTGGTTTACGTTAAACGAAATACGAATTCTAGAAAGAAATCAATGATGAAAATAGAAATGTTAGATGTATGTTAATATCTCAATGATTTGAGACATATATCTAATAATATGAAATTCTTACGTATCAGCGCCATCTTTTTTCTGAAGATTAACTATCGCACCATCGAGCGATACTGTAAAATCATTTAACATTGTTGGTACAGTCTTCAACTTTTGTGCCTTTTTTTCAGCTATTATCTCCTCCTCCAAAAATTCCACCAGCTCATTATCAACTGAAATGTAAAAAAAAAATATATAATTAGAAAGAATGAGCAGAAGAATGAGTGTTTTCCAAAATTTTGATACTTTTATATATTGAATAAAATTAAGATAATAATGATATAATATTATATTTAATATCATTTTATTGAATATCACAAACTGATATTCAAAATAATGTTCTATATTATATCATTTTTTTTGCATATTATATAAACAGAATCATTTTTTAAAAATTATGTAATCTATTCTAATTCAGAGATGTTTTGATTATTGTATTAATTTTCTTTTTTAACAAATTATAACATAAATATGTCATAATTACATATATATGCACGTGTGTGTTAGATGAAATCAGTTTAGTATACAGATCTACTTAAACGGAACAAGAAAATCTTACATCATTTTGTAAGTACGTAAAATTTTAAGATACAGAAATTTAGTATATTTTGTATACTGAGATAGTTTGTTTAGCGTATAAGGAACAGCCTAATATAAAAAATATTTGAAAAAAATATCACTAATATTTTGTTCTTCTTCTTACAATTTGTACTTGTATGTTCGTAGCTAGATTAAGTATATCATGCTGAAATTATTCCATCTACTGTATGAAACGCTTGCTTATCTATCTTTTGTACTTAATATTTACATGCTTGTTTGCAAAATATCTGATGATTTTCTTATTCAGTTTACTTATCTCTGCCTGTAAATATATAATCTATATACATGCATGCATATACATTCACATATGCACATGTAAGATATACATATGCAGAGTATTACAATACAATATCGTAATTCTATACAATGGCATACCATGGCATGTTTGTTAATCTTTCAAAAGTTAATAAGCAAAATAGCTATTACCTTCTACTCAAATCATTTTGGGAGAAATAATTAATAAAATTTCTTGTTCTTTCTGTATCATATCTCTCTGTCTCTCTACATGTGCATGCGTGTATGTACGATATTCTTTATATTACAAAAATATATAAATTAATATTGATATTACCTCATTTTCTTCTACATGTTTTCCATAAATATTCCTTATTATTTATAATGACGAATAAAATTAAAATTACTAATATGGTTTGCATTCTTTCATTAAAATAATTGCTGCTGCCGCAGAAAAAATATAATTGATCACGCTACATGAAATAACATTTACTTTTACTTCTTCCGAACAACAGATAAGCGGCTTTTCTTTAGCGGCTACTTATAATAGCAAAAGTTACAGTTTGCCTGCGTCTGCATAAGCATATATCAATGAAGATATACTTCAACAAAATTCAAGCGCGAAACCAGTGCGATTCTGCGAATTCGAGGGTTAGCATTTTTAGAAGCACTGAGAAGACCAAGCCGCTTTCAAGCCATGTCACTTTCAAACGATTACTTCAAACAACCAACTGATACCTTTATATGAATTGTAATAGCATTTAGCGTTCAGGTCGTACAACTTGAACGAGGAAGGTATCTTTTTGGCGTTTTGCCGGCGAGTGCACGTGTTCCATAATGCCCTAGCTGATTGAGATCCACCGATGCTTGTTGCGGACGATGACGACAATGCACCACGAAGAGATACAACTCGTAATGTATTCCTTATAATCCCGTTCATTCTGAAATCGTATAATCGTCGAAAATGCGATATAACTGTCGTAAAATGCGAGGATGCCAAGGGATGCCACCTATAGCAGACACAGAAATGATCGCAGGGCACGAGGCTAGAGCTCCGCTTCGAAATTGTCATGCGCAGTAATATCTCGGAAGAGGCATTGCATCATGCTTATTTAAATAGAGCTGCATGCATAAAAATGTATTAAAATTAATCCGTTATTGGTAATGACGGATTAATTGACAAAATTGACCAAGAATACGATTCGATTGTTAAGAAATAATAAAATACAGAATATTGTGAGAAATAATATTATAAAATATAATATTATAAATGGTCTGCGAATGGAATACAAGATTTCGCGCCTTTTTTGGATGATTCCATAAACTATAACATGATTGAATGGAATGGAATGATCCAGAATGAAATGATCGTTGAATACGACAGAGATTCCTGATTCTTGATCCTTGAGTGAGTCGATATATATTATTACATGTAATCTATCTATTTTTTAATTAATTTAATTTTAATTAAAATTAATTTAATTTTTTATTCATATATATATTTATAATACGTACATAATATCTCCCATCTCCCATGTTTGATGTTATATATTTTATGCGAATAATGACAATTGTGTTCAATAAAAATTCATTTCATATTTATCTTAAATCGACTTTATTGAAATGGATACATAGAAATCGATAGAATATCTTTTTCTTATGAAAGATATTTTTTTTATATGAAAGATTCTTTTCATATAACATTTACAATTACGGCTTATAAATTTATAACATACATATCGAATTTAAACCGAAGAGAGCATATAAAAAAAATTCTACATTATTAAGTCCGAAATATTCTCGTATAGTTATATTTCATATTACACATTTTTTCTTGATATACTTGATATAATAGGAAAATATATGTTACATAGATTACATAGATTACATTATATAGATAGATCCATATAATAATATATATTCAAGGAATCAAGAATCTCTGTCAATAATCTTCATAATCATTCTTTTCTAGATCGTCCTATTTCATTCTATTCCATTTCATTTCGATTTTATTGAAATCATTTTCGCGTTGCCTGGTGTGGAATACACTTGTAGCTCTTTGGATTCTCGCATTTTATAACGATTATATCGCATTTTCGATGATATATTTTCCTATTCCTATATCAAGTAAAATATATATATCTTTCTATCTTTTCAATTATTGGTAATAAGACACAATGTATAAAAATCAGGTTCCTTTATTTAATATCTCTCTTTTATATGTTTGTGCTTGTAATTAGTGTCTTTATGAATTATGAAAAGAATTTTATAATTTTATAATTTTATTCCCAGTACATATTGTATGATGTAAAAAATGATAAAATAAAAGAACTAGTCAAGTATAGCATAATCTGAAAATATCTAGCTCATGCAAATGTGCCAGTTAAAAGACGCCATATTGATTTAATTGTGTCCCACGAAATTATATAATATATAATATATAATATATATTATATATTAGATATATTATTATTTAAATATATCTTTTAAAAAATTAAACAACTATAATTTCTTGTACATAAAGAGAGATTGTTATAATGTATGTATGTGGAAAGAACATGTTTCACGTATTTCATGAAATAAGTTCTTGAAAATTTTGTATTTCGAAAGTGATATCTCAAATAAACTCCTCAAACTTTACAATTAGTTTCTTATTAAACTATAAATCTATTTGATCGATACATTTATCATCTATTTGTTCTTTTTACTATAATACTATAATCAATTTGTATTATCAGTTAACATTAAAGTACGATAAAATAGCTTTTTTACTGCTTTCCTAGTTCCTCGTTTGAATCGTATTGCTCTTCGGGAGCAATTTTATTTCCATATTTTTAATGAAATTCGTTCAGTTCTTTCGGACACGGAATATCAGATAGGGGATAGAGAATAGGGGATACAAAGTAGAGAATAGTGGTTGAATGATACAGACTAGAGACTAATGAGGAGGGAATAGAAGATAGGGAACAGAGGATATGATATATAAAAGTGGATAGCCCAAGTGGATAGCGAATAACATAATAACACAATAATTACAGAGTATGATGGAACATAAAAACAGAGATAAAGCAATACCTACACTGAAAGAATAATGAAAAAGAATGTTGCTTTTTTTGTAGAAAAATTAAGTTGAATAAAAATAATTGTTTAACTTTATGAAATAGATTTTTAATTGAAAAAGCGGATATTTCGAGAATTCTTTAAGTTTTCCAAATATTTTTGGTTAATCGTTTAAATTAGTCATTAAAGAATTTGTTTAATTGATATTCTTGTCATTCGCTCATTTTCCATTATTGACCAGTAATACTCATCATAGATTACAGATTATTTCTACAGATTACAATTACAATTACAATTACAGATTACAATTCAAAAATGGAAAACAAATATGATTCATGATTAAGCAGTGCTGCATTCAATTGTCTGATTTAAATATATTCTTTATTTAATTTCTTTAAATTATAATATTACTACTTGATTTTCTATTTTGTGAGAATTTTATATTGAATTTAGATAATAAAAATGATAAATTAATGTAGACAAACAAAATGACAGATATTTATTCAGCAGAATATACATGTTAAACACATATAATTAACTTTCGCTCACGCAATGATAGAAAAAAATCGCAAAGCGGAGGATTAATTTCGTATTGATCTGGATTATTAATTTTAAAGTACCTAAAGCAGTTAATAAAACAGTTTTCTTATATATTATTCTACCGAGGAAGCAAAAAAGAATTTGAATAAATTACGTAAAAAGTGATGACGAGTACGTATGAACGAGTATAAAATAGAACAACTGTTCAATTGTTACGAGAGTGACGGACAGTATTAAAAGCAAAAGCACTAGTGTTTCGATATAAAAAAAGATATAACTTCTACATTCTTTAAAAAAAAATTTCAAATTTGTTACAACACACGTTTATCTTGAGCTACATTTATCCCGAGATTGTTTCTTTCATATCAACTTTCTCAAAATTATTATGAAATTATATGACTCGTTTGATTACGATACTATATAATTTGACTTGAATCAGTTGGAATCAATTTTAGATATCATAGGGATATAGTGAGAGCACCTGCGGAATAGCAATGCGACGTACAGTTTATGAGAGCTGGCTTATTAATCTGCAGACACATAAAACGTAGCTGTTAGAAATTCTAATAGATGACACCACAGCCGGATGCCGCGAGTTCATTGCCTTCCGTTTTGTCCCGCAGGTTTCCCGAGTTGAGTCGTTTTCACTGCACGGATGATTTATTGTAACGCAAGTGAAGTTTTTAACAATATATACAAATATTACTTTAATAAAAAATGAGGAAAGCCAGCGGCATTCAAGAGGTTGCATCCAAATCGAAGACTGCAGTGAACGAAAGGAAAGAGGATGCAACGTATGTGTGATTTAATTAAGAAATCGTGATTTGAAGCTTATCGCGTATCGAATTATATAGATAAACATATAAAATTTAGAAAGGATCAATAACATCGGGAGCAAATCAATCTCAATGATTCCGACACACGAGATATCAATGCGCGAAATTAAGAAGAAATCGTGAGATTACAGTTTTACTCCAATATTTCTAGGCACTGGTGGCTTCTATTCGCAGGAATAACGGTACTAACACTGATCACCAGGTTCTACAAAGTTACACAGCCGAAACACGTCTGGTGAGACGGAATAGAAATTCATTTATAATGTGTATTACTTCCTGGATCATGGATAATTATAGAATTCTTATGTGTTCTCGGTCCTTAGCTGGGATGAGACTCATTTCGGTAAAATGGGTAGCTGGTACATCAACAGGACATTCTTTTTTGATGTCCATCCGCCATTGGGGAAGGTAGGTGACCTTCTCAAGCAATGCAATCGTTGCTCGATCGTTGCTGTGAATTGAAGTAATAGTCCGAAGCAATCATCATTGCATAATAGCTTCTTTTCATAGAAACTGTATGATATTCTTCGTTTTAGATGCTCATCGCTCTATCTGGATACTTGACCGGCTATGACGGCACGTTCGCCTTTGAGAAACCAGGAGATAAATTCGAGGGCGTCAATTACATCGGCATGAGAATCGTAAGCGTAATTACGAGGCGAACTCGATTCTAAGAGCAAAATTTACAGAATTTATTTGGTGAATATCGGAGCCGCATTGAGACAATTATGACAATCTAACCGCGCACTTTCCATCCAGTTCTGCACGATCCTCGGTGCGACCACCGTACCCTTGTCTTATTTGACCGTATGGGATCTCACTAAGTCCATTCGCGCCTCTGCGCTCTCCGCTCTTCTCATCCTGTTCGGTAAATCGTATTCTCCTGATCGCGAAGGGGAGACCGTCGTCTCCTAGATATAACTTTATCGTGACGGAGAGTCAATCGTCTCGTCATTGCAGATGTGGGCCTGTTGACGCTGAATCAGTACATCCTCTTGGATCCGATATTGTTATGCTTCATAATGTGCGCGACATGGGGCATGGCGCGTGTCGCATCGCTTCGCGAACAACCGTTCACCTTGTCCTGGTGGTTTTGGTTGTCGTTCACGGGTGCTGCGCTCGCGTGCACGATCGGCGTAAAATTCGTCGGACTATTCGTCGTCCTGCTCGTGGGCCTGCACACGATATACGAGCTGTGGCGCGAGCTGGGAAATCTCTCGAAACCTATCGTGAGTGATCCGAAATGAGTGAATGAGACATTTGCGGTAGCGTGCTTTATCTGACAAAATCTTGAATGATCGTAATCGAGTGTACTAGGAACCGTTTTGCTTTGTGTTGCAGTCTTACGTGGGCAAACATTTGCTAGCAAGGTGTTTTTGTCTCATCCTATTACCAGTTTTACTTTACATGCTCTTTTTCTATATCCATTTTTGCGTTCTGAATAAAAGGTAAGAAGAAGCATCGCGCCGATGTGCGGAAGACGTGTCCATCCTCCGTTGTCTGGCCCTATTACCAAACTCCCCGCGAAGATCAATCCTTCCGTATTTGGACATGCTGTGAAAATATGTGTGAATTAATGCGAGGCTTGATTTGACCTGTGTTCTATTTTAGCGGAAGCGGCGATGGTTTCTACAGTTCCGAATTTCAGTCTCTCTTGCGAGGGAACTCGTTGTATAACGCGACGATGCCGCGACAATTGGCGTACGGTGCCACCATCACGCTGAAGAACCATCGCACGGGAGGAGGCTATCTGCACTCTCACTGGCACTTGTATCCCGAGGGAGTCGGCGCCAGACAGCAACAGGTCGCTAGAAACACGCAGAACGTTAAATGACCACTTAGACAGCAAAGCAAAAGAATCGCTAATTAGAATCGCTCGATTGCAGATTACGACTTATTCCCACAAAGACGATAACAATCTGTGGTTGGTGAAGAAATATGACACGGATGTTATATCATCCGATCCCGAGCTGGTCAGGCACGGTGATCTCGTTCGTCTGGAACACGTTATCACACGGCGGAACTTACATTCGCACAGGGAGATCGCGCCGATATCGAAGAAACATTATCAAGTTACTGGGTACGGCGAGGTGAGCCGATCGATGTGTAATTTTAGCACCATGTCATGCAAAAGATAATGGTAATCGATTTATCGATTAATCTTCCATTCTTAGAACGGTACGGGTGATGCGAACGACGTTTGGAAGATATTGATAACAAATGGAAGGGATGGCGACGTGGTGGAGACGGTAACGAGCAAACTGAAATTTGTACATTATCTTCATCATTGCGTGCTGACGTGTAGCAGCAAGACGTTACCGAAATGGTTGGTACGCGCGAAATTTGAAAAACTGATGGGAAGCAACAATAAATTTTTAATTCATGCTACAGGGGCTATAGTCAACAAGAGGTCTCTTGCAATCCCAACATGAGGGACAAGAACGCGCTGTGGAACATTGAAGACAATCAGTACACCAAGCGTAAGCAAGCTAGTATAAAAACCATGAAACTTATCGTGAATGATTAAATTAATGTACTATTCATTGATGTATTAGTTCCGAACGTCAGCTTTGGAGTATACGCGCCGGGCTTTCTCGATCGATTCTTGGAGTCGCATGCCGTGATGCTGCAAGGTAATTCGGATTTGAAAGTAAAGGAGGGAGAAGTGTCCTCGCGGCCATGGCAGTGGCCCATCAATTACAGGGTAACGACATCGATGTATGATAATCATGTAAGATCAAAGCATTTCGAGGCGCAACGAGTCTTTATAAAGTCTTGGTTTTTAGGGACAATTTTTCTCGGGAAACAACCAGAGGATATATTTGTTAGGCAATCCCATCATCTGGTGGGGCAACATAGTCTTTCTCGTGATATTCATAGCTCTCTATATGCATGCATGCGTGCGCGAACAGCGGGGCTGTGATAGCGACTGTGCTGTTGACATCCAACGGCGAGAGCGAATAACGCATGCTGGCAAGTGGCTCTTTCTTGGCTGGATCTTGCATTATGCGCCTTTCTGGGCGATGACCAGAGTGCTGTACTTTCATCATTACTTCCCAGCCTTGTTGTACAGCTCCATGTTGAGCGGGATCACATTGAATCACATTACCGAGAGTCTGCTGCTGTTGTTGCCTGACAAACTGGGCAACACGCTTTACCATGTCGTATTGGGCAGCATAGTCTCCGGCACGGTGTATAGGTGAGCTCCCTACTCCCTAGGTTTGGTTAATTATCCGTTATTTAGATTTATTCCTCTTGAAAATCAAATGAATTTAATCGCCAGCATAGTATCCATCTTGGTTAATTTTCGGACTAAATCTGTTTACAGCTTCTATCTGTTCTCGCCGTTGGCTTATGGGATGGATGGTCCGGCCGCCATCGACCCGGATAGCTCGATGCATTCCTTACGATGGATGGAGTCTTGGGAGTTCTGAAGTCTGATCTCGAAATCGGCGTGATGCAATGTGCAATCTCAAGTGTATTTGCACTTAAATAGAAGACGTACCTTTAAAAATGACTGAGATGCTCTCTGGAGGATACTCATTTTATTTATACAATGATTTTTATATTTTATACCGATTTACATATATACAAAAGAAGAATATAAATTTATGTATTTTAGAGAGAGAGACTGTTCACGAATTAAAGAATAATTTATCGTAAAACATTTACCTGACTTTCCAATCGTGCATCACGACCATCTCATCCCACGCTGGCATCTCATAATTCCAATTAAAAACTTCTTTGCCAGCAGCTCCATATGCATCCTCCATGCATTTTTCCAATGTGTCCCACGCAGCGATAAAAATAGTCGGGAACCCTCCAGTACTGATGTCAGCTGGCACTGACATCATCTCAGTAAGGCACTGATAGAGCTCCCCCCTTTGCATCGCCCATTGCTCCTAGCAGTAACGTCATCTTAGCGTAGACCATCATTCATTCAATACAACTGTGGCAAACGGAGCGCAAGGGACGCGTGTAAGGCGACACTTTCCGCTCGGCGATCGAGCCTATCAGAGAAAAGCAGAGTTCGAAAACTCCGCGCTCAAGGGTCAGCTGGTCACAGTTGCTGGCTATGATAAGCCTGATATGTGCGCGTGCTCTTATTCGCCGCCAACGGCAAGCAGCCAGTTACACGCGTGGACGTGGACGCACGCGTACTCACTCCCTTGTTGTAGATATCGTCAGCGCCGACGGATCAAGGGTTCGTCGGGACGAGGAGACGAGGAGACGAGGTCAGGACCTGCGCCTCCGGGGGTATTCGGCCAGTGCGCGCTTCCTCGCGCGACCGGCTTGCCGCGGTCCGCAGCCGGTGAAGTGTTAACGAGCCCCCAGGCTGTCGATGACCGCGACCATGCGCGGCTGATGGTAGGCAACGACACTGTCCGCCCGACATATTGCCGGCTCGCCGGAAATAGGTAAGATCGCTCGTGAGGTCATCGTTGGGGCGGGGGCGCGAGTCATCCCCGTCTGGATCGCGGCTGATCGTGATCGCGCGCGCGCGCGCACTTGTTGCTGCCGTCACTAGCCGGCCAGTTGTTTCCGATGGTCTCCGCTGCCCCGCTGGCAAGGATATTTTCCCGGAAAAACGTGTTTCTTCTGACGTGTTGGTAATGACGACCCTGATAAATGTCGTGACGACGACTGCGCGCGCGACGCGTCGACGCGCTGAGCGCTCAACTTGAGTGCTCCGGGCGAGCGAGGGAAACGCGCGATTGCCTTTGGCGCCCGCATTTACGTACGTGTATACGTCGCGCGTGACCTCTGTGAAGGCAAAACAATTAAGATCATTGAGCATCGATCGGAGATCTTGCGACTGGTCGACCTGTCGCGATCTCTGAATCTTATTTTTGATCGGAAAACTCGAATAGCTTTGTTGCGCGGAAGGTAAGTACGTGGAGCGAGTACTTACTGCTTAACAGATTGTCGCTCTTATCATGTTATCATGTTGTCGATTAAAATACAACGAAGCGTCACATCGAGTGAAATTAATGACGCGTCGGCGATCCGTGATCTGGCGGCTCTAAACGCGGGAGTTCAATTGGCGGATCCGTTAAATTGGTGCTTAGTTATTTAGCGTATTGACGTTTGTGTACAGGAAGAAAACCACATGACGGTCACGATTTAGATGTAAATAATGTAGCTGGCTATCAATTGTTCCGATCGATGGGACATCAATTATATGAGGTGAAGCGTACGCGACGAAGCAGCTCAGCCTTTTTAATCCTGGGATTAAAAAGTCACTCGCGCAAACAGCAAAGAATTCAACTTTCCGGAATCGCTATCCGCTCGAAACTAAACATTACAACGATTCGATAAGCTATCTCAATTTCCTTATCGGCCTTATTTCCTTCCTTGTTCAAATGTGATTCGCTGCTTATCGAGGACCAAACTGATGCGCTCACTTTCGACCTTTCGCGCGATGCAGCAATATGATTCACTTTACGCACGCATAATTATGGATTACTTATATTATCAGCCGTATTGTTGATTCTCAAAGAGAAAAGGAGAGAGAGAGAGAGAGAGAGAGAACGTGCGATTTTATCGGATCCCGTTTCGCGATATTGGAAATCAATCGTCGGTGTTTTATTCAATAACTTCCAGCATAAGCTACGAACCGAATTAATTAATCCTGATACACGGATACTCCGCGCGTGCTGTCCGCACGTGAATGCAACCGCGCCAATTTGCGCCGATCATGCCGATCCATGTATCTTCCAACTATTTCAGGGCTCGCGATATCTTCAGCGCAGGGTCTTGGTATCTCTAGCATGTTACGTTACGCTGAGATTCAATCCGAGTCCGAGTTCCTTCTTCGTTACGCGATGCAATGATCTCTATTGAATGAGCAGCTTCGAAAGTCGGCGCAACAAGTATCCTCGTCGCGAGTATTGCTTTGTCAATTAATCGGAAGAACGCGAAGACGGAGTGGCGTAGTATGCGAATCGATCAAGACTGTCTTCGGCTTTTCACTTCGTCCAAGTTATCTAGCAAATTTTCTCACAAATCCGTATCTAATCAGCGATAATCTCGCTTTAATTGCCCTAGCGATTATCTCCACGATAATTAAACCGCGGGTTGAATCCCTTCGCCTGCATAGAGGGAAAAAGTGACTCGCGTGCGGTTTCGTTCGACGGGAAGCGACAACTGGCAGAAGTCACGGTGCTCGTTGTCATTAACGTCATTCACGCTTCTTCGACGATGAGCGCGCGGGCGAAGCTGATTGCTTCTTGCCGCAGGAAGTGCGAATTAACGGCGGAGTCTGACCTACTTGAGCGTGCATATCGTGCAGGGATCTACCGCCGTTCCTTCAATCTCTCACAAATGAGTTTCATAAAAGTTGCCCGCTGCTCCGCCGAGGAGACAGTCCACTTGGGTCATTTCCGAGTGCGAAGTGCATTTGGCTCGACCGCGAAGAAATATCGTGGACGATATTACAAGTTGCGATTGTAGTTGGGTTGACGTGGATCAGTACGGTTCTCTTTTCCGTTTGAGAATATCACAGATTATCTGTCGCGAGACATCACGCCTGTCCGCGAGACACGTGCAAGTTAACGATTCCCAATTTCCAATCATCGATCGAAAGTTAGACGCAGAAGGTATGTAAGTCCTTCTGGCGGAAACGTCACTGGCCGAGTTACCCGAATCCTAGAATTTCGAAACGCTTCTTTCCCCCTTGAACCCTGGATTCTCCAAGCAGAAGAGTCAACTGGCTGAACGACGATGAAAGATGACTGATGACCGACGTTGCGCGCGTTTTTCCAGCTTTCCCGTCTTTCTTTCCAGATCATCCCATATCGAGAGTGGAGGTACCGTGCGAGCTGATTCCAGACGCTTTTCGAATATCCGGGACAGGTGTTCCCTCCTTATGCAGCAAGACGTCGGAATATGCGAGACAGTGCTCTAGTCGTGCTGCTAGCGTGGACTCTTGCTGCCCAGCAAGGACTATGCGGCAAATTGGAGAAGATCGCCGAGCAGGCAAGCAACGTCCTGGTAGACTACTATGCCTACCGTCATGTCTCGATCATCCACTTCGACGTACCCGAACGCATCGCCGCGGTCACCTTCAAGTACGTATCACGCGCCTGATATCGCGTTGCCTGAATTCTCAATTCGCGCGGATCTTTCGCGATTAAATAATTACGGAGATACGAGGATTGTTGTTGAGTACATCGAAGTGTCTCGTCGCTCCGCAGATTCACGGCGAAAGAAGAGAAGATTGGCGGGATAGGTAGATGCCAGCCGCGTAATGTCTCGATATACATGAAATCTGGCAGCCTGCCGTTTATCTCCTCGGATGGATCGAAGGTGTTCGCGAAGCTGATGGAGACGGAGAAACGACGGCGATATTACAGCTTGCGAATGCAGAGCGATAGTGAGGAAAATGTGATCAAGATAGAGGCACCGCCGCCGGGCGACTGGTACGCGATCGCCTTCCGATCTTGGACCGACCCGGACAAGGGCAAGATCAAGCAGCAAGGTAGATGCAAAATCTATTTTATAATTTTTATTTTATAATTTCTTAATCGTCTATAAACTTCATTTTTCGAATGATAAGATACAAAAGTCTTCGTATGTCAACGCGTAGAGAAGCATACTTGAAATAATTCTTAAATCATGTAAAAAATCTCTAAAAGAAAAGCCTTAAATTTTACAAATTTCCAAATACTTGCACGAAGAATTAATCAGTCAGACAATAATGGCGCGACCTTGTCAATTCGTCATACTCTTCAGGACTTAAACAAAAAGTGTTTGCAGGTCTCAGCGTGTCCTGCCAGACTGTGCTAGACGCCGAAATGTTTGTGGAAATGCCAACGACGACGTTCCTGGTGAATCTGAAGGACGAGCACGAAGTTCATCTGGACTCGGTGACCTCTGACACGGCAGTAGTGCAGTACCTCGTGTCGGATGTCGGTTTGCGGGATCTGAACTTGTTACTGAAGTCATCATGCGCCGAGGATTGCAACGTGACCGTTCACGTTACAGCGGAGGACAATCTCGCCTGCACTTTGCTCAACAATGACACGACATTGAGTTTTAAGTCCTTCGTCGGCCGTTTCCACTACGTGATCCTTCGCTTGCTCTCGGGCAATGCGACGAACGTGACGATGCGAGTGCTGGAGAATGATGACGAACCTCGCACGAACGGCAGTGATCAAGTGACGTTGGTGGATCTGTCAAGGAAATCCTTCCCCGAGTTCTTTCTCTTTGACTATGAGCACCTACGCGCCAACGACACGAAGCCTCAATCCTTCAACGTGACCAGCGACGCCCTTTCCGTCCTCGGTTTTGACATCGGTCGGGTGTACGATGTTGGCGGTACTGTCACGCTAGGCTTCAAGCTGATCGACGTGGAGGAGCGATACAAGAAGAACATCGTCCTCGTAGCCTGTGTGTCCTTAGGTCAGTTTCTCTGCCTGGCTTTGAATCGTTTTACTCGTAGACAACTCAGGTCGTTCCGGATTCCAAAACGGATGACGGACTAAAGGATTTCGCATGAGATCCTGCATAAAATGAAGCTACTCTCTTTTCAAATCCTGACTTTCAAAGACTTTGTCTTTCGTTCTCAATCTCTGTTCCCTCTGATTTTCTCAGGCTACTACTCCAACGTCACTTCCGGCGGCTCCTGTATTCGCGCCAAGGGCATCTCCACAGCGGACGTGTACGTTGGCGCGGCAGAACCGGCCTACGTGCATGTGCCGTACCCAGAAGCGGGTACTTGGTACATCAGCTTACGCGTCTTCTGTCCCGACGAAGCAACGATCAGCGGCCGCAACTGTTCGTGCGGTCGCACCTGTCCACGGGGCGACGCGAAAATGTGCAGCACGTGTGAGTGCCTTCCCCGTTGCGGCTCCATCCGGGTCGAGAGCATCATCTCGTCCTCGCCCTGCATCGAAGGTCGCTGCGGCGGTCACGGGGAGTGCATGCACTACATGAGTGGCGGCTTCGTGTTCTCGGCGTGCCACTGCATCGGCGGTTACCGCGGCTTCGACTGCACCGACGACAGCCACGTCCTCAACACTGGCCGCGTTCTGTTGCAGTTGCTCACCCTGACCCTGAGCAACCTTGCGTTCCTCGGTTCGATCTACGTGGCGATCCGACGTGAATACTTCACCGAGGCGGTCGCTTACACCGCGGTGATGTTCTTCTCGACGTTCTATCATGCCTGCGAAGCTGGCGAGGACGTTTACGGCATATGCATCATGCGACTGAGCGTTCTGCAGTTCTGCGACTTCTTCAACGCGTTGCTGGCCATTTGGGTCACCCTCGTGGCGATGGCGTCGTTCGGCCCGCGGTTGACCGCCTTCTGCCAAGTGACTGGCGCGATCGTGCTCGCGATGGGCGCTGAGATGGATCGCACCGCGCTCTGGGTGTTCCTGCTACCGGCAGTTACTGGTACCGCGATCATCGGCCTGTCCTGGGGGCTCAAGTGCAGGAGGAAGCGGACCGTCAAATACCCCTCGCGTCCCTACAGGTAGCGGAGGAATATCTTAGCCAAGTTTTAAATGAAAATGTCGATGTTAAGTTTAATGCGCCATTAATAGTTCGCAGAGGTTGATCATTTGAAGTAATGCATGCTCCGTGAACAAAGTTTAACGCCTTGCTTCGTGAAAGTCTGTCTTGTACGCCTACGAGTTTTCTTCGTTATCTCTACGATGAACGAACTTGCAGCTTTATCGTAACGTCTTTTGTTAAATGAAGCGAGGGCAACATCGAGGATAAAGAAACCGAGTCTATGTGTCTTTCCATGTGCCTGTCTGTGTATCTTTCCATACGCTCGGCCGGATAGAGATTCCCCATTGTGTCGCGCTTCTGATGCTTCTGCCCTACGGAAGAATGCAAAGTGCTGATATGGACACGATGTTTTCTCTGTGCAGGATCATCTACTTCCCGGCTGGATTCCTCCTCGTCTGCCTGGGCCTCATTTGTTACGCCTTCCTGCAAACGCGCCGGAATTATTATCTCGTTCACAGTCTGTGGCACATGTGCGTGGCTGTGGGAGTTATTTTACTTCTACCAAAGCGACAGTATATGAAGTGATGGTTGCCGAACCGCGTGAGCGTTCTGGAGACCTCCACGACACCGGAGACGGAGACGGAAGTCGAGAAACGATAGTAGGCCGGTAAAAAAGCATCAGAGAAATGATTGAAGATATATATTGATTATGAAATTATGAAATAATTGATGATATATATACATTGATATATATGTATATCATCGATGATCCGACGGCCTTTACGCGAAACAACCGGCCTGGACTAGTTTGAGTCCAAGGCATTTTGGAGATTGCGATGTTTTGGAGATTTCCGTAAAGCATAGAATTGCTATATAAATCTATATCAGCATCCTATCAATAGCGAATTGCAGTAAGTAGAGTAAAACTTACTCTATCAACCAATCGTACAACTATTTCGTGATGTTTTTTGCTCAAAGGAAAAAGCTCTGTCCTCGGCTCAAAGAGAAACTCCGAAGTTCAGCCCTCGGCTCGAGGGAAAACTCCAAAGCACGAGCTTTCTCGGCTCAAGAATGATCCCAATGCGCATTCTTTGCGATTCATTTCTTTTTATCACGGAGGTGATAGCTGTTCGATTGGCCCGATGTCACACGGGTGCATATGTATATCAGAGATATTATTCTTCTAAAAGCCAGCACATAGATATAAGCATATTGTCGAGAACGAAAGCTATTGATTGTTCGACAACGATGAATCATCTGGATCCATCGATACACGTAATATAATACACGTAATATCGAAAAATAAATACTTACAAGATAATAAAACGCGACACAAACGCGAGACAAATTCAACGACAGTATTAATGCGGAGGCTACAGACGCGGAGATAGTTCGCAAGCTTTTCAGCGCGATCTTGGAAAGCGGATTTCCGCTCGTTCTCGTGACAACTCAATGTTAAAGAATCAACATCGATACTTATATACTTTCGCTTTTCCGCAGATCTTTCAGCAGAGCTAAACCTTCGTAGATGTCTGCGAGTCTGCGAGCGATACGCAAACAGAATTGTTATTCCAGTTAGATGATCACCGCTGACGAGATCGATAATAAGGTTCATACGTGAACGAAGCTGCGTCTGTCGTTCGACGAAACACTTATAAATGAGTCTGACATTCCGGACAGATCTGTCCCCAGGAAGAGTCATGGAGCATTCCGCCGCACGTTATTGATTCAGTCGCGTCAGGACCTGCTCGCGAGGACCAAAGTCTCTCTAGGATACGTAAGATACCTGAAACGCGCGAAGAAAGCGAAGAATCTCTCGAGCACGAGCGCTGCTTCCCGTTTGCACGAGTGTTCTCCGCTATTCTTGATGTTACCGTTAACGCTATCGTCGTAGCTGAGCGATACCGTTGATTTGTAAGTAGTTTCTATCGATCATCCGGCATCAGTTGGACGTTAGAATTTCCTAAGAGCGTGCCATATCCATATCCAAATAAGCAAATTTATCTTTTATAGTAATCGACCTTAAGCTTTCATTTTCCCTCTCTCTCTCTCTCTCTCTCTCTCTCTCTTATTGATGACACGTTGAATAACTCAACGTTCGCCTGATATTTCAATAAGGGCAACGGGTGAGCGTGGAAACGTAGGTTTAAGGATCAAGTCCCCCTCCTCTGGGGGGAATCTTCTCGCACACCCTGCGCGAGGGTGGATCTCAGAAAGTGAATACATACGTACCTTCCATTTCGTCAGGATACGCGGGCTCGAGCGCTCAAGCCGAGATAGTAATTAACGAATATTAATCTGTAGCAAAAACGCTCACGAGAAAAGAATATTTTTCTACGTAAAGCGGGGCGCCTCCTTTTCAGCTCACGGGATCGCCGTTTCGCATCCGAAACACTTTGCGCGGATCGCAACGTACAACATGAGTCGTTCTTCTCTATTCAATTCCACGCTCGATGATCCGCGCTTTCCGGTTCTAATCGCTTGCGTTCAACATTCCCAAATCGGATGCGTTCCAGCAGAGTCCCACTTGGAAAACGGAGTCGCTCCCGTCAATCCCGTCCCCATTAGTCGACAGAGCGAGACCGGAGAACCAATTTTACTTTCTGATCCGTGCACCCTCGCGCATCATCAGAACGTTGCGTGCAAAACGAAATGACGACGCGCGCGAGTAAGAGTAACAGCGTCGCCGTCATGGGCAGTGCCTGTACTGATTGTTGAAAGATGTTATAAGGGCAGCGCGCCGAGATACTGCACCGTGGCTATATTCTATTTTCCTCAATGTGAAAGCTGTATACAGAGAGAATTTAACGTTTTCTACATAGTGGACGAAGGAGAGCGTGTCACGCCAAGCGCGTGGGGTTTTGAAATATTTCACTCTTGCTGGTCCAAGCACACTGACATACAGAAACGAACACGCGCGCGCACGCGCGTGCGCACACATAGACACAGAGACACACGTACATACATGTAACTTTCCCTGAAATAAAGATGGAATTATCGTTGAACACCTGATATTTCAGTCAAGCGACGAAAACCTCTTCCTCTCTCTCTCTCTCTCTCTCTCTCTCTCTCTCTCTTCGAGATATTTTCCTGTTAATCGGGTATTACGTGAAGGGTATCTCTGCTTTCAAGAATGCGCCCCATGAATTCCCTTGTCTCCTGGCATGAGAACGTCCTCGGGCAATCAATGTGATCTGGTCTGACGGGTTTTATATTCAGTTTATTCAGATCGGTAGTTTGTTCGTGGTAATCGATAATAACGAACGATAACAATCGCAGCGTAAACCTACAAGAGATCGATAGATGATTAATATTCTAGCTTAGTATTGCCTATCATCGTCACTATCGATCCTGTCGCTAGTATCATCGGGCAATCAGCATTACTCGCTAACTAAAGTAACTCTACACAGTAGGATGCGTTCTTCAATGAAGATTCTTCCCTCTTGATCGCAAGGAACGTCCGTTTCATTCTTCAACTCTCCCCTTTCTCTTTCCCCCCTCTAATCTCGCTATTAAGGTACGATCGTCTTCGGATGAAAACTGTCCGCGATTCCCCCGTTCGGATCTATAGATACAGATTAAGCGTCGTTACAACGAAGCAGCGGTGGGTGTCTGAGTGCGTACCGCGTTCGCCGCGGCGATCACGTTCGCCAGCAACGACAGCATCGTCTCCATCGAAAAGCCGCAGTGCGGATATGATCTGGTGCAGCTGCGGCCAGCCCTGCCGGCCTCCACCGCCTCGTCGATCGCCGTGCCCTGCATCGCCGTGCGGAACACCTGATTCGACGTGATCGCGTTCACCATCCTATCGAAGGACGAGCCCTGCTCATCCCCGTCATTTTCGCTCCCCTTCTCTTTATCGCTGTTCGCCGCCCGCTGCGTGTAGCTGCACACCGCGCGTTGCATGCACGAGGTCGTGTCGATCCCGTGACGCGCCAGGACGTCGTCGATCTTCGTCAGCGTCTGGGAGAACCCGTTGTCCTCACCTATGTCAGGTAAACAATTTGTAGCGCGATGCTCGACGCCCGAACAAGGCGTCCGCGGATAACGTGTCTGAAAGACACGTTACTCTCGAGCGATTCGCCGAGCTCTCTTCGTTACGTTACGTTACGTTTGAACTGAACCTTCGCGATCTTGCTGAATCGAGTCGAAAACCCGGAGACTCGTTCATCTTGATTGCAAACCGAGCTCTACGAATCGAACGATGTATTGTATGTATGTATCTCGTATGTTGAGATTTGTTTATCTGATTTTTCATCAGAAGATTCCTCGCGAGGATTTTCATCCTCTTCGCAATTTTAGGAGCAGGTTTAATCGCTGCAAACTGCAAACTGCAAAGTGCTGTACTCACTTCTCGCGTACGCTCCGTAAGTACCCGACAGGATGTAAAGCAGTTTCGGGATAATGAGGATCGATCCGACGCCTATGACGGCTCCCAACAACAACCCGCCGAGGTCGATCTTCGCCGGTGCATAGGGCGACATGCCGTAACCCTACGAGATTAACACGAGATTAAACAATGGATCGGTAATGAACGAGATTAGGTCGCCCGTCGCAGTCATCCGACAGATGCGGAAGGGTACGTCTCGGATACCTGCACGACGCAGAGGAAAAGATCACAGGTACTCCGATACTCACGCTTCCTGTACTGCCGATATTGGTGAAACCGAATCGCGCTTCTTGGTTGCGATCCGTAATGTCGTTCGTCTCGGATTCACGCTTCGAGACCTCGTCGTGCTGCCTAATCTGGGACGGCGTCACCTGATCCTGCGCCTTCGGCTGCTTCTCCATATAGCTGATGGAGCTCGGCACGAATCTGTCGTGGCAGGGATGCGAGAGAGATCCATTGTCGTATCGTATACTGAACACTTTCTAACCACTTCCTCTTTCTAGCTCACTTACCCTCCATCGTCGAACTTTGGACTGCATTCGGCCAGAACAGCGAGGCAACTCAGCGCTACCGTCAGACTTCGTGGGACACCATGAAACATCATCTGGAAGATAGAGAGATAAGAAGCAACGTTTAATTTCTCGCAAGATGTGATCGTCTCATTTCGATTCTACGAAAGATTTTCGAGTGATCGAGGGGTCAATCGATAACGAAGTAGCTGAATGATTCCTCGAGAATGCTGTCTCTGAGACATCATCGAAAGACATCCGTCACGCGATACGTATCGCGAATTGGATCGAGCGAGCACCTTGAGGATGGGCCTTGAAGTGCGGGGATGCCAGATGCAAGATGCGAGAAAGCAATCGGTGATCGATGTAGCTGCAATACGGACGGTTCAGTGTCACGGACTGCATGTACGGAGTCTGTCTTCTGGCATATATAGTCGCTCTGGTCGTCTGAACACGACGAGTCGTAGACGTAATTGAAGGTGCCACGGTTTCGCTTTCATTGTTAACTGTTCATGGGACGTTAGCACGCGGTGCGTGACTCTCGTCGTCTTCGTCGTCACTCTCCAAGAAGAAGAATCATCCTTCTTTCCCCGCGAAACGGCTGCAGCTGATCACTCGCTCTCCTCGAGGCTGAAATAATCGCTCGACTGCCAACAATGACCTCTTAACATGTTCACTGACTTCTCACAAGATTTCGTGAGCCTCCTCTAGCGCCCCTTATAGCTTTCCGTTTGCCTTATGAAATACGTGCAGCCTCAACGGACTTCCGGGCTGCCTAATTGCGGCAGTGGCGCGGCTTCAAGATTCCTCAACGTGCTGCAATCGCAAATGTTCAGGCAAAATCGCGGAAAAATAGAACGTGTTAAACAGATGTGTCGGCGAGCATAAGATCGACCGCTGCGAAAGACGCTGCGACTGCGATTTCGATGAAAGCACGCGGAGCGAAATGAAAACAGAGATGTATCCAACAATCCGTCTACGAAATTAGGAAATTACAACAGTCATCAAGCGAATCGTCATCGTGATGTCGGATAGAATCGCGGATCCGCGGATGCAGGAAACCGCGGCGCGAGATCCGCGATGCCAAAGTCCTTCCGGTGAAAGCGAATGGAAATGACCGTCACAAGCTTGGTCTCGCGAGCGAATCAAGAGGGCGAATCAAAAGGGGCGCCTCTCTTGCCATGCTCTTCGTGCTTGATGAGATTTGTTCTGGTCGGTGCTCTGAAAAATTCAACCACAGTCGGCTGGGTCCGATTTTGTCGCGCCACGTTCTCCCTTTCTCTCTCTATTTCGCCGGTGAAAATTCGCACTCGTAATTCGCGAGAAGCGTTAGCGCAATTAAATCGCAACGGAGTGCGAGGCGGGACAACATAACGATATGTCGTTCCGCAATTTCGCTGTTCGGGTTCGTTAAGTACATCGCGTGAAATCCGCGTTTCCTGCTTCGATTCGTCCCACGGGGGTGGACGCAGATGGGGTATCAGTGGGGATGCTCGCGTTTCCCCGCGATCATTGAAAAGCACTCGCGTGGCGCAAACGCGTCCCATTAGCTCGCAAGCAACGGTCACCAGAATCGCTTCCCTAGGAATCGGATCCCAGCTGAATCGGCACGTTCTACGCGATTTAATCGGGCAGGAATCGTGAAGAAGGCATTCCTCGATGGACTCGGCGATCCGCATTCTGCCACTCGCGCTGTGCTTCGCGCGGGTCATCGGCGATGCGGGGGCATCGGCCAAGTTGAACGGTCCGTTCCTCAGCCATAGCCGGAAGCCTCAGCTCATCGCGTTCAACACGAAGGGCGGCGACATTGATGTGAGTTTGCCTTTTGATCTGCCTTTTGACACACCTCGCGATCGCTACTCGATCGACTGCGTCCTGCTTGCTCCGGATAATCCCCCTGAAATTCTTCACAGATCAGTTGGGACGTCTCGGTGCCCTTCTTCACGATACCCTTGAACCGCATGAGCGAGAACGGCGAAGTATCACCGTTGCTGACGGTCAACACGAAGGGGTTGTCGGTCGCCGGGATACTCACGGCTATTCTCACCCTGGCGGTGCCCCTTCTGTCGAAACCGGGCCCGGGGATGCATTACCGAAGTACGAGTTTTGATTCTGCTCGCCATCAGACTGTCGCTTTCGTAAAAATCATTGACGACCATTGAGACGGAATTATATGCAGAATAATAGACGTCGTGAGCTCGCACTTCGCTCAAGACGCGAATCTGTTCGCAGATCTTGATTCGCAGTGGTCCCGGATGGGTGACACGATAAACGAGCTTGTCCTCGGCAACAGTTTCATCGCGCCCTGCCTACTGCGCGTCGTCTGCTCTATCGTTTCCGAGGCGAGTCACTCCGACAGTCCGACGAGCACCGACAAGATCATCGATGGTTTGTCGAGGTCAGTCTGAAATCTGCGACCGCGCGATTGGATCGGATCATCGATATCTCGAGCATCGTTAATTCTTCTAAAGATTCATAAGAATTAAAGATATTTCTGCGATATGCCTGCTCGCTGAATAATGAAATTTGTTCAACAAATTTGTTAGAGAATAATGATGATTTAATTAAACATAACTTTGCGAGAAACTTGGATAGAAGAGAAAGATTAGGGAAGTAGGTCAAGCAGCGCGCAGCCTGCAAAAGTAAGAGCAACAGTGAGATAATTAACGTAATTAATGTCTGTCGATATGATGCGTTATAATGGCGATTGAATAACGATTAAAGTGAGAAAATCAGAACTCGCTTCGCCCTTCGAGAGATCTCTAATGATCGCGTTTCGCTCGCCGCTCCATATCATATCGTAACAGACGTATTGCAAATATTACAAACGATTATTAATGACTTTATTATTATTGATAATCGATATTAATCGTCAAAGATCAAACGTGCAGTGACCTTCTGCAGAATCGAAGAGATACCGATCGCGTGATCGCGATGAGAAATTTAATTCCAATTAATCTCTCTCGTCTCTTATGCAGCCACAAGTGGTTCAAGGAATTCACGAACGGCACGGTACTTCAGGAAGCTGTGAGGATCGGGCGAGAGGGCCACCGTGATTGCAGCCGCGTGTACAGGGAGTGCCTCATGACGCCAAGGGTCCTCAGGAGCATGATGGCTCAACTGGGCGCGATGTAATGATATCTCGATGCTCGGCGATTCTTGCAGATTGTAAGACGATGCTCGTAATGTCGACTGCGTCCTTATGGTCGCGCATTCGATCCGAGCGCGAGAAAGTCGTCGGCGAATCCGTCTCACGTTCAATTTTGAAACCGCTCGCGGTGTAACGAGCGCGTTACATCAGGCCGGGCGATCTTCATTATTCCGATGCACGAGGTGTGAAATTTCGTCGCGCCCAAGAGACCGTGCTCGTATTCGAACGACATCCCGCCGCTTTCGCTTTCCCTTTCGCGTAAAGATCCTTTCGGCAAGGATCGTTACTTCAACAAGCATCGCCGTACACGACGATATCGGTAAAAGTCCGTCCGTAATTTTCGTGTACCGTTACGATCTCGATCTCTTCGGGGATCCGCGGATTTCCCTCGCCGCGAGGAAGCTCCAAAATATCCATGAATTCTTTTCGATGTAGAGATTTATTCTTTGTCTCTTTCGGCATTCATTATCACAAATGGGATTATCTATATAATTGTAATATACAGTTTGAGTATGTAAAAGTGTTATTAAGCCTATTTGCTCAACGCACTGGAGATTCGCACATGTGTATCACATTTCTTAATAAAACCATGCTCGGAAGAAATCGAGCGCGCGCGTTCTCACAGATTCTCATCGCGCGTCCTCATCCTACAACGCGTCCTCGCAGACTGGTTTGCGTTAAATAGATCCCTGACAACGTACAACGTATCGTAAATAATGTAATGTACAATTATAATTATACAATGTATTATAAATAATACACTTTCGCATCGCATAATTTAATTCGGAGCGGACTGGCGATGTGGCTACAACAATGCTCATCAATCCACGCTTCTCAGACTATCTCGGAGGAACGGCGCTTCCCGAATCAGAACTGGACTAGAGCCGGATGTGCTAAGTGCTTGCGTTCGCACTGAGATTTTCCGATCGAACAGCGACCGCGCCGTTCTGTACGGAAGATCCCAGAAAACGCGCCACGTCTGCGGCTCGCACAGCCTGCGCGAGATCTGCAGCGGTTTGCCCCAGCATGTCGACGCAACACAGATCCGCGCCGTGGTTCAGCAGGAACAGCGTCGCGTCCGTGCGATTGTGAAGAGCGGCGAAGTGTAGGGGCGTGCGTCCACTGGCGTCCTTCTGCGAGAGATCAGCGCCGGCCAACTGGTAAGATCGCAAACGCTTCGCGTTGTCGGCGCTGGCGGCCGCGCACATCCTCTCGCCGATCAGCTGGGCGTTTCCGTGAAGATGCGCCCCGCATTGCAGCAAAACCTTGATGATCTGGAAGATGAGAGTGTCCGGGATAAATACATCATCGCGTTCATGCGATCCGTCGGTTAAAACGAGACTACGCATATCCGAAGAAGAGAGAGTGAAGCTGGAAGTCTCGATCTTTGGGAGACTGAACTTCCTCAAGATCGATCTCGCTCATTCTAGCTCATCTAATTGCGATCTGAGACTTAACGCTCCTTTGAGGACAATGTACTCACCTCGTGGTGATCGTGCTCGATCGCATCGGTGAGGGGTGTGCGGTCGAAGCGATCTTTAATGTGAACATTGGCACCTATCCTTAGGAGATGTCGGACAATCTTTATGTCTCCCACGCAGCAAGCCACGTGCAAAGCCGTGCGGCCATCTGCGTTTGGTTGCGAGACATCCGCACCCTGAACAGAAAAAGCGGATTACGTTAATGACATGTTTGCGATACGCGATGTAATTCTATAATGTATCTAATTAGCACAATCAGCTTATCACAGATATCGATGTCTTTCCTGGACCGTGTTCCGCTGGAATTTTTCACAGGAATCTTTGCTCCATTAATAATCGGAGATTAATCAACAACAGCGCAGGGGAGATAGAGGAGAGACGCGTTCAAATGCCGTTCCCCCTTTCTGTCCCCTTCCTCCCTTGCTGTGTCGAAAGAAAACCAATCGATGGAAATAGAAATCGGCGCTAAAGTTACTCACGTATCCTTTCAGCGACTCGAGCTTCACGATGTCGTGTCTGATCACGGCGGCGTTCAGCATCGCCGGGAACAGAATCGAGCCCAGCTCCTGCAGCTCCGCTGCTGAGGACAATCTCAAGGATCTGGCCACAGCCTCCACCAGGTCCCAGTCTTGCATAGTGGGCGGTCGACCGCCCGTCAATTCACCTCGCAAGTTCGTCTGCATCATTTGCCGTTTGGTTTCGATGTCCCACTCGCTTTTCGATAGGACATACGCGAGTTTCGTCAACGCGGCCTCTGGAGTCATGTCGAAGCCCGGTATCACTCCTGCGAGTTGATAACTGTCTGTTAGCACGGCTCATAAATTAATGCTTATCTGTATAGAAAAGAACATAAACATTCTCTCCAGCGAACAGTTCAAGTAGTGAACGAGGAAATATTTGTGTTTACATACAACTTGGCTGCATTGCGCAAATTTTGCGTGAAATATCTCTTATCGCTATTTATTTTTCACGCAAACTACTCTTCCGAGAAAGAAGAGCAAGATGGAAAATTACAATCGTCCGTGACCGAGAATTTCCGCTTTCGATATTGGTCGCGATGATATCGAAATACGAGCGACATTGCCTTTTTTTAGAAATGTTTCCGCGATGATTCCTTCTGTGATTATTTTGAAGGAACGCGATTGCGAGATGATCGCGTTTCTCTTCCAAATTACTAATCATGTGCGCGTGATACCAGCTTTCTGCAGCAATTTCCCAGCTTGATACGCATCCGAGACGCATCCAGTCGGGCATTGAGTGATGTTCACGATGATCACGCCGCGTCTCGATGCTGCGTGGAGTTCCTTGATGATGTCGTCCCGATTCGTCGGGACATTCCCCATGCCGTAAGTCTGCAGCACTATCCCTTCGATAGGCGCTTGAACGAATGCCCTTACGAGGCTGCTGGTGATGCCGGGAAACAATCGGAGCATTCCTACGTTTCGATTGAGCGACGCGTGCACGTAAAACCTCTCCAAGGCGCACGAACGAAAGATGGAGCGGTAATCCACTGTAAAGATGCAATGCATGATGTAATCTCTGCGATAAGATCCAACAACAAATTGTATTCTCGTTTAGGGACTTTAGTGATGCCCCGAACACGAGTACCTTTTATTTATCTTCTTGAGTTCGGCTGAAGGCTTGAGCTTCAAGCCTTCGCCTTGAAACTTGCTCCTCATACCTTCGATATTAACGTTCGCCGTGGCTAGAGGTGAAAAGTTCGGTGACTGGAAGGCTTCGAAGGAGCTCGCGGACATTTTGCTCGTCCGATTGCCGCGCAGCAAGTTCGTGCCGAAGAACACGCATACCTCGGGTATGCTGTAATTCGCGGCGATCACGAGGGAAGACAGAAAGTTGTCCAGACCATCGCTTCGCGTGTCGAAGATTGGCACCTGCGAGCCAGTCAGGATGACGATCTTTCCCAGAGCTTCGAGCATGAAGGACAGCGCGGACGCCGTGTAACTCAGAGTGTCGGTACCATGAAGAACGACGAATCCATCAAAGTGCTCGTACGACTCCTGCAAGAGCGGGACAACCACGTGAGGGAATTCGAGTCTGTCGACGAGTCGATCTGTCAAATTTACACGAGACTGCGATCGCTTTGACATCTTACTTGACTTTGATACCTTACTTGACTCGGCAGCATACCTTGATATCGTTGGCGATCTGAATCCAGTCGACCATGTTCATGTTACTGGAGTCTCTGAGTCTCTGATACTCCAACACGCTGTAAACGACCCGGCGAGTGTCGGTGGCGGTCATGCTGCAACATTCGGGAGAAAATAGTCTCGACATGCCTCAACGATCATTATTAATAAGAGATAAGTTTGCTAGGGAACACGTTAGAATTCCGGCGAGATGCTGGCAACGATCCTCTCGAGAATCTCGCAGTTTGATCTCTGCGAATAAATATAAATAAATTAGCACTCACGGCAGTACGAGCGGTCCCATCGCGCCGAATCTCTTCTCGGCGTACTCACGGTCGTGTAACTGCGGATACCTCCGCAGATTCTTCACGAACGCGTTGGCTACCGGCATCAGCGCTGGAAAACAAGCATCTTATTACCTGATCTATCTGACCAACTCGAATATTCCATAATTCCATAATTCGAGTTCGCCATCGCTCCATATCGGAAACAAGTCGCCGATCGAAATCCCAAATGCACGCATGCTCTGCTGCTCGAGACATTGTCATTATATTTCATCGTTACTTACTACCCTGCTCGTCTCTCATCATCCCTATCGTGCCGCCCGTGTAGAGTACCAAAACTCGCCCTTCCGGCTTCTCGTTGTCCATACCGTCCACGACGCATTTTCCTTTGGCATTTTCCATACTTCCAGTATCGTTGTTACTCTTGCACACGGTGTCACATCGTCCGACAGGCAATCGTGACATAATCGCAGACGCGGTTTTAGCTTTCACGTGTTAACGGTCTGATGGTTCGCGCTAGACTAATTTCTTACATAAGCGTACGGGAGCACGAGATTGCATCGTCGATATTGTCATCGTCATAGTGACGACGAGCGTGTCATGCTGTTAATTCATTCACGCTAACCAACACGTGTGGGTATTTATCGTGCATAGCTCTTTATGTACTTAGGTTCCGTTATTTCAGGGACACACACGTGATCGACGTGAGTCGCATGGATATGAGTCGATCGATGATCTCTTTCGCGATCATTCAAAACGTTAACTTCACGGAAATTTACATGTTACTTTCCCGTTATCGATATCGTCATCGTCGTATGGATGACATATCATATCGATAACTCGTCCTCGCGCAATCGAGCGTTAACCGCACATATATTTGTCTGTATTGTTCTTTATGTACTTATGCTTCGTTAGCTCAAGGACACACGTGTCTTCGGGATCGCACGAAGCGGTTGAATTTTATTTCTTTGTACTCGCAGTAATTTAGATAATTAAAGACGATGATTTAGGAAAAATCTGCGGCTAAATTCCCCGACTTCTTCAGCTAGCGAGCTAATTTCCCAGAAGCTTTTGGACTGTCTACGATTACGTGGACTGCGTAAAACTTCAAAAGCACCGTCGAGAATTCTGTTTCTTCGGGAAATAAAGATTCGGGGACGTTAATATGTCTACGAGTTCTGTGATTGTGTTCCGCTTACGTAATATTACGTTACGTATATTCTATCTATAGAGGTAACTGGAATAAACAGATATCTGGAGATTGGTACGCAGCTTTCTTTTATTCAATCCGGTTCTTGGCTTTGAAGACTGGCTAAGAATCAAGTAGTTTTATAAAGTTTTATAAAGGTTAAATAGCAATGAGATTAATAACAAATGAGAAAAAAATAGATCTAATTAAAAACAGCATGCAAGAAATCACGTTGACAAGAGAATGCATTCAAACGAAAATCTTAGAAATTTCATTCAAGAAGGAGGGGAGCGAACGAGCACCGTGAATTTATCCGCAAATCGTTGCCGCGCGTTTTTCCAATCGCCGCGAAGTATCGTAATTCGTGCTGTTGATCGTATCGATAATAAAAAGAATTAAATGCGTATCGAAATTGAAGGAAAAACAAACAGAAAAAACGATAGATTCGATCAGAGAAATCGTGAGAAATGCGTTCGCATCGATTTTCGCTGAATTTTTTGGAGACATTTATCGCGAAATCGGCAAGTTGCGTTATCTCGGAGTGCTGCAATTCTGCAAACGCCGTGAATTGGCGTCGGCAAACATCGCCGCGCACTTCACGTCGTCGCGAAGTAAACGTAACGGTCGCGCTTTCGATCAAATTGTCGCCGAAGACGAAACTAAACGCGTTTCGGTATCGAAAATGCATCGAAAAGTCCACGGAGACGATCAAGAAGGTCGCGCGATACGTGTTCGCGCGAAATCGAGAGATTTATCGCGGAATTCGCCAACTGAAAGTACGAATCGGTCACTTCGCGACCCGCGAAAGTATCGTTGTGAAGTTAGCAGCGCGCAGATATCGATGTAATTCATGCCATCGTAATGTGAACCTCGATCTCATACTTGATCGTAATAATGATACAGGAGAGATTGGAGGAGTATCGGCGCCAAAAGCGCAAGAAAGCGATAAGAGATTGGTTGGCGTTCAGGTGGAATCGCGTCGAAACCGAGGAATTCGCCACAAAATCGCCGATGGATGAGAAGGTGAGGTTATGTCGAGTTATTCTCCGTTTGAGAATTTCGTCTGCCTTAAGAGAGTCCCAAAAGCAAATCTCTTTTCAAGATTTAGAAAGCATATTAAATTCTCCGGTTGACATTCTTGTTATTTAACCTTCCAAAACTTTCCGAATCTCCTGAATCTCCGAATCTTCTTTATATGTCTCGGTTCGCGTAGAAGTCGTGGCCTTCAAATGCGGAAAGTTTTATTATCATCGTCATTAAATCGCTACAATGATAGGAAAGTAATTCCATGAACGGCTTTCCTTCTTACAGGTAAAGCTATGCAACGAGTCGGAGGAGAACATCAAGAAGACTGCTGCGAAGATTACCTCGTCGTCGGCGGAGGATTCCTCGATGACGACGGAGGACGTCTCATCAGACGAGGACACGCCGGTGTCGGGAAGTAGAGCGTTAATTAAATTCACTTATCTATTGTACGCCCTGCTGTGGATCACGCTCTACGTGATCGCGCTCGAGTACGAGTTCGGTGCCGTTTATTTCGTGCTGTCGATCTTGGTTTTCATCTGTGTGAACACCAGGTCTGGGCCGAAACGGCGGGGCGAACCTAGTGCCTATTCTGTCTTCAATCCAAATTGCGAAGCTATAGATGGAACGCTGGACGCGTCGCAATTTGAGAACGAGATAAGGTACGGCGTGGGAGGAGTACGATGAACTGAACCAGATCAACAAAATATTGAAATGATTCCAGTATCATGTCGTTATTTCGATACCGATACTCGCTCATCTTGATTTATGCGACACCACGATTAAATAATATATGCGATAAATGATGCGAAATAATATTGGACCAAAATGTAAGGTTATGTGATGAATGCACAATACGCACATTCCAAATAGCTTCGCAGTTTGATGGAGATTACAGTGAGAATTCTTGCGATGAATTACGTTTGAGTCGTGATGAATTTGCGAGGCATGTATTGATTCTATTCGATTATAATTTGAACAGAATTTATTATCTTTTTACATCTAAATTATACGGATCTGGCTGCCTCTATGACGCCAAAAAGATATGTTGTGTAATATATATAATGTGTAATAGATGATGTCTTAGGTATAGATGATTAGAAACTATAATTATATGATATTTTTGTACTTGATAATTATGGATAAAGATGGACACCTGCCTGCGAAATTATTGCGCCTCAATGAGCTATAATTGTAATTATAAAGAGAGAGAGAGAGAGAGAGAGAGAGAGAGAGAGAGAGAGAGAGAGATAAAGTAACGCAAGTGCCGAAATATTGATATTTTTTTTTACGATATGAATAGTTTTATATAATATATTTAGTACTGTATTTAGTACTCAGTACTGTAATATTATAAAATATGTGATATTTTATGTGATTAAACATAATATAACGAGATTGTGAGGGATACGCGCTTAGATTTCTAAAATATTTATAGATAAAGTTACAATTATCGACTCGCGTTTAAGCACTCGCGTCACTTTGCATAAACAACTAAGAGTTAAATCGAAATATATGTCATTATTACAAGAAGAAATCTCGAAGGACGAATTGTCGTGGTGTTATTTTACGAAATACTTTATATCCTCTCGTTTCACGTTTCCTCGTTTCCCTCGATTTTCCTATCTTTCTTGCAAGATTAACGTAGCATCCTCATAGCATTTCGCTATTTCATGGAGATAGGCAGCTGCATTGTCGCTAGATTTATGCGGTAGCTGGTGAAATTCCATCAGATCGGTTTTGGAACGCGAATTCTCATCAGGACACAGAAGCGCCTTGTCCAAATCGAATAGCAGATCATTCCACATCCTCGCGCGTAGCGCCCTGGAATGCATCGAATCAGGTTAATATAATCCTCGTAACTCACAAGGCTACCCTCGGGAATGATTTCCTTGGTAGTGTGGTATAAATAGAATTATTGATTTTATCAAAAAGTTTTGTAATCGATAAATAAACGAAAGACATAAAAAAGACAGGCGAATGACGAACAAACGACAGAACGAACGACAGAAGAATCTGGACCAGCGAGACTGAAAGATCAATCGGCCTATTAATAAGAGTTGTATTAGTGTTAAATGTAATAAAGAATCCTGTTATTCCTTGTTTTATCAACCAAACGTCGTGAACTCGTTGACATAAGGAATATATATATATCATTAAATATATATATATCCTACAGTAGACCTGACCTCGAAACGTAGCTGCGACATTGGTTCGCGTAGCAAATTGTAGATTTATGATTTCGTTAGTCAGTGATTGCTAGATTGAGTTTGTCGCATTTATGCAAGGGATGCATTAGTCAATATATTCTTGGAAGCAGGCTAAAATTTTAATTAGATATGACCTAATTAAGATTGATTAAGTATTTGAGACTGATTGTTCGGACATCTCGCACCGCGCCCTTTAAATCAGAGCTGCGAACAAACCGACAATCGAGATATGGCGGGCTATCTCCCGTCCTCCACAGAGAAATCAAGTCGGGACAGGGGGAAGGCGGGGGCTCTCAGCTCGTTATCGCACTGGCGGAAAATCCTTTGGCATTCTTCGGCGATGATTACAAAACGCGGCTTCTTTTGATCTCGATCCTCAAGCCTGGGTTGTTGCTAACGGCCAGTAATCTTTTGCTAATGCAGTTCTATGCCGACTTTCTTACATGACGGACGTGCAAGCAGACGGTAGTTCTGTCGCGAGACTCCAACGTAACGGGTCTTTTCTATAACGGACGTGTGTGACGGTTCATTAATCAATGTTGTGTAATTATTAAACGGTTAAAGCTCAAGCGCAGGGTATACATTTGACCCAATAACACATCTGAACATCCACCCCTGAATTCCGCAGCTTCCAAGCGGCGTTGATCGATCGATAAGTCCAATAATGACACTTGTAAGCTACAGAAGCTGAGAATGTATCAATTAACGTCGAGAGACAGATCTCCTAGGGGAAATCTAATAAAAATTGGTAAAGTGTTTAAAAATTACACTCCTGAGCCAAAGGAGTAGCGATTTTTCTCTGTTATTACACTCTAGCGTGCAGCGTCCCATGCGGGACGTTCTGATTAAAACTAATAAGGCACTTAAAAATTACACTTCTGAACTTCAAAGAAGCTAAAAATGCTTACGGGATATTATTTTCCATCGCATCGATTTTTGCGTTAAAATCCTTCACGGCGGCGAGCAGCGCTCTCAACGTGGCCTTCAGCTTCTCTGAAAGAAAGACAACCCTCGAGACGTTTGAATTTTCATGAGAAAATCCAAAGAGGATGCATTGTTGCTCAAAGTTACCGGGGCACACATTGTTATCCCATTGTGGGATAACTGACGAAAAATACCTTTGGCGTCTCGGAATTCGTCAACGCTGATCGATTCCAATGCTCTGTTAACGGTCTCGTTGAAGTATCTCGGCTGCCATCGAATTACCGTACTCTCGGAGAGTCGCCACATGGTCCGACTGATCATTCGCGCCAGGATTATACCGCGTGATCGCAGGCTCTGATTGCCATGCGTTTGCTCGTGCGCGGGAGCGGACTGCAAAAAGAAAAGAAAAGAAAAGAAAAGAAAAAAGAGATAAACGGGCGAGAACTCGGGCAAGTTCGTCCGATCGAGCGCAGAAAACGCACAGGGATATTCATCATATTCATCAAGATCCACGACATAGCGTCGTCGCTACGGCAATCGGAATTCGCGGATCCAAATCTTCCAAGCGCGGCCTTGGAACGGAACGGAACAAGATACAATACTCACGAGCGAGAATATCACCTGCGGGGTATCCAGAGAGAGACGAGGACCGGATATCTCGTGATCGAGATACGTCCAGTTACGGTCGGGGATCGTCTTGATGGCCTCGAGGGCGATGGATCGCGCGACATCGGATCCGGACAGCATCACGTAACTATCGGTTGAAACTGCGCGGAAATTTAGAAGAATTTTATATTGACTCGATGAGAATTTAAATATACCTTGTGGAGAAGCGTGCACCGCCACGTAAGCCACGATCCTTCGTTGCATAAAGGCAGGTAGAGTTCGCGGACAAACATCCTCGGCCACCAGAGACACGCAGAACATCAGGGAGCGTCGCGGTCGCCACTCGTGCGCGCTGTGGATTTCATTCAGAATCTGCGCCAGTTCCAGAGCCACGACGATGCCGTCCCCATTGACCGACAGGATGACATATCTGTCTGGAACCATTCAGCAGGATGAGCAATTCCGCGTGACGGAAGAGAACATTACGCGTCAGGTAAAATATACACGGTCGTAAAGTAGTTGAAATAATCTGCCAGCGTGGCAGATGATTTGTAGCGGAAAGATCCGCTTGGAACGAGCGTTGTATAGCTAAAGCTTGAACAGAGATGCGAAAGCGCGAGGCTGTCGCATAGAGCCAGGTATTAGTCAGTCCAGAGACTCACCTGGTTCACGTGAGCCGCGAACAATCGCCCGAATGCAGGATGCGTCAGGATGCGTCACCTCGTGAACGAGCGACAAGTTGGAGAAGAATCTGCTGACTCGCCGAGCGTTGGCTTCCATCGAGTCCGACGAGTCTCTAATGAGGAACAAAGGTTAAGGAGAATTCCGTGAAAGCGTTTCCCGAACAACCGGTCAATCCACGAAACCGTATTACGCTCATCGATCAGAAGGATAAAAGTCGAACATACGTGGCGCGGTCGAACGAAGCTTCCGCCAGTTGCCGAAGTACGAACTGCTCAAGATATTCCATATTCCGCAAACCGTTCCCCGCGAGTTCCGCGCGTGTTCTTTGCGCCTGAGCCTCCATCGAGCGCTCGATGGCGAAGCGGCCCAGCAGGAAGCCGCAGAGGAGGCAGAGGAAGCCGACAGAGAACAGGAACGAGAAGCACAGCCGCTTCGTCACGTACTCGCTGGTCTCGTCGACGCGGGCCATCTGGAAGCTGAGGACTCGCTGCATCCTCGTGTGAGATGTTCACGGGTCTCCTCCGAGCTATGTTACCGTACTTCCTCCTCACGAGTCACGCATAACGCTCCGCTAGGTCGGGCTTCTCGTCACAATCGCTGATGCAATCCTCGGATCGTAGGAGGAACAGTCCGCCGACAACTGGGATCCCGGGATATCACGATTTTATTTCATTCGATCTCATCAACGCTTCCCCGTACATCTTCAATGCGCATTCAGATTCGAACGCGAGTACTCGAATGAGCGTGGCGAGGTTCTCGATCGCTGAAGTTTCGATAAACACGCACGAGAGCACGATCTCGCCGCGTATCGAGCATGCGGATTCCGATACTGATCCGATACGGATCGTCGAGGTTTCACAGAAGCAGCGAGGTCCACTTCGGCTTGACGAGCGCGCTACGAATGCGACCGCTGATAAATCATTGATGACCCGAGCACGAATGCGCGACGCGTGCCCTCGGGCCGCGCTTCTGTCTACTCGCGGGAAAATCGCGCGCCAGATTTCATCGCGGGGGCCGTTTCCTGCTGTCTCCATCGTCGCCAAATCGCGTGGGATCCCGAAGATATATTTGAAGGTCCGCCTCTTCGACGTTTCGTTTATTTTATTCTCGTCGCTCGCGCGCGCTTCTTGCCTTCATTCGAGGAAGTCAGGGAAGCGAAGGGAAGAAGAGACATCATGTGCCACACGGCGTGGACCAGGTGGAACGTAATGCAAGAGAATGCAAGAGTCGTCTATCGATCGCAGTTGCGATCTTCTTCCTTGATTTCTGCCTCGGCGAGCGTCTAACGATCTCCGATCTCAGAGATGCGTCGAATTGCAGGGAGCTCGTTTCGCGAGATTCGATTAGATCGGAGGTCTCGTAATATCGAGAGATCTTCGATTTGAGGAACACCGGCGGGTTTGTGTAATTATAAAGGTCGCCAACGGGAAGTGTCGGTGACACGCGTCGCCGCGCGTCTTCTCTCGCGACACAAAGACGTTTCAGGAGCGTGTCGCGTATTGGGCAACTTATTTTCGAGCAATAATACGGTGACGATGTTTCATTTATAAATAGTTTTCGATGTGTTACGTGTACGTGCAAGGTTGTTCCAACTATAGCGCCATCCGCGCGCGGGCTCTCGAAGCACACCGGATTTTTCACGCGCGTGTCGGTGACAATGCCGGTTTCATCCAGGTAGCTTTGCAGGCCCACTACTACTCGTTCCTGAACAGGGAGATCAGAGTGGCTGCCCCGGACGTTATCTAAACGGAAGTAATAGGAAGTTGCATCAAAAACATCTTGGTACAATTTGTCTCGTGGCTATTTAATCATCACGTCAACTTTTTACAGTGGAATGTTCACTCGTTCCGTTACAATGTACATATCGTAATCCATTCGCATGTGACAGCAACGAAGCGTGTGAGAGTAAAAGTTGCACCCCGCACTCCGCACGCACTCTGGTAATAAAATTGTCAAGTGTCATGCGACTGTAGCATAAATCAACGTGACATTCCCTGAAAGGTCGATGCGTGTCTGACGCTCGATCGCATTTTACAATAAAAAAAAGAAAAAAAAAAAAGAAAAAGAAGACATCCGCGGCCTTTGTTCTCGCCGACTTGTTGTAGCCGAAGTCGAGCCGAATTCACGAACCTCGATATTAACTTGCGTGCGAGGAGTGTTCTTCAGACTTTCCGGAAGACGCGCGATATCAGGGATGCATTCGCGAGAAGAAGACTACTCGGATCACGGTTTCCCGAGTTCTGTCTGAGACACTCGAGATTTGCAGAGATCGGCCTCGGCCGGGCTCGAGTTCCGCGAGTACCCGCACGTGGCCGGCTTGAGGCGTTCGTGGCTCTTCAGGTAGCGCTTCTGGCTGAAGCTAATGCCGCAACGCTGGCACGTGTAGGGCTTCTCGTCGGAGTGGACGCGTCGGTGCCTGGTGAGGTCGTTCTTCACGCCGAAGCCCTTGCCGCAGACGTCGCACGTGTGATTCTTCTCGCCCGTGTGCACGGTCAGGTGGCCCAGCATCTGCTGCCGCCAGCGGAACCGCTTCGCGCAGTACGTGCACTCGTGCGGGAACTCGTCCGTGTGAGTCCGGCCGTGGATGTAGAGGGATGCCTTCGTCTTGAAGGTTTTGCCGCACGAGTCGCATACGTACGGCCGTTCGCCAGTGTGGATGCGCCGGTGATCCTCCATGGCGGTCTTCATGGCGAAGCTGCGCCCGCAGATGTCGCACGCATGATTCTTCACGCCGTCGTGCACGTGCTTCAGGTGATAGTACAGGCTGCCACCCTGGCCGAACTGCTTGCCGCACACGTGGCACGTGTACGACTTCTCGCCCGTGTGCGTGCGCGTGTGCGCCCACTGGCTCTTCCGCGAGCGGAATTTCTTGTCGCAAAAGCGGCAGCCCATCGTCGTTCGTCTCGCGCTGGCGTCTCCGTTCTCCGTTCCGGCCCGCTCTCTGTCGATCTCTGTCGGATTGCACTGAGTTCTCTTGGCTGGCACTTCCTCCTGCGTGTTCCTCGCCTTGCGCTTCATCGGGGAACTCGTGCGCACTTTCGAAGTGGAATTGGGATCCGCGCTGCTCTCGGCAGTCTCCGTTCTCGTTTCCTCTTCACTGTTTTTTGATTCAAACGAACGAGTCTTGGAAGACGCTTCGTGAGCTCTGCAAGCTGGACCTTCGGCTGGTCTGTCGGTAGCTGGTACGTCATTCGTATTTGTTGGGTTTCCGTTGATCATATCGAGGTTTTCCGTTCGAAGCAAGCTGTCCTTGCATTCTTCAACATTTGCATTCTTCTTGAGATTCGCTTTGTGGCCGGTTATCCGATCATGGATGATTGGACTGTTCGATCTGCAAAGATGGAGAACATGTTTTGATGGAGAGAATCTGTAATTAGTCACTCTTCATTTACTGCGCTTCAGCGGTTGCGCTGCATTATGTAATTCTATCTCTCGTATATCATACAAAACATTTCATTTAGCTTACTCGCTTAATGCGCTTCAAGAACGTTCAAGTTCTTGAGTGATTGTTAATACAAAAGAAACAAACGGCTCTCGAACGGCTCTAAAGAAAACCTTGATTAGTTGGATCGAAACGTGTGAAGCAGATTACATGAAGTCAGAGACTTGGAATAGTCAGAGGCTTCGACATACTCATCGGACTCGTGGCGGCATTCGCAAAGCACTCTATTAGCCAGTCGTGCTCCCAAGAGCGAATTCCGCATCGCGTTTGCATCATGCGCGTGCCTCCTTGTGCAAGGTTCCGCGATGCCTCTTCAGATAACGTTCCTGAGCGAATCCCGCGCCGCAGATGATGCAGATGTGCGATCGCCGTTTATCATGCGTACGTCGGTGACGCGCCAGGCATCCTCTGCTGCGGAAACGCTCGTCGCAGACGTCGCAAGCGTGTGGCTTCCGACTGGAGTGCCCGGCGACGTGCTCGTCCAGCTCCTGCCGCCTTCTGAAGCCACGATCGCACAAGTCGCAGCGATGCGGCAGGAGCTGCGAGTGATAGAGCCGGTGCACGTGCAGGGACGCCTTCTGCTTGAAGGCGCGACCGCAGATTCCGCACGCGTGCGGCCTCTCGCCGGTGTGAGTGCGCCTGTGTTCGTCCCGCGATGTCCTCGACGCCAGACGACGTCCGCATACGTCGCACGCGAAGTTCTTCGCGCCTTCATGGACGTCGCGCAGGTGTCTGTTGAGGCCGGACGCCGAGCGGAAGCTCTTCCCGCAAACGGAACAGACGTAGGGCCGCGCGTTCGTGTGCACGTTCTGGTGGATCAGCAGATTGTACGACGTGGAGAGAACCTTGCCGCACTTCTCGCACTCGTGGCAGGTATTCTTTCCTGCTTGCTTCGAGCGAATCGATCCTTCCGATGCTTGCTCTATGAGCGCTGACGGTTCAGCGCTCGCTTGAGAACGCACCCTCGTGCGTTCCGAATCGTTCTTCCGTAGGACGAGGAAACCCTCGCCAGAGTCGTCCAGAAGATTTGCCAAATTGTCCCTTCGCGGTTTCGATCTCTCCTCAGGCTTGTCATCGAAAGTCGACGATAAAGGTTTCTCGTTAGATATCATCAGTCGAGCACCCCGGGCCTCAACTTTGCAGGCTTTCCCTGACTTCTCGGGCTCGTCGCTCGACCCCCGACCCGTCCATCTGAAAAGAGAGTCAGCCGGTTACTTTGCAGCGATTCGATTGGCAGCGGTCGACTCGTGATTGAGCTTCCTGTGATTGACCAAGTAGCGTTTCTGTCGGAACGACAGGCCGCAGTCGGTGCAACGCCACGGTTTCTCGTCGGAGTGGATGAGTCGGTGACGCTTGAGCTCGTACTTGATCCGGAAACGGCGGCCGCACACGTCGCAGGCGTGCGGCTTCTCACCGGTGTGCTTGGTGATGTGCAGCGCGAGCGGCGGCCGCGTGCGGAACGCCTGGCCGCAATGGCCGCACTTGAACGGGAACACGTCGGTGTGCGTGCGATTGTGCACGAAGAGGGAGGCCTTCTGCTTGAACGTTTTGCCGCACACGTTGCACACGTACGGCCGCTCGCCCGTGTGAATCCGCCGATGGTCCTCGACGTTTCGCCGCGTGGAGAACATGCGGCCGCACAGATCGCACGCCACGTTCTTGATGCCGTCGTGCGTCTCGCGGAGGTGCCGCGCCAGGCCCTGATTCACGCGGAATCGCTTGCCGCACAGGTGGCACGTGAACATCCGCTCGCCCGTGTGGATCCGTATGTGCCAGTAGAACGTGTACGGCGAATTCAGGTTCTTCCCGCACTCGGCGCAGTGATAGTACACCCTGCCGTTGTGCTCCATCCTGGCGCGCAGCACCGTCTCCGTGGCCACGAACGACTTGCGGTTCCTCCTCGCGAGTTCGGGATGAACCTCGCTTAAGTGGACGTTCAGTAGCTTCCGCTTCTCCGCAACGTGTTTGCAGTACTCGCACGGATACGTCGTGGATCGTTTCCGCGGTGAGCTCGCTGCGATCCTGCCATCTCTGCTCGCGGCTTCAGCGTTCTCCAGCGTCGAGGCTTCTTCAGCTTCTCGCTGTTTCAGGAAATTGTCGCTTGTCCTCCTGGTTTTCTTCTTCTTCTTCTTCTTCTTCCTCTTCTTCCTCTCCGTCGTCCTAACACGCGTGTTCGAGGGATCTTTCTTGTCGGTCGCGCTGAGGTTGCAGGCTGTTACGTGACGTATCAGGTGGTACTTTCTCTTGAACGTGCGCTGACAGCTATCGCAGGTGTAGTCGTTGACAGGTGTGTCCGCCATTAGCGAGAGCGTTGGTCGAGTCTTCTCTTGATGTTGCGAGTCCGTTCTCTCGTCGTATCTCACGTCGTCCGACGAATCTTGCGCTCGTTCTCTTTCCGAGTTCTCTTTAGGGATCGGCGTTAAGCTGCCGGCCGCATCGTTCTTTATCGCTACGACGCTATTCGGCCGGTGAGCGGCGATACGCGACGTACGGTATGCCACGAAAGCTTTTCCCGGGCCGCACCTGGAAAAACAAAAAAAGCGACAAGCTTTGAATCAGCTTTCCTCGAAGGCGCGCGGCCAGCAGTTCTAATTCTCGCACGTGAAGGGCGCACTTTTACTGTTAGGGCGCACGCGGGGACTCGTTGTGCCGGCTCTTGTTGTGATTGTTCAGGTAGCGCTTCTGCCGGAAGGCCAGGCCGCACTTGACGCACACGAACGGCTTCTCCTCGGAGTGGATGAGCTTGTGCCGCGCCAGCTCGGACTTGACGCGGAACTTCTTCGCGCACACGTCGCACGCGTGATTCTTCTCGCCGGTGTGCGTGGTCACGTGGGCCAGCACTTCCTGTCGGCGGCGGAATCGTTTGCCGCAGTACGAGCACGCGTGCGGGAACTCGTCCGTGTGCAGCTTGCTGTGAATGTACAACGAGGCCTTGGACTTGAACGTCTTGCCGCACGAATCGCAGACGTAGGGCCGTTCGCCAGTATGCGTGCGTCGATGATCCTCCCGCGTCGCCTTCGAAGCGAACGAGCGGCCGCACAGGTCGCACGTGAAGTTCTTCAGCTTCGCGTGCACGTCCTTCAGGTGACGACTGAGTCCTCCAGAGTCGCGGAATTGCTTGCCGCACACGTGACACGTGAACGGTCGCTCGTTCTTGTGGATCCTCATGTGGCGCAGATACGAGTCCTTCAGCTTGAAGCACTTGCTGCACTCGGCGCACCGAAACGACTCCTGCTTCTGCCAGGAAGCCCTGCCACCAGTGATCGCCTCCTGCGCAGCCTTGCCTTCGCTCGCGGCATCCGTAGAATCGCCAGCGGGATCCATCGAGTCGTCCGTGATCCGATCGTCCTGGCTTTTCTCGAGGTCGCTCTCAACGAGGTTGCTCGCTCGGTGCGGCTCGTAATCTCTCGCGACGCGTTCCTCTTCGCTCGTGCGGACGGGCGATCTCGTCGGATCGTTATCCCGATGCAGCTGGCCCGACTCTTCGGCGACCGGTTGTTCTAACGCCACGTCCATCACGGCGATCCAGACGGAATCGCAGCCCTCGGCCATCGCGCTCGGCCCTCTCGGTCGCTCGGTTCTTGGCCGGCATCGTTTCCTGTATGGCTTCCGAAACGCGCTCTGCGTGTCCAGGAACACTCTAAATGGTGTCCGGACGCCGCAGGACCTGGAAAATAGCCGAAACTTGACTCCAGACTTGACGAGCGGATCGCAGGTTCGCGCGATCAGGGCGAGCGGACGGCGGCCGGGCGATTATTATTGCCCTTTCGATCGCCGGTCGGTTATGCTTTGCGCTCGTTTTTTTCCGGACAATCGTTAAAGCGGAGCTCCGCTAAAGTAGCGGTTTCTCTTTTTATACGGCTCGCTCGGAATCTGTCTCGTTAAGCCACCGGCTACGAGATTCCTTCGTCGCTGACTCGTCGCTATATTATCGTCTTTCGTGTTCTCGGCAAATCGTTTCTAAGCTTCACGTCGCACACTTGGAACGCACCGTACGTCCATCTTTTCAAGATACATTCTCGGAAAGTAATCAACAAGCACATCTCATTATACTCGTTATACTCTATATATCACGCTAGAAATATCGTGCCGATCATAAGCTTACGTGAATAGGAAGCAGCACCGGTGAAAGGTAGAACTCTGAGCTTTTCTATGTACAGCTAACGATTTACGAAGCCACACGAGATCATTACCTGTCAGGTTTGTCGGTCTCTTCTGTGCTCTGTGCTTCACTCTTGTCGTCAGCCTGCTGCTGGTCCAGCTACGACAAAGAGATGCAAGGGTGTGTATCTCTCGATACGAACGAAAGTTTTAATCGCACCCTGATCGTACTCACTTGCGAATCCGCGCTGTTGTTGATGGTAACGGTCGTGCTCGTTGCTGTGATCGGCGCAACCACCTCTAAATTGTCCAGAGACGCGGGATTGTAATACTGCAAAGATCTCTGAATTAATCCTCGAGTCGAGAATAGATTGTGCGCGGCAGCGCACAAACAACGAAGCATCTTTGGGAATCATGCGCAAAGAGTGAACTAAGACAACATCTGCACGATACAGAACCAAATCTGACAAAAATACCACAAGACAAAGACAAACGCAAAGAATTCCAACTTGTTGTAAAGGAGATGGAAAAGAGACCAAGAGACGAAGAATATCAGTCCAAAAGCAGAAACGCGGGCAACAGATTCGCACGATGAAAAGCAGGTTTTTAGTTGCTTGAAGTCCAACACTACCCAAAGGCGCTCGAGTTGGACTGCCGGCCGTCAACACGGCGAACGCGAGCGCACAGGGTGCCTACACAGGGGACAACATCTTAGATGTTGAAGGACCAGTAAAAGCAGAAACGCAACAACCTTCCTGGGAAACCAGCGGCAGGGGTTTTCCTGCAAGGCAAACGCCAACTCCATAAACAAAATCCAGAACAAAAACAACGAGCATGACAAACGACCTAGCTAGACAAACGCAAGAGATTCAAAAACGCCTCGCAAAACCACCGGCAGCAGAGACTGAAGCATAAATGGAGTTAAAAGAAAAAGTCGAGAATAGAGGAAATATAGGAAATAAGAATCCCTCTGCTGCAAGCTTGTATCGTGATGAACGATGATACAAAGATCACCAACCGACTCTCTTCGTACATCCCTTTACCTGATGCTTATTCCGCAGCCTGTCCTGCATCTCCAGTAGCCTTCGCTCCGCATTCAGGCATCCCTCGCTCAGCTCGTGCCAGGCCAGCAGCGTTGCGGCACAATGGTAGCACAACTGCAACGGCAGGGTGTCATTCTCCGATACCTGCGGACATCAGCAGAGAAGCAGAGTGGTTAACTGGCTTTACTCAGTCTTTACGAGATCGTTCATCACGTACGTGTATCGGCAGGTACTTGAGTATCTTGTCGGGCAGCTCGTGCTCCGCACCCTCGCCCTCGAAGATCGGGATCAGGTGATCGTTCGCGTTCGCGCATATCCTACAGAGATCCGCGAGGCACGTGTCCGCTGTCCGCTGCTGTTTGCGTGGCGCTTCCCCGACGCCCTCCTCCTCAGCGTAGCGTTGCGACACCAGGAAGAAGTCCTCCTCGGTCTCCGACTCGTTGCGACCCTCCCGCGTCACTATGCTCTTCACGGTCTCGATCAGCATGCTGTCCTCGCCGGGAGACTCCAGCATACCCGCCGAGTTCCTGGTTTCCATGCCGACGACGAATGTAAACACGACGACTTTGATCTATGAATTTATGAGCCGCGACACTTGCTCAGCGTTCAGTCGATCAAGTGTAGAGAGGCTGGTGTCGGCTGGTCCTCGCATCCATTTGCGAGTGTACACTTGATGCACGCACGCACGCACGCATGCACGCACCTCTCGCGCTGCGTTCCTCGTCTGCGTTCCGAATTCAGCTCTAACGGAACGCACGCGCACTCGCGGAGCGATCTTATAGTTGCCCGGGTGGAACGAGCGGAATGTGACCGTCTGGAATTCCACCGCCGTTGATTGGTCGGCCGATCAGTTTGGCCAACGCGCGGGCAGATTCAAACGACGCTTCGCCGCTGGCAAGATTTCTCGCAAGATAATTAAAAACGATCGCGAATGATCGTGTAGATTGATTGATGCGTAATTGTTGGATCTGAAGTAAGTAAGTAGTGTAGGAGAAAATTTCAAGTAATTTAAGATCGATGTCGCGCGAGGATGGTCCATATCTTTGACCTCCCCTTGACCCCGTCGATTTATAAAACTTGATGCATGCGTTTCATTCGTCGTTCGTAATATATTGACGACGAACGCGAGGAAGATAGGAGCGATTAATTTCAATTAACTTCTCAGACATCGTCGAGCCTTAAATATCGTTCGATAATTTCGGCGCAACATTGATTTAAATCATCCTCGTCCTGATCGGCAGCCCTTCGAAATATTCTTCTCGATTAACGGTACTGAGGGGCGTCGTTATCTCCATTTTCCATCTTTCCGGAAGTCGGAGAAATGCGCTCTCCCCTCCCCCYCCCCYCCCCCCCCCCTCTCTCGTAATTGGTTACGCTCGCGGCTGCGAGGTAATCGCAGCAGACGGCGAGTCATTGTCATCGCGAGCGCAATGGGAGGACTGCAGCGGCGCTCTGCTCATCCTCGCGTTTAATCATTATCGATATATTCGGACCGGATCGAGTCCACGCAGACTGGCGCGTACACACACACACACACGCACACACACGTGCAATGCGTTTTATTGACCGATCAAACAATCGGGTTTTCATATTTGCATGCGCTCGCGAATGACGCGCGCCCGATGATGTAATGACTGCGATTTAAGAGCCGCTTGCAATCGCGCGCGATTAAATCGTGGGGCGGGGGAGGGATACCCGGTATCGCGAGTTTACTGTGGCAACAGCCGCCCGACAACAACACGTAAACTTGATAAATATCGGAAATTCGCCGTACAAATGGCCGTTGTATCTATTTGCATGACGGGCGCAATAATCCCGTAACGGCAATCGCCGCGCGCAACGGATACGCGTCCTCGCGCTTATTGTTTTTCATCGCGTCGAGTTTCGTATGAAAAACTGCAGCTCTGTCGCCTTCTCGCCTTTGATACACGTTTCACGTGCGTACGTATATACAGTGCGCGCGCGCGCGCGCGCGTGTCTCTCGTATATTTGATTAATAAACGTTACGTAATGTATTATTTGTATTGGTACTTACGTTGATTGTACGATGCTCGCGATGATCGCGATGAGAGCAGACGTGTCGCGTTTCCCCCAAGAGCGCCGGATCCACTTCCGCATGAATCACCAATTACGTTAATCACTGCATAATTAATGCGCGCGACGCGTCACCGCTCGTGCTCGTTCGCTCGTTTCCCTATTCTATTTTTATATCCCCTTCTTATATCCTTTTGTATTCTACCCCTGTTGAGAAGTCTCTACTTCAGCCCCGAGCCGTGCGCGACAAACGTGTCTTATCGCTTCGTACTTGCCCAGCGAGTGGAATAATAAATGTGATTCGCAGTTTACAGATAATTATCAAAGCAACGATCATCGAGGAACGTTTTTTCGAAACGTTGATGCGATCAGCCCGATTTTAATAATGAGTCGGGGAACAGATGGTCCAATGTATTCATCGATGTTATCTCGAAATAATCGATGAATAAACGACGAGGGTTGAACAGGGGTGTTTGGACTTTTGCCGCATATCGAGCCGAGTTTAGGGATCAGCAGGAACCGTCGCGATGCAACGGGTCTCTGACCTTGAGAGGGACCGAGGGATTCGCGGGGAGAAAAATCAAGGCTGGATTATAATCATACCGGCAATTAATATTGTTAGAACATTTGAAGAACATTTGAACAACAGGGACGATTCGGACGCCGCCTGCTTGCTTCTCGGTCTTCAGCGATCCTTGCGGACGAGGACCTCGACTGTTGTCGATTATCAGTTCGAATTAGAAACTAGAAGAAGACCGACTTTCAATCTCGTCGCTCTGTATCGAAACACGGCGGACTGATGTCCAGTGAACGCGCTCTCTTTTGTACATGGTGTAAGTATTGTGCATGTTAAACCGAGCGAGGCTCAACGAGGGTATTCTTTATTACTCAAACCCATATCCACCCGCGTAGCGTAGCGTTGGCAGGCTTCAGGCCTCCAACAAACAGGTTTGCGTGAATTCCTGCGCGAGAAGTCGCGACGTGAGGATTCCTCGTTCTCGGCGAGCGGCGCAGCATGACGAGGGTGGAAATAACGATAGACGTCGCAGTGAAATCGAATAGTAAATCGTTTATTAGTACGAAGGTGTGTGATAGGTGTCTCGAGACTGGCCAGCAGGCCTGACATTCCCTGGCCGGAAATGCGGCGTGATGTGAACGGGTGTTGTGACAGAGCTTTTTCTTGTTCCTTAGCTGAGACGTAAGAGATAGATGTTAGAGCTAGTTACCCTGTTCTGCGAGCCGGCACTCCTCCCTTCCGTCGACTGTCCCTCTTCAGCTTCCCCCTTCGCGCGAATCCAACGCCAAATGCTAAACCATGCGACCGATTCTCCGATACATCGCGTTCAACCTCCCAACCCCCCGTCGATATGAATTTCGTCGAAGGTTCGTGAAGGGATTCGCAAAGGCGGATGACTCTTCGTTTCTTCAAGCCACGATTCCGGCAATCCGCTCGCCGATCAGTCGCGATGTCCCGTTGCGACTTTCAATCGCGTTTCATTTCATCCGATCGACCGATTGAAGCGTTGCCGTTTAGCGTTTTTAGCTGAAGACGCGCGCGAGACGAAACGCGGCGCGACGAAAGGGTGGAACGCCCGTGCGAGCTAACTTTCAACAGACGCTACTTGTTATTATCCCCTATTTCTCCCGGGGTGCTCTAGTGTCTAGTATTGTGTTCTCTGCTTCGTCTATGGCGCTAAGAACCGCCGCTAGGAAACGTAGCGCGGTACCAGAATGCGGGATTGGGAGCTGCCGGCAGTTTGGGGGAGGGAAAGAGTGCAGCCACGTCCCCCCTCGGGAAACGTAAGAATCGATAAACAATATTAATAATCCCGCGGCTATCTCGTATGCGCGCTCGGTGGATGAGGAGGGCGTTCTTCTCTAACTTCCGTTCGTGCATTCTCTTTTTTATTTCTCTCATCTTCCATCTCTCTCTCTCTCTCTCTCTCTCTCTCTCTCTCTCTCTCTCTCTCTCTCTCTCTCGACTCACGTTCGTGCCCTGCAGGAGCTCGCCAGCCTCGCGCTCGCCGCGCGAGGGGGAAGGAAAGCAACGGAAAGCGTTGAAGAACGAAAGGTGACGAAAGCCGTGTCACGAATCGAGCGTCACGTCGATTCACGTACAAGTACGCGAATCATCGAGTACGCGATCCAATTGCGTGATCTGACTCGAGCTACGAATAGCTTCTAACGATGATGCGATTGTGTGCGCCTTAACGACTTACACGCTGCGCGTTTCCGCGCAACGATTTCGAAAATTACATACATAGAGGTTTGCATCGGCCGAGTTTAATCTCAAAGTGGATTGCCACTTTGAAGGGCATCGGGGCGTCGAATACCTTGCGGACGAATTGAATGTTGCAACGCCTCTGCAACGTCTCTGGATCACGCATGTGGATCGCCTCGCTCGCCCGCAACACGCAACAATCGATCGCGGGTCCGCTCGCAGTCTCTTGTTTAAATAATAAAAAAACAATAATAACTTAGATCTCCCTTAGATCGCCGCGTATATCATACAAGCTATGCACAAGAAAATCAAACAACATCAGCGCGAAACACTTAATCAACATGGACGCAATGAGATACAAAAGCATGTACAACCTCCTCGATTCCCTTCCTCTCTCTCTCTCTCTCTCTCTCTCTCTCTTCCGATCAGTCGATCTCGCATTTTCTCGCGTCGCCTCCGCTTTGATTGTATGCAGTATTTCCTTTTGATCGCGCGTGGCCCTCCCCTCGTCGCAGGGGAAGCCCCTATCGTACTGTACATTATTTCCTCTCTCTCTCTTTCTCTCTCTCTCTCTCTCTCTCTCTCTCTCTCTCTCTCTCTCTCGCGCTCCAGTCATCGCTCTCGCGATTAATCGCCGCTACGTGGTAGAAAACTAGAGTACGCGAGTGACAGAATCTTGAGCGATTCTTGAGCCCGCGCGAGTATCCGCGAAACCTTCGCGAGATCCCCGCTTATCCGTGCGACGTGAAAATGAATTGCTGCCTCGAGAGGATTCACTCGAGAGAGAGACCCGGCCAATCGCGGATCTCGCTCTTGATTCTTGGACGAGCCTTTCCTCGCGGCACTTTGGACCTGAAGGTGAAGCTTGAACGCAATTTATGCCAAGTCGCGTCCCGGCTTCACGATTCGTTAACTTATCGCCTTAACGGAATAATTGATTAATTAAATAATACTTTGCTGGTAAGCTGCTCTCCCTTGTCTCTCGCTAGCTCTCGAGCGGAGCAACTTTTCGTTGTTCGGGATTGAATCGGCGCGACCATTCCGCGCTTTTTAACTGATTTATCTCGTCTGCCGAATCTTTGGTAATTCTTCGAGGTCGCCGCAAGAAGGAATCGCGAGACAGCCCCGATCATCATCAAGGCGCTCGCGGATACTCGCGCGGATTTCGGATACGCGAGATGCAGCTGTGGTAGCGAAAGGATCATCGAAGCATGCTTCGAGCGGGAGCTCTACATTCGTAACATTATTGCTGCGTTTAGGCTTGCTTGCTTGCTTGCTTGCTGCATTTAAGCGGAAGATTGATGCTCGAGAGCGTGACTTGTCAGAGCATCGCTCTCGGCGCGATGTTCGCAGGATGGCATCAGCGCGATCAGCGACGTGCACGACGCGAACTCGCGCGGAAGCGCAACTGCAGCACGCAGTTGCTGCATCGCGATTCGTGCGGGCTCGCGCAGTAGTCGACCGGTGCGTCGTTTCGGGGTCGCAGGGTCGAGCATCGAAATTAATCTCCGCGTGATATTCCGAGCCTCTCGAATCATTCGCGACGAAAGTATCAAAAGTTTTTATTTTCGACGAATTTCTACTCCGTCAGCTCGTAAGACGTGAAATTCTAGAAAGGCATTCTGAAAATCGGCTGATCAGATCAGATTAGAACACGACGCGATCGTTCCTCCTCGTCATCGTGTAACGGATGATCTTTCCTCAATTATTTTCGTAACGCGACGTTTCAAGTACGAACCGACAGCAATGGTATCCTGCCCAGTAATTATTGCATCAATCTTGCTCTGACCCTGCCGCTTTGATCGCGCGAACCTTCCTTAGCCTCGCCGCGCGTTCTCTCTCTCTCTCTCTCTCTTCCTCTCCCCTCTTTCTCTCTCTCCCTCTCATACATATAAAATTATATTTACAACAGAGTGTGATTATTTCTTCGTGTGAGGTATTCGCTCTAGGCGCGTCTAAAAAGAGAGCGTGCGCTATTTCGAGAAGCGAGAGGGTAACTCCCGTTGGGTGACCTCTCGTCCTCTCTTCTTCACCTTCTCGCTGCGGAAAAGGGAAAGATGAAGGTCAATTCTCCTCTCTCCTTCTTGCATCCGTGGTCGCGCGACGCGCGCGCCTAATGTTACAAATAATTTAAAAATTATGTCATTGAATTTTACAATTTTTCTTCGTTTTCTCTCTACCTCCTTCTCTCCTCCTCTCTTCTCGACTCGCTATATAACTTTTTATGTATATATTAAATCTCAGTTTCTCTCCCTCCCTCTCTCTCTTCCATTTCTTTCGCATGCACATACACGCACGCACACGCGGGAAAAGGTCTCGCTAACGACGTCGTTTATGGTACAGCTATGCTACAGGCGGATAGAGCTCCTCTTCTGTCTCGCTCTTTTGTATTTACACTGCTTTTCGATTACCGTTTACTTTCTTACACGCATACGTAAGGGATAGAGCGGCGTATTCGGTGCATATGCCGTCGCGAACGCGTTCTCTCGTTTCCTCCCTCGCATCCCCTTGCTTTGGTCTACCTCGCGGAAAGTATCGCTTGTATCGCTCCGCCTCCCCAGGATTGTTACTTTGTTCCGTCCGCGCGAAATGACGAGGTCGGCGTCTTTCCAAGTTTCCCTCCCCCTCCCCCGTGCTCGTTTCCGGTCTACCGATAACCGTTTCGAGTCGCGCCACCTTCTCTGTTCGCTCTCGAGCTTGCTTGGTTCACCGTGAACGTGGATCACATTAACGAACGATTTCGCCGATTCGCAAAACCGTTCCTTGACGGTTCTCACTCGACGCGCTGGCGGAACGAAGCGACACCCCGGGCAACAGGCTCCCCTCGCGCGACTACCAATCTGGGGCTGGATGTTATCATCGGCACGGGGTGGACGATGAACACCCGCTCGCGGTGATCAGCCGCGCGCTTCAATGATGCACGCGGTTCATTCGCACGTGTTCATTCGCGTCGCGCGAATCTCGCCGCGCGGACGTTTCCCGCGATGCACGGCTCTCCTTATTATTGTTGTTATTGTTATTATTATTATCATCATTATTATTATTATTATTATTATTATTATTATTAACGGCAACAACTGGCCCTGGCAGTCCCCTCGTGACGGGCTTCCTCGTAGAATTCTCCTGCGATTTTCCTCTCTCTCTCTCTCTCTCTCTCTCTCTCTCTCTCTCTCTCTCTCTCTCTCTCTCTCTTTCTATGTGTTTCTCTCGTCGCATCAAGCGTCAAGCGTCGCGACACTCTTAAGGGTTATAAAAATAAAGAACTCGTGTACGCGAGATCTCAAATCGGATTTGCGCAGGCGCGAACACGTGCGTTTGGCATCAGCGGCAGTGCGGGGGTGACATCAACGATATTAGATGCGGCACCTCGACGGGGCCTCTCGGGACTATCTCGCGCATGTTGGAGTCTAAACGCTTGGACTACCCGCTTGAGAATCGTTCCGCGAATGTTCCTCTCGCGCCGACTCGCGTTACTCGGCACGACAGTCTCGCAGGGGCTCTCGAATTCGTGCTCTCGCCGCTTCATGAGGCGAGTCACAGCCAACACAGGGTGAGAGAACTCTCGCACTCTCGTGATTCCATCGACTGACTAGATCCCAGCATGCATTCTTCCTCTTCGTGAATGAACTCGGTTTAGCCCGGGTGTACGCTTGAGCCTGCGAGTTTCGACGAGGCTCGCTTGGAACGTCGTCGGCGCGAGGAGGGATTATTAATCGGACTAGAAACGCGGCGTTTACCATTGGCTGCGGCGCAAATCTAATTACACATCTTGTCGTATCAAAGTTTGTACGAAACTCGCCGGCCGGATCGAACGCGCCCGGCGTTTAGGATAAAGCTGGCAGTGGATCGGTTAATCTAACCGCGAGATCAGCCGTAATCGAGACCTGGCCAGGCCGCAATCCGCCTTGGCATCGGTGCTCCGAAGAGCAAGGCACAGGCGAATCCGTCCGTTGTACCGAGAAATACCGATCCACGTAGATGATCGGGGAAAATAGAAAGATCGCGCTCTCGAAATTTCAGATCTCGAGACACATCCCGGATCTTGATGTCGATCTGATGTCAAGCATCGACCTTTAGAGATTTCTTGGCCTTGGTTTCGATCTCGAGCTTCTCGCGGTTTATCTGCAAAATTGTCTGTCAAAAATCTCGGGGGCGATGGGGACGTTTGGGGTGATTCGTTCGCTGCGAGTTCCCCGCGATTGGTAGCCGCGCGATTCGCGAGTAATACTAACGACGAGGATGAGGACGAGGTTGGCCCGTTCCGCGATTAACGCCTCTCTCCCCTCTCTCTTTCTCTCTCTTCCTCTCTACGTATAAATTACACGTAATCGAACTAAAAAGGTAAAAGTAATTGTTAACGCGTCCTTTGGTACCAGCCTGAGTCTCATTACAAATAAATTTATTAAATAGTCTCGCGCGTCTTGTCTACTGTATAAATCACTAAGAGATCACTGCGTTCTCCTCTCATCAAGGATGATCCGGATCGTCACTCGCTGCCGCGGGTCCGCCTGCCACTCCGGCGATCGTCTCGCTTGACCTTTCCCCGGAGCGACAGGAAACGACGGACCCTTATTGACTCTTAAATCATGGACGTCGAGGTATCAAAATACAGCGATACAGCACAGCCGAATCGACGTCAGCTTCCGTTCGCTCTTCTCTCGATCGCTCTGCGAGGTCACCGCGCCGATGGCAGAGAGAATGCCACGTTCCGCAGGCGGTTCTCCATTAGGACACGATGTAATCCGCGGAGTGATGCGAGTGATGAGAGTTCCGGTGCTTATCCCTGCGCAGGTTCGTCCGCGAGTTGCTGCCGCGAGTGCCGCTGGTGCCTGTGGTGCCGGATGTGTGATGGCTGTAGCCGCTGTCGCTGCCGAAACTGCTGTCGGGCTGACCCTGGTACAGCCTGCCAGCGTTCGCCACCTGGTCGACCGAGTCCCTGGTCGAGTTGGCGTAGTAAACCGGCTGGCTGTACTTGTCGTCGCCGAACAGCCGGTCGGTCGGCTGCGAGTACGTGTCCGAGTATTCGCCCCCGACTTGCGTGTAGAGCGGCGTCGTGACGTCGGACTGACCGGACTGCAGGCCGTAATAGTCGCCGGCGATGTATTGCTGTTGTTGCTGCTGCTGCTGCTGCTGCTGCTGCTGCTGCTGCTGCTGCTGCGACGACAGATACTTGGCGTACTTGTCGGCGGACTTGCGCGCGCGCTCCTTGTTGCCACCGTTCCTGCTTTGGCTGGAGTAGCGATGCAGCGGACCCAGCACCGGGACGCTCTCGTAGGGATTCTCTTCCAGCCGCGGTGCCTGCGCGGCCGGCAAGGGCGGCACAAAGTACGGTAGCCTGTGCGCCACCGACGGGACGGACTGTTGGCGTTGACTGCCACTGCTGTTCGCGCGGGCGCCGGCTACGCCTGGAAACGAATCAGGAATCAGTCGGGATTTACGTACGGCTGAACGCAGGGGGAATTCTAGATCTAGCGCTAGGGGATTAAATGGGGACGCACGCGGCAGGTGACACGTGTCTGACCAGCAATGGAATTTTCACTACGCTTTCAGTGCGCTACGCGCACTCACGAGGCCTCTCTCTCTTGTCTCCTCGGAGATGTCCTTGGAGATGTTGCAATCGCTGGAATTCTCCTCGCTCACTCACCTGCGACGCTGGGGTACAGCTGCAACAGCGTGTTCAGCAGCATACCCTCGTGGAACTCGCCCAGGTCGTGGCTCTTGTCCCGTCTGCGGCGATCGAGGCTCCTAGGGCTGCGACCTCTTCGTTCGCGCGGTGGCCTGCCACCGGCTGGGCATGTTCCCCAGGCAGGACCGCTGCTCGCGGTCAGCATCCTCGCCTCGGACGATTCGCCCACCGACAGTTCGTCCTCGGCGAACTCGTCCTCGCTCACCGGCTTCGACGTGCTGGCCACGCGATGATGGTGACGGTGATGATAGTGATGATGGTGCAGACGGTTGCGGGCGTTCAGCTCGCTCTCCTCGTCCGTCTCCGGATGGTCCCCTGCGGAAATGAAGAGCCCTTGAGTCTCGTGGCATTCGCGACGAGTTTGCTTCGTAATTAAAGCAAAATCAGAAATGGATGCTGGCCATCACACGATGGAGATTAATTTTCAGCGATATTAGCACGTCGGAAGAGCTAGTTGTTTAGAGGAAATGGGGAGATGCTTTGTTTTGCGGGAGCAAGCTGAGGATCGGCAAGTTCCGGAGTTGCGGCTTCCGGACGAGAAATGAGCCATGATCGAGATCCGAATTTCGAGAAATTCGAGAAGTGATTCGAGAAGTGATCGGCATGTGATTTGTTGATTCAGCAGTGGTTTGCATGGACGACTGATTTTTTTTTGTTTTCCCGTTACAAATGACTCATTCGAGACTGAGACCGCAAGTACGCACGCCACGAAATATTAACAAAGATGTATGCGGAATTTAATTTGCAATTAAATCTACAAAGGCAACATACCGGCAGAAACATTGCCGATACTTTCTCTGGATTAATCGCTTTGTCTTTTATGTCGCTTCCGAATAATCTTTCACTCGATTTATAAGTTTATGAACAATCTGGAACTTTGTAAGTATCCATGTTTTCGTTCTTTAAATTTGAGGCTCGAGTCTAAGGGGAATTATTTCTGTTTCAGATCTTAGTGACGAAATACACCGTTTGCCGTCTCGGTACGGATTAAGTAACGGATTAAGACGCAAATAAGGCGGTGAATGCTTCTCACCTAAATCAATGCGATTTACTTGAACGTAATCGCATTTGTGCAGATTTGTGCGCGATATTCGATTATCGTCCAACCGAGGGTATAATATAAATTATATGTAAATGTAAATTACAGTTTTTTCGTTTGAATTTTCTCTCTCTCTCTCTCTCTCTCACAGCTTTTCTCATATGTTTGTTCAAAGATATTAGATGTACGCGATCTCTCCTCCATTCGCAAATTATTTCCGCGTTTTACGTTGCAACATATATATATATATATATATATATATATATATAATGAAGCGAAAATGTTAAAACTCGTTTCGCCCTAACATCATTTGCGCGATGTAAATTCATTTTCGGCGTAATATCCATATAATATCCATTAAATTCAACACAATTAGCAGCGTCGCGGCTGCGAATTACGCGTATGAAATGCGATCAAATACGAGAGATCCCAGTGACGAGGAAACTTCAACCGGAACTGAAATCTGAGAATTGAAGCTGAGCTGCGGATATGCGAAATACGGTGTCGGCAGCGTCCCATTTTGTCGTATCGTATCTTTTCGAGTGCGTGTCGCATCCAGCCTAGTCGCGCGAGTTAATCGTATTTTCGCGAGTGCATGTGCAAACTGCACGGTCCAGATGCGGGACGTTACGAGTGGCTGATTTCATCAGTAGACCACGATGGACCACGATGGACTTGGAGGGATTGCGTCGCGCACTGGCAGGTGCTTAATCCCAAAGCTTGTGGAGTAAATTAGCAGCAGTACATGTAGCAAATCGCGCTGATTTTCAACAAGAACATTAGAGAGTTAACGTTAACGTACGAGCAACGGGCGAAATTTAATTTGCAATTAAATCTACAAAAGCAACATACCAGCAGAAAAGAGACATTACCGAACGATACTTTCTCTAGATTACTCCCTTCGTTCTTTAAGTCTCTCTCGAATAATCTTTCCCTCGATTTGTAAGTTTAGCAACAATCTTGAACTTTGTACTGTCATTTTTACATCTACAAAGGCAATATTCTAGAAATGTAGTATAAATGGAACCGATGGCGGCATGTAAAAAAACAAAAATCTTTGTAATCGAAGAAGGCGACGCGTACGAGAGACAAACGATAGAAAAACGAGAGACATACGAAAGATAGACGAACGACGAACTGACTGCGAACGAGCGGCAGAAAAAGTCTCGACCGGCGAAGCTAAAAGATCAATTGGCCTATCAATAAGAATTGTATCGGTGTTAAATAGAATAAAGAATCCTGTTACTTCTTGTTTTATCAACCAAGCGTCGAAAACCCATTCATTTTAATATTTAACATCATACAAGGAATGTATAAATCTCATTATATATATATTATCCTACAAAAATATTGCCGAGCGATACTTTCTCTAGATTACTCTCTTCGTTTTTTAAGTCTCTTTCGAACAATCTTTCCCTCGATTTGTAAGTTTATGAACAATCTTGAGCTTTGTGCTGTCATTTTTACATCTATAGTTAAATCTACAAAGGCAACACATACCGCTAGAAATATTACCAAGCAATACTTTTTTTAGATTACTCCCTTCGTCTTTTAGGTCTCCTTCGAACAATCTTTCCCCCAATTTGTAAGTTTATGAATAATCTTTAACCGTGAGTTGTAATTTTTATGCATGCTGGAAAGTTTCGAGAACATCGGCTGAAGGAAAGCGCTTCAATTAAGCAGATTCATTTAAAAGATTTAAGATCGATGACTTTCGCCCGTGCTCCCGTCATGAAAACGAGAGAGAGAGAGAGAGAGTGGCGAGTGTTCCCGAGAACAACCGCCGATTTCAGCTTTCAAACTTCCTCCTCGCATTTACGTTACTCATTATCCGGCAATATTTCATGTACGGTAATGGAGTTATCGCTCCGCTCCGCTCGTAAAATTATCGCGGCGTGGGACGATGTAACTCCGATGTTATTTAAACGATCCGCGCGCTGATCCATGCAAGTGATCCATGCAAATGATCCGGGGATCCAGGATACTTCGCCCTTGACAGGCCCTATTTGATCAGGCCCCATGAATTTCGCGACGCGCGCGGCTTATCCCTCCCGCCGACATGACCGTGAAGCGGATCCGCTGGATTTCTGAGCGTTTTTACGGGCCCGCGAGGGACAGGACCACCCTCTTCGAGATCGATGCTGCCTCTTTCTCTCTCTCGCGTCTCGAAACCGGAGAACGCGCGTGTACATACGCTTAAGCGGCCCGAGCTCTCGTGGTTACGACTAATGCGCGCGGTGCGGCATGTATATTCGATTACCGGGTCCTCGTCAAACGTCCAAAGCCTCATCACCATGCTAATTAGCCGTCCGACTAATGGGAAGTATAAGTCAGAGGTCGTGTCACACGCTTATCTCCCTTCGGTAAAATACACGAGAGGGACGGGATCGCCGCGCACGAGGGACAGAGAGGCACGATCACGAGGAGATTATTCCTGACCGAGGAACAAGCGGCAGGATGTGTCGCGGAACCGCGTCTGCCTGCATCTTCCGACGAGAACGAGCTCGGAGGAACGAGATCGGGCTGATTATACGTGCGCTTAATTATGCGCGCGTATCAATCGCGCGTCCTTTCAAGTACCGCTCCGTACATCCGCGGATTTTACGATATCGCCGCGACACGTTTCTCGGGACTTCCTTTTGCGCGCGATCCCTTCTTCTGCTATCACAAATATCGGAGACTCTTACAGAGGGCCCTCCTCGCACTTTCAGATCACCGCCGTCCATTTACTCCCATCCTTCAAAGACTGACCCTGTCCTCTACTCCTTCCCCCCTATTTCTCTCTCTCTCTCTCTCTTTCTCGTGCCTCTTCGATTCCGCTTGTTTTCCTGATCTGTCTCATTTCCAAAAAAATGCCTCGCGCAACGACGCCCGCCATCGATCGTACCTCGTAAACCCCTCCGTTCTTTCCTACCCTTCCCCTTCCCCTCCCCCTCCGGCGTCACGGATCCCCCGTCGTAAATCGCGGGGGCGCACGCGAATCCGCCGGATTATTCTGATAAATGCAGTCCCATGCTGCGGATGTGGCGGTGGGGGGAAGGAGTAGAGGACAGGGACAGCAGCGAGAGAAAAGCGCGCGCGCGCGCGCGCGCGGCGGGATTCAATGCTGATTCAACGATGCGGCTGTATGTTAATCGTGCGTTAAGCCAACCGACAGACGGGAACAGCGTTTCGAAAACTCGTAGCCGTGCTCGTACCTATGCGCCTCCCGCGGCCACTCTCTCTTTCTCTCTCTTTCTCTCTCTCTCTCTCTGTTTCTCTCGCTCGTTCTTTCTTTCTCTCTCGCAGCGTCTTCAGAGGCGAGTCTCATCTAGAAGGAGAGTACGTGACATTTGCGTCCGTATGGGAACCGGAGACGGGAGAATATCTCCTTCGACGCGGATGCTCCCGCCGAACGATTCCGTTATTTATCGCGATCCATCTTGGCAGGCCGTAATTTTCAACCCCCGCGGAAATACGAGTACTTTCTCTCTCTCTCTCTCTCTTTCTCTCTTTCTTTTTTCTCGTTCACCAGGGCGAGATTATCCTGGAAGAGAATTACCGGTCGTAGATGAGCTCGATCCGATGAGGAACCCGTTTTCGTTCGATTTCTCGAGGAACAAAGCGAGAGGGGTAGTGCCCGATCGAACGCGAAACAGCCGAGCGTTTTATGATTCAAGCTCGTGTTTACGAAATAAAATCCCTCGGAACTCTTAGCTCCACTTGCCGCGTCGCGCGGCCGTTGTTTCCTCGCGATTTTTCCTCCCCCGCGCGTTAAAAACCGCGACGTGACAAGCGACGCGCAAAGGGAGACCCACCAGCGAGAGAGCCGGCCAAGGTAAACATCGATTATCGGCACTTACCGTTGCTGAGCTCCTCGTAGACAGGATTATAGAGGTCCTGCGATGTGTAAGGATCGGGACCAGGGCTGCTGCAGACGAACACCCCTCGCCCGCTCTCCTTGACATCCAGCATCTGCCGTGATAACAAAGGTCCTGGGTTAGAACTGAAATGGAAGTCGCGTGTTCGATGATCGCGAGTGGCGCGAGACAACGTATTCTCGCGATTATTCCAATTTCAAGCGGCCTCGATCGCCACGTTTCGCTAAGCGCCGCTCATTTTTCTCGCCATGGTCAAGGGAGCTAATTAGTCGAGTTTCACTCGGGAAACGGATCAGCCGGGGACGAGCCTAGGCGTTTTTACGATGTTTTACGAGGCTCTGTAGGGACCGCGACTTGTTTACGACGGCGCTGGAAAACAGTTGGTGAATAAAGGAGAGGGTGGAATCCCCCTTAGTACTCCCGCACTGGGGTGGTAGTGACTGGCACCGCTTATAAGCGCGCGAGAACTCCTCGACGCTGCTTCGGCTCGATCAACTCGCCCACGTTGCCCTGCGAACTCTCACCCTTCCGAGCGGAATCCTCCGGAGTCGATCCGCCGCGGCGTGGAGAGCTAATCTTCAAATTGCTGGGGAGCAAGAAACCTTCACCGCCGCCGATTCATCCCCGCGACCGGTTTCCGCTCGGACGCCTTTCTCGGCGTGAATCGCGCGATCGGTCACCCGTCTGAAGAGTTCCGAGCACTCACGCGACCTGGGAAGCCGCCGATGCTTTCGTCTCGAGAAGACGAGGCGAGGCGATCGAGATCGGCTCTTCTCTCCACAGTCCGAGGGGGTGGATCTATCGGGCACTCGAGGAGGGGGAGGCGGGCGATTTAATCCCTTCGTCTCGATTCGACATGGTTCGTGTATCTTTCGCTCGCAGAGCTGACCGCTCTGCTTTGCCGAATCTCGGCGCGAACCCACCTCGCAATCGGTATCGATACCTCGAATTCGCTTTCGGTGATGACGCGTGATACGCAGGACACGCTTAGCTACGTGTCGAGGTAGATCGTTGATTTCGAAGAAAATTTTAAAACGAACGTCGTTTTAAAAGCAAGGTGCACCTTGACCACTCGCCTCGCGCTTCGTAAGGTCGCAGGTCACTTGATAACTGATCGAGTCCATTAATTTTTCTCTCGAGAAGCATGGAATCGATCGAACCAGAATCGATAACGATTAAAACGCGCTGGACGCGACCCACATTCGTAGGTTTCTCCATCGTTAGGCCGTCCCGGAAATATATTTCCCGATAACCGCGGCGCTATCTTTATCCCTCGTCATTTAAAATCCTCCCTCGCGGACGGGGATATTTTTTGCCGTCCCGAATCGTCCCCGATCGCGCGGCGCGGCGGGCGTACGTGACGTAAATTCGACGCGGCGCGATCCGCGCGCACGCGGGGGTTGAAATATCGCCGATAGCGTGGGGATGGGAATCGCGGCGTTGCGGCTGTTGTACGTCTCTATCTAAAATTATATCTCCCGGATCGAGTCGCTTCCTGCCGCTCCTCGGCAGGGCACATCCGGATAAATGGATCCGATCGGATGTATCAGTCCGCGTTGCCGCGGTCTATTTTTCGTACTTCCGGCAGATTTGTCGCGTAATCGCGACTCATGCCAGCCAACGGAACGGGAATGACGAATGCTCGCGCGCGTGGGTCGAAAGGTCGCGCGGCCAAGTTTCCACTTTCGCGAGAACAGACACGACGGATGTCTCGCTCCGCGAGCATCTCTGATCCGATCGCCTGAATGAAACGCTATTTTCAGGCGCGCCGCCATCGATTCGCGTATTACGTGTCGGATCACGTGGGATCACGTGACGGCCGCGAGCCCTCGTCGTTGCATAATTCCGTCGGGGGATGAAGTATTAACGCGCGCGAATACGGGACCGCGCGTTAAAAGAGCCACATCGAGATTTATAGCCGGATATCCCGCGGGCCATTGCATAATTTAGACCGGCCGCGCGTGGTGCAGAGAAGGGCCCGGGGGGGGGGKGRGGGGGGRGKGGGGGGGGGAGGGTCTTGGATATTCATTTATGCGTCGTTCTTTCGGGACGTTGAGATGTTAAAGCCGCCCGCGAGAAACGGAGTCGGCTCGAAACCCCCGAAAGTCGGGAGTTACGCGCTGCCGACGCGAGTCGCGTGCCCGACCTTTGACCCCGGCGAGAGCAAGCGAGTTAGGCACCGTTAACGCGCGCGAGCCCCGGAATGGAAGTCGGGCAGGGGGGCGCGGAATTCGGGTCTCCCGAATCGAACCTGTTGGCTCGTAGCTCATCCGAACTCAGCTCAGCAAACCGCCGGAGAGAACTTCCCTCCCCCCCCTCCCCCTCCTCCTCCTCCTCCTCCTCCTCCTCCTCCATCCCTCGTCGGTGGGCGGATAATAAAATTTGGCCGGTGCCGCGGCCGCGCCGTAAGTAGCAGAGACGGATTAACACAAACGAGAGTCGGGATCGCGTGGCGCCGCGTTTCGACCTTTCGACCTCTCGCGCTTTCTTTCTCGCGCCCCCACTTCTAGATTTCATCGTTGTACAGCCCTGCCCGCCCCGCGACTTCGCTCGAGGACAGCCGTTGCACGACGACGAGGGAGGGAGGGAGGGAGGGAGGGGTGCGGGAGGAGGGGAAATAAGGGAGGCAGGCCTCGGTGCCGTCCTCGTGTAAGGGCGCATTTCCGCGCGAGTTACGGGAGTTGGCCAAGTTCCACCATACTCGCTGGCGGAATTTTCAATCTTCCGGCCGAGAAATTCGATATTCGGCTGGTTTCACTCGGACTTGATTATCCTAATGACTTTACGGCGCGCCCGGGCCGCGCGAGAGGGGGCGAGAGGAGACCGAGTGATTTCACCCTTCATCCTTCCTCCGCCACCCTTCCTCCGCCGGTATTAAAATTCTACGTCTGTTATACGTCCTCCTTCCATAATGGCCGGCCCGGTGCTCGCGGGCGCCTTTGAAAAGTTGATCGCTTTAATGACTTCGCGGGCCCCGCGGGCGGCCGGCGTCTCACTAAACTCTTCCTCTTACACGCCGGCGACAGTGCATACTTGAGCACCGCGGCCGGGGACGAGGGTGGAAAGAGGGATTCTTCTCTCTGATACGCCCCCCTCTCTCTCTCTCTCTGTCTCTCGTCTCTGCGACTAACTGCGAAAGTTCGCGACATAAATAATCGCGCGTCCTCCTGAATTAATTCCGATCGATCGCCGGAGTCGGCGCCTGCGTCTGCGCTCGATCATCGCCATGAACGTAATCTTCATTTTACGCGAGTTACTTCATCTCACGAGAATCCGCTCGGGTTGGCGGGGGAGGGGGAGGGGAGGGGGAGGGGGGACCAGCCCTGGAGGATCGTCTCGCTTTTGCGCCGCATCGCGGCGTTTCCTCTTCGATTCCTTATCCTCGAATAGATCCATCCCCTCGCTCACTTCCGGTGCTCAGTGCGCCCCTCAAAGGGGGCAAGGGGGACTCAGCGCGGACTCTAGAGAGAGTCCGAAACCGACGGCTGCAACGCCTCCGCAACACTGCGGCGTTCTGCGGATAATATCGAGCTCGCGACATGCGCGCGGACGTGTCCGCTAATTGTTGGTTACTGCGCCAATTGCATTAAGTTCCGAGTCCGAGCTGGCCCTCCCCCCCATCCCTCCGGCTATCGCTGTGCGGATACGCCGTCTCCGTAATCGCCGCACAACAGGTGGACGCCAGATCCATGGACTTCCGGCCGCGAGACTTGCGATCGGAATCGATAACGTTGAAAGAAAACCGCCCGAGATCCCTCCCCGCTCCAACCCCCTCAAGTTGAGGCACCGGTCGCCTAGAGAGCCGCGAGTTTAACGTGCGCGATGCAATTTCGTGATCGCGTCGTCCGTAATTTTCTTATGAGACATGCAGCCGCGATAAAAGGACGCGAGTTGCACTCGCGCGGGAGGGATTTTTATTGAATCGACTGCCGGCGAACATTAAACATCGCATCGGAGAGACGGGGAGGGTGTTTGTGATCCCGGGAAGAGGAAACGTCAATATCCTGACAATCTATCGAGATATGTTTGCCCGATGATGAATCCGAGCTTCGAGGCGAACGTGTCGCACTCTCCGTCCTCGTTTTTCTGCTCCGAACCCAAGAGTCTCGATTTGAGGATTATAAAGACTAATATGGCGAAACAAATGGAAATTTTGCGCTGTCAACCAGTTTATGGAGTTTATGGAACTAATATCGCGTCCCGGAATAGTCGAAGCGCACGAACGAGCGTTCCGCTCCTCTCGCCTGCGGAAATCACTCGACATGTTTGAATTATTTAAACGACGAGCATCTCGAGCAGGTCTGCATATGCGCGATTGCATATGCAACTTCGGCGAGCCGGGCGATTTAATAATATTCAAATATTTGAGCTTTACTTTGACCTTCCGCGCTCGCCGGCAGAGCGTTTTTACAGAAGACACTCTATTCCTTTCTCTCTTCGGCAACGCGAGGAACGCGAGGAGGCGGAAGACGACGCGCGCTGAATCGGCGACACCATCAGGATTTTCCGGTCTACCAAATTCTTTTCCGAGCCGCCGACGATTCAAACGTCGTAAGCCCGGCTCGGCTCGCGAATCGACAAGCTGTCAGCGCGTCCTGCGACGCGGGCGGAAGCGCGGGAAGAAGCGAGAACGCCGAATAAAGTGCGCCCTAATTGACACGTGACTAGCCGCCCTGTGCGGATTTATTAGCCGGCGATTCTTGCGGAACTTTGAGTTCGGCCACGCGGAGAGGAGCGGAATCGGATCCTCCTCGCGCGAGGAGGACCCCTCGCCCGTGCGGGGAGGGACCGGATCGCGTCCGATCTGGGGATTCTGAGGGTCTAGAGAGTCCACCATTATTCAGCGGGGCGACGCTTTTCCTCTCTTTTTTTTTTTCATCTTTTTTTCGTCGCTTCGGCTCTTATTTCCGTGACAAAATCCAGATCTCGAGAAATATACTGCGCGGCTGCGCGCGATCCTTTCATCTGGATATATATCTCCGAGTCTCTCTCTCTCTCTCTCTCTCTCTCTCTTTAATCTCGATCGACGTTCGCTCGCCTTTACTCGTCAAGGATTGTAATTGCGTGTAATTCAGCGGCAAATCGAGCAAATCTCGAGCGAGATGACGACTTGGAACTTACTCACCGCGTGCTGTTCAAATACGCTTTTCGCTCATCTGAAGGGCGGCGCGCAAGAAACGAAGCGTCGCGAGACCCTTCCGGCCTGCATCGCGGGACGTTCGAGCGAGCCACCCCCTCCGCCGTGCCCTTTCGCAGCGAGACTCGAAATTGGGGCGCGCGCGCCTTCTTTCGCCCTTCCTTTGGAAATCGCGGAGTCGCTCCCGCCTCCCCCTCGCCGTTCAAATATTTATGCCCCGCATTCGCTTGTTCGTTCGTTTGTCCGCGAATCAAACGTAGCCATCGGCAATCACGACAGACAAAGAAAGAGAGAGAGAGAGAGAGAGGGAGAGCGAGTCGCGCGAGATTTTCGAGTGTCGGCCTCTCGCCAACCGAACGGCAACAATCATCCGGGGGGGAGTGTGCACCCCTTTCTCTTCGGCAATTAAATTGCGCGAACTGCGAACCACGGAGAGAAAGCAGAAGCGAAAGAAGAGGCAGAAACAGATGAAGAGAGAGAGAGAGAGAGAAAGAGGTACCGCGCGCCCCGCGTCATTGGACATTTGCTTCATTTGCGAAATTGCAGATCCATTGCAGATCTCGTCTACATACGCGAGCAGAGATCACGCGAGATCGCAACGGTGATCGCGACGATCTCCCTCCCTCTCTCCCTTTCCCTCCCCTTCTGTCTATCCTCATCGCGCCTCTCGCGAATTCGCCGTTGCCGCGTTCGCCTCCTCGAAGCTGGCCAACTCCTTTTCCCATTTACGCGAGGATTCATCATCGAGAAGGAGAACGTCGAGAGAAAGAGAATCGCGTTCCGCGCGGAATCTTCCCCGCCCCGCCGGAAAATCACCGGTTCGCTCGCCAGGGGAGGGTGGGTCCCGCCTTTTTGGAAGAATCGGCTGATTAATGCGGAAAATAGCGAATCGATCGGCGCGCGGGAGCGAGTTGCGGGCGGTGGGGACACGGGGGTTGCACACACACACACTCTCTCTCTCTCTCTCTCTCGCTCTCTCTCTCTCTCTCTCCTTCTTTCTCTCTCGCAGTAGAAAAAGTTTGAACACAGAAGTGGTTATTCCGTGTCCACGTACGTGTGCATTGTATCGGGAGGCGATGTTTTCTTTTTTCTTTTCATAGAGAACTGGCGGGGAGAACTCCGGCCGTTCTCCCTTGCTCTCTCGGTTCTCTCTCTCGTTCTCGTTTGCCTAGAGTAATCCGCGATGTCTCGCGCGCGCGCGCGTGCACGCTTCGTGACGGGACGAGGGATGGGACAGGATTGTGGACCGGGTCAATAACCACTCCTCGTCAAATTTTTCAGCAAAGTAATTTTATTTTTCTCAAATCTCGCTCTCGCTCTCTCTCTCTCTCTCTCTTCCATTAATTCAAGTTATACACAGAACCGTCGTTTCGCTCTCGAGGGACCTGTCGAGCTCGCGACGTTATTTACAGAACACCATGCCGACCGTCCGGCATCCAAGTGCGCGTTGCCGATCGGTAATAAATAACGGTAATTAATAATAATTAATAGTAATGATAATCGTAAGAGTAATTAAACCTGTAATCGGACAGTGTCGGTAATCGCAATTATATAACGGCAGTGTCAGTTTACAAAAATCAAGGAAAATCAGGCTCTCCCTCTCTCTTCCTCGCGACGCCCTCACGCGGGCTCGCGTCCATCCTTGTAGTATGTGTGTGTGTGCGCGCGCGCGCGCGCGCGTGTAGGTGTGTGTGTGTGTGCGCCCTATTTACAAAAATTTACCGATCTAGTTCCTAAATCTATGTACAACCATGGGAGTGCGCGCCCGGCCGCCGTGCCCGCACAACCGACGAATAAGGCCCCGCGCGCCCGCCACTTTCCAATCTTTTCTCCCTTTTCTCAGCCGCGTCACGTCTCTCTCCGGCCAATCCTCACGCATTCCAGCGATTTAGTCTAGTTTTGTGGGATCGCGCGGGCACGGCGCCGATGTAACAAAATAAATACTGACTAGCCCGGCCCTGGCGCCGCCTCCGCGTGCGACCGCGAGCGGGCGAACGGACGGACAGACGGAATTTTGCACGGCTCGAGTTTCGCTCGAGTTAATTAAGGGACTTCCCCGCGAGAGATGCGTGCTTGTCTCTGCCTTCTTTCATTCTGGCGTTCGGATCGCCGGCGCTCCCTTTCGATTCGGCTTCAGCTTCAGGGTTCGATAAATCGATTTGTGCGTGCAGGCGGTAGAGGGTCGCCCCTTTGCTAGTATTTCTCTAGAAACGTGAAAAAACTAATTCTACGATTCTCTCGAGCGATCAGGCAAGAGCAACGTCGTGCGATCCGAACTCCAGACTTGCCGAACGACAGGCTCGGCTATTCTCGCCGACGAATCGTCCTGGGCGGATGATCAATCAGCGTTGGCGAATCGAAGGATGTCACGGTAACTTGTTTATGCTTGCCCGGTACGCGAGTACCCGGCACGCGCGTCAGAATTCCGTAATAAAAACTGAACGCGTCTCCCGATCCGCGAACGCCGGCTGGACGTTCCGTGATGATTGATCGAGCCCGCCCCGGATTTTCGATGGTAAATCGAATGAAATCTCGCGAGCGGAGGTATGATAATAACGCGGCTATCAAACCAGATATCAAGCACGATGGCACATCTCTCTCTCTCTCTCTCTCGCAGAGGAAGCCGATATCGGATCGCGCGGCAGTCGCAACTTCAACGCGTCAATGCCAATACCTGCCGCCCTCTCTCTCTCTCCTCGTCCGTCCGCTCGCTGGAAGCCGAAGAGCCGCCAGATAACCTACGATAACCCTAGATGGGGAAACGCCGATGCGTCTCGTCCCTCAATGCTGCGACGTCGCGTCGCGTCACGGTAACGGAAGATAGCAGACGCTCGATAATCGAATGTCGTTCTCGGTCGATCTCGGCCGACTCGGCGGCACTCGCGCGAGATATGTTGCAGCTACTACGAAGCTCCGAGGGCTGGAGGAGGAGGTGCCGGGGAAGGGTGGACGCGCCGCGTCTCCCTACGCCGCGACGAGGCTGCCGGCCGGCGGCCAGGACGGCGCGTGTCACGTGTCCTGGATGCGCAGGTAGACGTCCTGTTCCGGCTGGCTGAGGAGGTGGTGTATCTGCTGCATGGTGCAGAGCGGACAGACCTCCTCCTCGGTACCGTCGGCGACGAGCCTCCTGGCGGCGCCGGGCGCCCTTCTGCCGCCCCCGACGTGCTCGATGATGTACGAGTAGCCGTCCGAGTCGATCGAGCTCGATCTCGCAGTCGCCGATCGCAACAATCGCCTGCCGTTACCGTTCAGGTGGAACTCTCCGCGACTGTACTTGCTCATCTCCAATTCAGAATCTTTGAAGTCTATGTACGAGTAGCCTTCGGAGTCCACTGACGGTCGCCTGCGGCCCTCCTCCCGACTCGGCGACCACCCCACCACGGGTCCCACCGTGGGTCCCACCGCGGGCCCTACCGCGGGCCCGATGGGGCCCGACGGTGCCTTCGCCGGGGAGGCGCGCGGTCTGGGTCGGTGGGTGGGGGTAATGGGAATGCCAGAGTCGCGGGGCCTCGCGGGGACCCGCGAGTCGGCCGGATAGCCATCCGCGGCGGCCAGGCCGACGTCGAGGTCCCGGCGCGACGGGAATTCTGGGACCACTGTGGGTGGGGATGATGGGGTCGGGGGCGAGGGGGGCTGCTGGCTAGTGATCATGGCATTCTGCGTGGCCAGTAGCAGGTGGCTGTCGCGTAGCAGGTTGTTCTCGTTCCGCAGCAGCAACGGACTGTTGGCGGTCACGCCGGCGGACGGGGTCAGCCGGGGGTCGGGGGATCGAGCGGTCGCCGCGATCGACATGGGTACGCCCTGCGACTTGGCTAGGAGGGCACGCGGCGTCCGATAACCGCCCAGGACCGCTCGCGACGGTTTGTCCTGAACGCGCAGTATCGATCTGGGATCGCGATAGTCGAGATAGTCGAGGTGGTGCGGCTGGGGCGGCCTCGCTGCCCTGCGTGCAGGTAGTGCCGGTGGTTCGCGTGGCGTCGGGGGGGCCCGCGGTCGGGCCGCGGGATTTCGTACCTCGATCGTCGGCGCTTGGCCGTGGCTCGACGGCAGGTGGTTGTGCGACAGCTGCGACATCGCGTGATCCGGCAGATCCTCGTACAGAACGGCGCCCCCGGTGCCGCTGCCGCCCCCGGGGCCCGGGTGCGGCTGGCCGTCAGGCATGATGTGGGCCCGTCCGGCCACCGCCGCCGCGCCCGCTGCGCTCTTGCACGGTAGCAGATTCTGCACTTTCCGCTTGTGCCTGCAACAGACAGAAAAACCGATCCTCTCAGACGATGAACAATGAGAAGAGTCTCTCATCAGCGTAATCATGGTGGAGGGAAGAGAGAGAAAGGAGCAATCGCGAGATTGGGACGTCGATCAAAGCGCCGCGCGCCTTACGTTGGATCCACGAAGAGATACGATCTCTCCTCGGATCTGCGGAACGCGGTTCCTGTTTCCACGCGATGCTTTTCCGATCGATGAATCAAAAGCGCCCGTCACAATTCGAGCCACTTCGATCTCGACCGTGACTCTCCATGGAACACGACGCGTTCCGGCTGATGCGGGCGTTTGCGAATCGAGTGCGGTCAGCCGAGGCGATTCCGCGCGGCGCGTCTGGTCTCGTTCTCGAAACACCATCTCGGAAAGCTCGCAGGGCGAATTCCTCAAGTTGGACGAGCGGAGGATGTTGATATTCTACTTTGCTCTCATCTCCCGTCCTCCACCTTTCATCTCCCGTCCCCGGCGCCGACCGGCCCCCGCCGTCGACACACCAGATTAGTTGGGAGCTCGTTGCAATTGTTTGTACAGGCGGGCGCTTTGCTGTGGGCGCGCTCGAGAGCTTCCCTCGGTATAAACTTTAATGAATCGGGCACTGCGTTTGCCTATCAGCGTCGTTTTACGTGTATACAAGGTGTACCAGAACCGTCGCGTCTTGCTTTTAACTGTGTACCTTCTGATCATTTTAAGGCGGCCGGCTTTCCCGTCAATGGAAACCGCGATCGCGATCAGCGCACCGACAACAGAACCGCTGAGGCCCGGATTCGAGTCTATTTCCGTTGGGAAAGGAGCGGATCGAATTCATTTGTCGTTCTGCTCTGGCGCTGCGATGCGGATTTAATCGTCGCGCTATTCGATAGCCGGGAAACCGAGAAGCCTGAAACACCCGTTAACGATTCCCTCGCTCTGTTCCTCTCCTTGTTGTCTCTCTCGAAGCGCCATGAACAGGCGTGCACCCGACAGACGGACAGTAATCGCAATCGCGATCGCCACTTGGCTTCTACCGATCTGCACTGCGTGCAAACGTTGACCCTCGCATTGTCCGCGCGGAATGCCGACAATCTCCAGCCGCATATCGAGAAGCGATGCTTCCGCCGTTAAACGGACGTCGTCGTTGGTCGCTGATTTACCGCGAAACCGCTATTGAGCATTTGAGAAATGACAACCCGCCCCGCGGGGATGATTCAAAGATTAATCTCTCCCCGTGCTTTCGCCAACGTCCGTTTCTTTCCGCTTGACGCGTGATAAGTTGCAGAAATTCACGCCAGCAGGAGATAAGAACCGACCGGTCCATTCCACCTTGCAGCGCGCTCCGCTAAGATACGTTTGGCGTTATTAATAGAAAAAGAAGAAGAAGAAGAAGAGAGAGAGAGAGAGAGAGGGAGAGAGGGATGGCCGGTCCGCGGTACTCGCGGATACAAGCGCGCCTCATTCCTCCACCGCGCTGGAAGTCATGTCCGTCTGCTAATCGCGGGTCGCGCACACTGAAACGCTTAAGGTCGGCTCTGAAGGGATTCACTTATCCGAAGGGATTCGCGGTATAAACGGCCGACTCTGACGAGGGTAGCGAGCTCTGCCGACCGGAGATAATGACATCGGAAACACACGCTCGCTGATCTCCGCTCGGCGGCCTTGCCTGGCTTTCCCCTTCTTAAAGAAGGATCTCTTCGTCAACACTGCCCGTTGACGCCGCGCAAAGTCGTAAATCACGTGGGAAATCGCGCGTCTAATCCATTTAACTCGCAGCATCGCCGGCGATTACCGGATAATTTCATCGGTATCACCGCCGCGAGCTCGCAGAACGCGAGATCGCGAGGTCGGAGATTGAAGCGGAGATCTCTTTCTCTCGCGATTATTTCCTCGCCGTTTTCTCTCTCTCTCTCTCTCTCTCTCTCTCTCTCTCTCTCTCTCTGTCTCTCGTTGCCTGAATATGTAAAATTCTGGAGAAAAGCCGAGAGCTTCCGATCTCCATCCTCCTCCGTTCTCGCGCGTATCTCTCTCGGCACGCGGCTCCGCGCGGACGCCGACGTTATCCGCGTGCACGCGTTCATGTATATTTAAAGACCGGCGCGCCGAGGCTGGCAAAGTAGTTTACCCTTCAAGTTTTAATTATCTAATTAACTCCGTCAGTTCGATAATATTTGCCCGTGTAATTAAACCGCAAGCTAAGATTAACAATTCTCGCCGCGCTTTCAGCAGTAGGTCGAGGCGTTGCAGCCGGGGAAACGAAGATATCCGGCGTCTTCTACTTGGACGGGGCTCGGGGGGGGGGGATGAAAACAGCGGTAGGATAGGGAATATCGGAAGAGATGGTGCGATCGTGCGCGGCTTGATTGGTCGTTGAGCGGGATCTTCATTTCGCGAACGAGTCTGACTCTCGCGGACGAGATCCGTAAATGTAATTCGTAAAATGGCTCTACGCGCAGGCTATGACGGTGGTTCTTTGGCAAACGACCAAAGCAGCCATGACATCCGGCTGTCTATATAATTTGGAGAAAGTACGTGAGCTCAGGGAGCAAGATGAGGACATATAAAACTCGTGTGAGACCTGTAATGATCTATGCCACTGAAACAAGAGCGGAAACAATCACCAAACGTGACGACTAGGTTGTTCTAGGAACAACAGAAATGAGGACCTTAAGGTGCACCACTAGTACACCTCTGCGAGATAGAATTCTGCTCAGCATCTGCGAGACCCAAGATGATGAGCCAGAATCAGAAGAGCATGGAGAGATCGTGTAAACGGATGATAGCTGGCTTATAAAAGTCGCGAGAAATGGAGAACCAAACACCTTCAGGCCTTCTGGATGGCCTCCAAAATGTTGCTGCAAAGATTGGACATCAACATCACAGGCACACTGAATAAAATACAGGATACGATCCTATAAGAGGAAGAAGAAGAAACACTTGCTGATCAGTATGTATCAGTTATTCGAGACGATAACGCTCCTGGTGATCTTATGGCAAGAATTTACCCTCTTCAAGTTCGATCGAGATCGACCGCCACCTTCATTCGACTCTAAATCGGATCTCGCACTTTTTCAGCTGCGCTTGAACGATTCGCGCGACGAGCAACGCGTTTCTGACTTTAGTTAATGTTGCGATGTTACTCCACCCTGTCTCTCGACACCTTTTATCCCGGCAGGACTCGTCGATATCGCATCTTCGCCACGACCATCCCCTTCCTTGCGATCCCACAATGCGTCATCGTAATGATTCTTCATTACGCCCGGCCGCGACTGTCTGCCTCGCCTCGTCTTCCATTTCCTAATGGATTTCATTTAGTCATCATGATACCCGGAAATGACGGAGGTCATTGAAGGGCGACCAGCGCGCCTGGCACGATGTCGAGACCCACTTTTACGCCCCCTTTTCCGAAAGTGCTGGCGAATGAAGTTTCGCTTTCCTGAACAAACGGATGGCGCGATTCTGCCAGAACGCACGCTACCGAGAACAAGGATCCGCGAGCGGCCGCTTCTGGGGAGGGACTTCCCCGAAAGACGTGATTTGTTTAACGAACTTCCCGACGTCCGATCGTGCGGCGCGATGAATCCCCTGGAAGAACGATGCGCGCGAAAGGGAGGTTGATGCAGGGGTGAGCTGCCGGAGGGTGGCAGCGGAGTGACTTCGCTCGACATTAAACGCTGAATAGGTCATTTACGCCGAGCTTTTAACTCGGGCTACTTAAGCGCGCTGCTTCCCCTTCTCTCTTTCTCTCTCATGGATGCTCTCCTTCGAACGCGCCCGGTTGCGCGAGTGCATCTTCGACGTTCTCGGAAGTAATAACGCGAGCGAAATGTCGATAACCGCCAACGAGCATCAACGATCCGAGTCATCAGCCATCAGTCGTCGCGAGACAACTCGCCTCGTTATTCCTGCTTCGGGATCACCCGAATTACTCGCTCGCGTTCGCTCGCAGTCGCGGCGACTTTGCTTTATCGGCGGCGCCGTCCCGTTCTTGGTTTCTCCCCCTCGCCCCGTCGCGCGCGAGCCCGATGACTCGATAATCCCAAACCGGCCTCAAACAGGCTGCGGCGCGGATTTGCGCGAGGATATTTAGGAGCGGATTAGCGCACCCTCTTGCGGAAGGGCGACCGGATACCTTGGGTATCCGGATACCGCGCGTACGTCGAGCTACGAGAGCGATTATAAAGTCGGAGACACTCGGATCTCCAAGTTTACTCGCCGCACTCGCGCGCGCGCCCCGGTCCCCCTCCTCCCTTCCTCTCACTCTCTCTCTATCTCGCGCGCTCCTCGAAACTACAAATTTTGCATATCAATGCGCGCTGAATACACTCCGCCGGTCGACTCGATAAACGACTTCCCGTCCTCCTCCGCACTCGCAGAGAGAGAGAGAGAGAGAGAGAGAGAGAGAGAGAGAGAGAGAGAAAGGGAGGGTCGAGGCATTTAATAAAATAATTTTATAAAATATAGTTTTATAACTTTGTGAAATAATCACACGCAATGTTCCGCGGATTACTAAGCGGAGTAGGATAATAGAGACTAAAAGCTCCCCGTAACGGTCTATTTAACGAGGACAGCTACGGCTTCAATTAAACATTTATACGTTTCCTCGCACACTCCCTCTGTCCTCCGTGACGTAATGTGTCTATTTGCGTCATTCTGTTGTTTCGCACCTCAAGGATACGATTTGTACGTTCGCCTCTGGTCTTTCGCGAGTCCGTCAGGCATCAATCATCGGCTCCGTTTCAGTCTCCGAAATATCGCGGCATCGTTTGCGATAATCGATAAGCCGCTGGGTTAATGCCGGGGGTAAACACATCGGTGAAAGTGGTTCGGAGAGGCATCGATAGCGCAAATCGTAAATCCCGGATGCGGTTCGTTCGGGCGGCTCGCGATGCAAAATCGAATCCACCTCGCGTGCGTATCTAGCGCGAGGGTGGCGCGAGGCGGACGAAAGGGGATATTGTTTCGCCGCTATCGCGCCGGGGAGGGGGTGAGGTTGCCGCGTTTATCAGCGGGCTTTAGCATACAGCGAGCATTATTCCTGCTCGGACATGCGACAGCCGGAACGTCCGGTTATCAGTGACGGCCACGTCGAGAGGTCCTCATCGATCCTTACCCGATCTCTCCGCGCCCTCGGGGCTGGTTCTTTCGAGCGGACGAGCCCTGGCCAGAACCCCTCGCGACCCCGCGCCCAGCGCGTCTTCGAGCCGCGCGATGTTCTCCATTTTCGATGTCCTCGCGATTAGCGAGAGAGAAAGAGAGAGAGAGAGAGAGAGAGAGAGGGGAAGAGGAGCGCAATAAAAATCGCTGGAATGAATAATTCGCTTCGAGGTAATAATTTCGAATTTCGCGCGACGCGATGGCGGATTCCGACCGCGAAATGCAGCCGACAAGTCTACGCCAGACACGTCCGCGGCTCGGCCCCGCTCTGGCACGTTGTTGACCGATAACATGCGGTTTCGTCTGCAAATTTGCCACTGTCCGTACGCGGGACCGCCGGAAAAACCGCCGCGGTCGCGCCGCCCACGTTAACAATATAATTAATACGCCATGCGCCGCCACTCGATCGCGCGATGCCGCGATCGAAAATGCGATCGAGCAGTTTAGCAGGATACGTCGACGGTACATCGACCTTGCATCGAGAATTGATGCTGAGAGAGCGATCGAAAGCATATGAAAGGGAGAGCTCATCTTAATAGCAGACGATGGCGCGCTCCGCCTGAAACGTGGCGGTTGAATCTCGCGGATGAATGAAATTTTTTGCTCAAGCTACACGAGACTAAAGTGGCCAAGACGTTTACAACAAGATCCCGCGACGTGTAAGTATGGCGTAAATCGGTAAACTGCAAACAAAAGTCCGAAAATCAGCGTCGCTCGTCTTGCGGAAATCGCAATCGAAAATAGCTCGCGAGTCGGCGCGATTGATCGCGAGGAGGAATAACTCGCGGTCGATCCGGACGCGCGAGTCGGCTCGGCGAATTTAAATGGTAATTTAAACGGGAAAGTTTCCTCGCGCTCCTTCGGGAATTTAATCTCTCTAATTTCGGAGGATCGCCGCCCGCTCGCGAATTCCCCCGTTTCCGTCCCTCGCGGGAGCTCCCTCCGCTGGCGGAGGGCGCGCGGAGGTTTGGGGGACAGGTTAATGAGCAAACATAATTACGGATTACGAGATACTGGGCCAGCGGGACAGGGATCACAGTGGCCCGAACGATCCCCGAAGCTGTTCCGAAGTTCTTAAGCAGCCGAGCATCCTCGGCCGCATCCCCCGCCGACCCCTCGCCGCGCTCGCCTGTCGCTAAATTGACTGCGGCACGAGAAACGGGGCTGCTTAATATTTGACGCGCCGGCACACGAGAATCCCCAAAGTTGATATCTCGGTTGAGGGAAACGCGACGGAGGAAGCGGGAGAGGGGGGCAAAGAGAAGTCCGAGGAGAGCTAATGCGAGGGTTGTTTGTACGTGCGTGCCGGAGCGAGCGAGCGAACGAGCGAGCGGGCGGTGACGCCCCTCGATTGAAGCATCGCGGACATTTAAATTGCGAAAGTTCACGAATAAATTTGTATGCTAAGGCCGAGGAAAGGGCGTGCTTTTTTCTTTCCCGGGGATGAACCGCGCGCCGGACGAGATTTGCCTAATGAGCTCGCGGCAGGGAAAGCGCACCGGCTTTCGGAGGGAAAGGCGACCGGAGAACAGGCTCTTGTCCCTTGTTTGCACCCCCTTCCGGACTGGCGTACGCTGCTAAACGGCGAATTAGAGGGCGGCTCGGCTTTGCGCGGGTCGAGAATCCACCGACGAAGATCAGCAATCGGAGACGCAAATCCGCGAGAAAATAAACGCGGCCCGAGATATGTAGTCCCGAGCGATATCCCTTCCCCCCCTCCCCCCTCCCCCTCCCCCCTCGAGCCCTTCGCGCATCGCGAAGGCGCCTCCAGAGCCTCCCCTGGTCGAGAATAGAAACATCGCGCCCGATCATTAATACGACCAGCATCACGTGGAATATCAAGAGGCAGGCGAAGGGCTGGCGAAGGGCAAGGGAATCAGCGGGACGGGGAGTTTGTAAGTGAAACGGGGCTTGATTAAGCGACCGGCCATCCAGCGGGATCTCCGCGCGGAGAAGAGCAGCAGTAGCAGTCAAGAACCAAGAAAGGGACAGGGAGAGTGACAGAGGAAGCGGTCGGTGTAATGACTTCAAAGGTGCTCGGGGATGAAGGCGTCCCCGAAGTTTCTCCCAGCAGAGGGTTGGCGAACGCTCGGCCGGACGCATTGTACTCGGGCGAGCACGTAGACGAAGAGGCGGCCGATGTTCTCCTTTGACGCGGGGCATTAACGCCCTTTGGAGGAGAAGGACGGCCGGTCCTCCTCGAGATCGCTATCTGCAGCCAGCTCGATCGATCGATCTCGCGTTGTGTCATCGTACAACGGTGATCTCGCGACATGCGGAGGAGTAATTACGAGGAGACGCGTGGGTCATTTTCGTCGATTGGTGAACGCAGGACGAAGGGGAATATCGGAGGGAATCTCTTGCAAGAGATTCTTGTTGCAAGAGGACGGGACATTCGCGGGAATCTTTTTCTTCTTCTTCTTCTTCTTCTTCTTATGGAAGCATATTCCTGTATTCATCCAGTGCATCCAGCGTGATGTTGATGTCCAATCTTCTCACCAACATTTTGGTGAGGTCGCTTAAGAGTGTTCTCCATTCTTTGAGATTTTTGCGAGCCGACTATCATCCATCCTATTTACATGGTCTCTTCACGCTCGTCTCCTGATCTTGATCCATTTTATGATATCTTGAATCTCGCAGATGCTGCGGATTCTATCCCGCAGAATATTGCCAGTGATGCGCCTGAAAGTCCTCATTTCCTCTAAATAGGGGTGTGCTGATGATTATTTCAGTGGCATAGGTCATTACGGGTCTTACACGAGTTACATCTTGCTCCTTAGGCTCATGTACTCGGCTTTATTGCCGCCGATCGTGGCCGTTTAAGCTCGAATCCTCAATTCGATCTCCCCGTTTCCCTCCCTTCTCCTCCCTTCGCTCCTTCTTTCCGCATCTCCTTATCATCGCTGAATATTCAGAAGGAATATTCCGCCCGCATCCGATAAATTCCAGCTCGATGATAAGGGAATAAAAATGCGGTAGGAAAGGGAAAGCCGCAACCGGAGGAGAGAGAGAGATACGAGTGTTGTGCGAGGAAACTAGCTGCAGCCGGTTTTAATATCCGTTTTATTTCGTTTCGTCGCAGCCGGCCGGATCAGCAGCGGTGAATTCCTCTCCTCGCTTCTCGCGTAGAAGAGATCGGAAGAAAGACGGGAAGGACAGAGCTGGAAGAGCGCGATCGAGCCGCCAATTTCCTAGGCAGCGATTATCATCCGCACGCGGGAAATTCGATCCTCGCGTTCGAACGAGTGAACGATTCGACCGCCCAAATCGATTTTCATAATTGTTGCAATCTCGAGATATCTCGTGAGGAAAGCGCCGCTTGGATAAGCGCGTTTCGAACTAACGTGCGATTGGATTCGAAGAAGAAAACATCGATCCGGCGTTTCACGATTCCCTCTTTTCTCCTTTCCTCCCTTTCCTCTCTTGTTTTCTCAAATCCGCGCGAGAGCGATCTCCGCGGAAGCTTCGTCGTTGCGAGAAAATTCCCGTTTTATTAGCAAAACGACCAGCGACCTTGAATCGAATAATTGAATCATATCACCCTTACAGTGAGATCTTGCTGTTTATCTTGTGATAATTTTATTATCACAACATCGATAACGATCGTCCAACGACGAGAAGCAATGCTCGTTTCTCGACGAACCGTGCAACGATTCTGATGTAATTACGGTAATTACTCATATCCCTAATTATCCGATTTATTAGAGGAACCTCATCATCCGCACATGTTATCGTCCTAATGCCGTTACAACAGCATTTCATCAGTCCACATCATCCACAAAACGACGTTAATCAAGGATGACTAATCGATAAATATTCCTATAAATGGAGCATCTACACTTTTTACTTGTACATATATTCATACAAGATGAAGGATTCATTCAAACTTAACCACACATGACATAACAATTCTTATCATTTCAATAGCAGCAGCGTTTCTTACATCCTATTGTCCTACCGAGGACAAATATCACTTTGAGGAGCCAGTGTAATTAGCAATTTGACAACAACGATCCTCTATACAGGGCTGCTAATTATCGAAGGAATCTGAGGAGGACAGTCGATCAATAACACCACGTTAAACGGCTCTTTCTCGACTACACTTTATTCCTCCTTTCATAATTACTTCACCAATCCTACTGCACTCACCTCGTCTTCACGAAAAGGTTCTTCAGGTTAAAAAAATCCTACCAATCCTCCGGAGCAATTTTTTTCTCCCGCGAAATGCGCGGAGTCGATCGTTGTGACGGGGGCGGAGGTTAATAAGCGCGATGTTTCACGGCGATGGTGATTCATCGGCATCATATAGACGGCGAAGGGCGATCTACGAGCTCAATAAGGGAGGGCGATCGGTTCTCCGAGTGATACTCTTCGGATGGTCATTAGTTCGCTCCGGCTGGCACGCGGCGGATGACGGTGTTTTGAGGAAACCGGGTCAGCTCGAGTCCGCGTTATTGCCAGGGCTGGGTGTAATTAAACGGCGGCGGTGATTAAGGGCCCGGTGAGCCCGTCAGCCGTCACTTCGCGACTTAATTTATTCGAATTCAGGCATTAATACCCCCGCGTGCCTCTCTCTCCCTCCCCCCCACCCCGTGAGAAAATATCACTTGCCGTCCGAACGACGTCATCAAGCTGTTTTACGAGCACGGCGCACGCTCGATGGGGGACAAAGGGGGAGGCGGAGGGTTAATTATTTGCCCCTCTCCCCATCTCGGATAATATTAAATCCTCCTTTTCTCAAATGTCGAAGCCAGATGTCATTGGCATAGCGTTCGCATCGAATCCGATGACCCCGCGCTGACATGCCGCTCTTCTCGAGAGAGAGAAAGAGCGAAAGAGAGAGAGAGAGAGATGAAGAGAATCGGAGAAATTGGGGGAAACGAGGGGTAAGGCGTTAGCCAGATTTTTCCTCCTCGCAGCAGCAGTCTCCTTTAACATCGAGATTAGCTCCCTCGTCGCCCACATAATCCCTTCCCCCCCCCCCCGCGCTCCTAATTTTCGTGCGAGCGATTCGTCGCGAGTGCATCGATTGCCCGAGTCGAGTCTCCAAAGTTCGTCGAGCAAAAGCGGCGATTGCATTAGACCGTCTGAGACGGCGGGCCTTTCCGCCTACAAAGAGAGAGAGAGAGAGAGAGAGAGAGAAGAGAGGGTTGGGAGGGAGAAGTTGGAGAACACAAGCCGCGAAATCCCAGGTCTGATTACCGAGATCCGAGCCGCGCGTCTCCTTGCGCGCATGTAGTTAGCATAATTTCGTTTATGAAACTCGGGCGCATCTGTCGCTCTCGCGTTTTTCCCTCCTTAATCACGCGGAACCCCCGTTGAACCAAACGAATGCTTTCAGCATTGAGGGATGCCGCATGTTGCTGCCCGTCTGATCGAGATGATCGTTTTCCGGATCGCGATCGATTTGACGAACTTGTCTCCTCCCTCGTCGTGTATTTCGCGCGTTGCCGAATTTCATAAGGATCCCTGCGCGAGAGATAGAGAAAGAGACACCCGCGTCGATTATCGTCTCGGGATTAACGTCGGAGGGAGAAAACGAACTCTCGACTATCGCAGAATTTCCGCGTTTTCCCCACGGAAAATCGGACGCTGCTCGAGGCTGCCGGAGCATGAAACCCCGAAAAGAATCGACGATGCATGACAATCGCGAGATCGCGGAACAATGCGCGAAGCAAAGGATCATCGAGAGAAAGAAAGAAAGATATAGAGAGAGAGAGAGAGAGAGAGAGAGAGAGAGAGAGAGAGAGAGAAGTCCGGAAGTCCCGGAATAATTCTCTCGGATGGAATCTATCGGGCATTCCGGAAGACGCCCCACTCGATGTCGCGTCACTGGAACGCATTGTACCTGGGTTCGCCAATGGCGGGCGGGGGAGAGGGGAGGGAAGGTGGCAGCGGCGGCGGCGGCGGCGGCCTCTGAACGCAGGATTGCATCAATAATTCGCGAAATGCAGTCTATAATACTGCAGGTGGAGCGAATCCGCGAGCGTCAGGTGCGCAATGCGCTTCTCCCCCCGCCGCCCTCCCTCTCTGGACAAGATCCGTCCGCCCTCCCTGATCCTCCCGATTCGCAGCCCGGAACGGCCGCGTATCCCTAGCGTGCGGTCGGCATACCCGACGTAATACGGTAACATAACTGCCGGCTGCAACGTTGCATTAGCTCACGTGCATCTCGACTAATCGACCCGCATGCCGTTGCAAGCGCGCATGCGCGATCGCGTGTGCATGACGTACCGAGCAAGACCTCGGAGAGGTCCGGAGCGTGATTCTGGGGGAAACGCGATCATCGCCGGCGCGACGTTTGAGGGCTCTGACTAAGGGATGCCCATACACCCGGAAATGCGCTCGTTAACTCGGAATGTACTGAGAACAAAGCGTGGAAAAGTCGTTCGCGTTGCTCATCGCGGTGCCTTCGGCACCGTCAGGGCCCAGCGCAAGGCATTTGTTCGGACTTTTGCCACATATCGAGTCGAGTTTAGGGACCGGAAGCGCGGCAGGAACCATTGCCATGTGGCTGACCTCTTCCTGACCTCGAGAGAAATTTTAGATTGCAATCGCACGCAACGTAAACGGTGAATGTTGTTCGAACAACATTAGCTGCCCGATTGTTTCTCGGCCTTCAGCGATCGTCGCGAACGAGGAGCTCGACTGTTGTCGATCATCAGTTGGAATTAGAAGCCAGGAGACGGACGTTCGATCTCGTCGCTCTGTGTCGCGGATCAAACACGGCGGACTAAAGTCCACTCTTTCGTGTAAATGATGTAAATATCGCGCGTGTTAAACCGAGCGAGGCTCAACTTGGGAGTATCCTTTATCACCCAAATCCATATCCGGGCATTCACCCGCGTAGTGTAGAGTTGAGTGACTCTGAATCTCGCATTTGTCAAAGAGAATACGCGCGAATGACGCGTAACGATTGGAACGATGTCTCTGCCATTGTTTCGACGCCTCATCGCGATTGGATAAACGAGGTCGCTTCCGGTACGCACGTGAGGTGCGTTCGAGCACTCGCTGTGCGCTCGCGTGAACATCGCGAGTCAGTCAGAGCTGATGCACGCGGACACATCGACTACACGCACACCCGCGCGTCACGGAACGCGTCCATGTGCGCCCGTAACGTGGAAACCCGCACGGAAGCGGATCTCTCGATACGCGCACGCGCACCGGCGCTATTGAAGGTACTCGATGCTACGTGGGGTAAACGGGGACACGACCCCGTGCGCCGCGTGTCCACGTGGGGCGCATTGGCGAACCGACGTCACCGCCGCAGCAGCCGCTCGCGCGAATCCGGCGTGTCGTGCGCGGCGAAGTGCAAGGACCCCGAAGGGACCGCAGGGCGCCGAGGGCTCGTGGCATTTATGGGAATACATGCGCGGGGACAATGACGATGACGTAATTATGGACGGTTAGGGTAATAACACTGTCTGCGGCATTACAATGGTATGCGACTGCGATAACGGCCGCGCTTCGCGTGCGATACATGCGTGCCTCCTCAGGGTCTCTCAGGGACCACCTCGTGGATTCTAACGCTGGCTATTCGGCGATTCGATCATTTTCGATCATACTTGGTTCACTCGAGCAAGCATTTTCATTGCCGTTGCCCTTGACCGGCCATCCGTGCTTATTCGAAAGCCAGTCTTGTCATCAGCTTGGTGTTCCGACCTTCAAGAATGATGATTCCGAGCAAACATCACGGGATCGCAGGTGCGATGATTCATGCGCATTTACGAGCCTTCTAAATTGTGTCGAATCAAGGATTTCGGGATTTATAAACGGAGAGATTTTGTAACTGGAGAAACTTGGAAACCTCAAGAAGCTCCTTGGATCTTGAAGGCTTTGAAGGATCGAGATTGCCAGAGTAGCGGTTAGAGTTAATTCTGTCTGTAGCTTCGCGAATGAGAGACACTGTCAGGCTTCCTCCTCTCCTCCTGTCTTTGTTATTTCCCTCTTAGATGGCATCCGCGAGTGCATCATTGCCGGGGCGACGCAGCATCCAGCGCACTCGACGTCAACCGAATAGATCAGACTGAACGAACGCGATTGCGACGAAGGCGCGTCCAGTAATCTTGGGTCATACTGATCGTGAAACAAACTGTGCATTAGTGCCATCAGAATTAGCCATCGCGCTTACGTAACCGAATTGAATCCATCCGCCGAGATGCATCTCGCTCGATGCTCGTCCGCGAAACGAGATCAGTCTAGTCTACGAGATGGCAGTCTGCTACGTCGCTGATGCAATAATAATATCCGAGGATGAAGACAATCTACAAAGATCTCTACACAGACTCGAAAAGTATAATGTTCACGTTTGTTCAAGAAACCTTATCACTCGCCAGGGAATGGAGGCGGTATACAACAAAAGCATTGACCAGGTCATGATTTTCAAGTATCTTGAAAACATCGCTAACATCGCAGGCAACAGAAATCTGAAAGAAGAGCAAGTACATGAGCTTAAGTACATAAGGAGCAAGATGAGGACATATAAAACTCGCGTGAGACCTATGAAACGAGAACGGAGGCAATCATCAGCAAATGCCTACTAAGATCAATGGAAATGAGAAGCTTAAGATGCATCACTGGCAACACTCTGCGAGATTCATGCCACAAAATGGATTAAAATCAGAAAACGAGCATGAAGAGATCGTCTAAACAGGATGGATGATAGCCGGCTTGCAAAAATCGCAAAGAATGAAAACACCTCCGGGAAGCTTCCGAAAGGTTGCTGCGCAGATTGGACATCGACATCACAGGAGGACAGGCACACTAGATAAAATACAGGATATGGTCTAACAAGAAGAAGAAGACGTTCAAGAGAGAGGACGTCATCCTCGTCGCGATCATTACGGAGCATGCTGAAGCAAAATCGTAAGACGACGCTCACGAGTGGGACGTCTCGAGTTTGAGAGAAGTCACGATGAAGGGACGTTCGCGCTGATCGTTCGCGGCTGAGCGCGAATGTCTCGCTGATGAAATCCGGCAGTTCGTTCGGGAATTTGGAAGCCCGCGATTTGCTCGCACGTCCTCATCCTCGCGTCGCGTTAACGTCGACGTCACGCCGCCGGGATCGGCAGGTCGGAGGGCTCCGCGCGGCGTCGTCTCCAACGACGCGAGGTGAATGCCTGCCATCGTCTGATGGCCCGTCATCACCAATTATAACCCATTCAGGGCCCGCGCGCGGGTTAAATTATCCATAGACCGAGCCGAATCGCCCTTCCCGACCGCGCATGCGCGCGCGCGCGCGCGCGCACGGAAACAACGAGCGTGAATCAAGCCCCGCCGCGTCCTCTTCGCACCCTGCAGCACCGGCGCCCTCATCAGCGTCATCCCTGATAATTCGACGAAATTGCAGCCGCGCGTGTATGCAACGTGTCGGCGATATCGCGGCCAACGCGTTGCGAACTGTCGCTCTGATCCCCTCCGTCTCTCCCGGCCGTGACGCCCCGGATTGTCATCAGTTCAGCTGGTCGACCCTGCCGAAGACGCGAGCGGTCTACTCGAAAGTACTCGAGAGTGAATAATAAAAATGTAATTAGGAACGACTCGAGTCGTACAGGATCACGTCGAGCACATCCACGTCTGGAGATGCAAGTTTACTCTGCGATATAAAATAAAGTCATTTACTCTGTAAAGCATGTAAAGCAAACTTGAGGACAAAATAAGACGAACGAGATGTCGCGAGTTACCTCCTCCAGTCCTGGCTCTCGGGAGAAATCTCGGAAACGGCATCGCGATTCGGTCATTCGGCCATCGCGCAGCTTCGCCTTTAAGTTTCGCGCTCGCGGAACACGTGCTTTAATCCCAATGATCCCGGCACCCCCTCCCCCTCCCCCTCCCCCTCCCCCCAGCAATATCCCTAAGTGCATCCCGCGATTTTCTTGCGCGCGTCGGCCGCGTCGCGCAAGAAGCCGGAAAATAACGCGCGTGTGCGCGAGCTTTTCTGTCTTTTTCTCTTTTTTTTTTTTTTTTTTTTTTTTTCCCCGACAGCGAGATGCGCCGCGTTAACGAGCGACGACGGCGACGACGACGACGCGTCGGGATGGCTGACGGCTAAATATAGCGGGGGTCGTGCCCACTCTACCTAATTGCCGGTTCGGCGTGCTCCTCCCCCTCCTCCCGGGACGTCACCGGGCGCACTGGGGAGACCTTACGTCATTCGCCGATTCGCGATCCGCATTCGGAGCCGCGGAAAGGAGGGGGGGAGGGGAGGGGGCGGGGACGGGCGGGGATCTCCGGGGAAGCCCAGGAGAGGAGCTGAGCGAATTTAATCCGGTCGAATTCTTTCTTCGACTAAGAGGCGCGTTTCCGGCGACGTTGTACCGCCGCGCCGCCCTTCTGATGCTGAAACTTTAACTCTTTAATTTCCGGTGGCTTCGCCATGATCCCCGGGCTCGTTTCCCCGGCGAGGATCGCGCCCGGGTCTTTGTAAGGGATGAAGCGCACGAAGACGTAGGGAGCGCACACGCAGAGGGAGGGAGAGGATCTTGAGACTTTTTGAGTCGCGTGTTCAGTCGCGATTTCGCGAATTAAAAGCACGACGCTGACGCATTTCCGCCGGCGTTTCTTTCACCTGCTCGCCGGCGCCGTTGCGCCGTTATTTGTTGCCGCCGTCGTCGCGTCGTCGTCCAAGTTTCGCTTGGAAACAGCTATCGGATTTCCGCGCGATGCGCTGAGCGCATAAACAAGATAAAGCCGATCGTCCGATTCGTTTGTTTGTCATATAAAATAACCGGCGCTCCTGTTTGTCAACCATCGACCTCCGGCTGTATCTCCGACTGCGTCGCGAAAGAAGAAATCCGAAAGAACTTGAAGAAGCCGGAGGGAGGAGGAGATCCTCTGCCAGCTTCTGAATCTTTTCTGAATCTCCTTCCCTCTTTCTCTTTGTCTCTCCGTTCTCGATGAACGCCGCATTAGGGATTCCTCGATCCCGATTTCGTGACTCCCACAAGAGTCTCGATCTCTCCAGCTCGCCCTTCGTCACTAGACGACGTTCCGAACGCCAACCGGAGAAGCAGCGGATAGCCCCAAGCGCTTCGACGATCTTTTAAATCCTCCCGAGAAAAAATTCAACGTCCGAAAACTCGCTCTTGGAAAGGGCATTTTCGGGCGTTATCATCCTTTACGGGAGGCTAGGCGGGACCGAAGCGCTGATGCAACGCAGATCGTTAGAGCGAGCCCGTGCCGGTGACCCGAATGCGGCTTATGGAGACAAAGCGCGGCAAGGCGCCGGGAAATGAGAGGAAACGGGAAAAGAGGCCGCGTGGAAACGAGACCGCGGAGTAGCGCCCGCGTTCGTTTCCGCCATTCGTCCCTTCGCAATTCGTCTCTTCCGGTTTGCTCGCGCGGATCCGCGCGTCAGCTCGCGCGCTTATCTTCCTCTCTCTCTCTCTCTCTCGCTCTCGCTCTCGCTCTCGCTCTCTTTCTTTCTCCGGCGCAACGTGGGAATGTTGATAGAGGGGGTTTCCCCGCGTTTTCCCGAATTACTGCTTCCGCTCTGGCGGAAGTGTATTTTCCGAGAGATCGATTTTTCGAGATGGTCTCTCGATAGTCTCGCGAGAAGAGGAAAGCGACGCCGCCCGGTCGTTGCCGCCGCGGTAACCTTAATTTAACATCATCGCGGCTTCAGCTAAAGCGACGATGGACACGTTTCAGGGTTGGATCCGCGATTACGAAATGCAATTCCGTACATTTGACGCTGAACGAGGTCATTTCTGGTCTCTCGATTACACGGGACGGTGTAATGTCTTCAAGGCTCGGAATCGGAATCGGAATCGGTCGGCGCATTCGGCGCTGAACGCCTCGCAGCTCCGGTGCGGGGGTGTTAAGATGCGATAGAAAATAGAGTCGACGATGCTGAGAGCCTGTCGAGGATGGCGGCGGGGATGCGCGGGATGGGAAGGAACACGGTTCTGATTAGCATACAAACTACGGGCGGCCGTGTCGGTCTCGGCGTTCCGCTCGTGTGTGTCCACGTGCGCGTGTATGTATGTAATGGCGTAGCCGAAGTCGTTGTCCCTTATGGCGGCAGTCTGGTCCGGATTTGCAGCCTCTCGCACTCCGTGATGGTAAAATAAATTATCGCGTGCAGACAATAACGGCAACGGCACGGACAAACCGCTTCCACTGACGCTTTCGGATCGAGCTTGACGAACGCCTGCGATTTTAGGTCCAAATCCGAGGCTCGGGAACGCGTGAAGCCGGAAGCGTGCGTGAGAAAAGGAGATCGCTGGCCACCCGCAAAGTAACGAGCTGCCGCAACGCTGGAGACGTCACGTCCGATAATGGGTCGCGGCTGTTACAGATAAACAGAGTCACGATTGTTCCGAATATCCGGAAAGTTCAGCCGAACCTCGCCGAGAGTTCCATCGGGTACCATTGTTAATTAATAATCGTCGCCGGCGACGGCGAGTCGCTTCTTCGAGCCGCGCACGTGCGCGGTTTGTTATAATCGAGGGAGCTCGTTAATTACGAGCTTCTGTAGCCTCATTATCGCTCTCCGAACATGCACATTTGTTACTTTTCCAGAAAAGAATCCAGCTATGCCTTCCAAACGCGTGTATATCTTCTTCTTCCTCTTCTTCTTCTTTTTCTTCTTCCTTTTCTTTTTGTGGGACCATGCTCCGTACTTTATCTAATGTGTCTATTCTCCTATGATGTCGATGTCCAACTTTCGCATTGTAGAGACCGTTCAGGAAGCCTGGAGGGCCTTTTGGCTTGCGATTTTTATCATCTATCTTGTTATCCATTAAGATCTTTATTTACCTTGTTCACCTAGTAGGTGTTTGGTGATGGTTGTTTCCGCTCTTGTTTCAGTAACATGAATCATTATAAGTTTCACGCGAGTTTTTTATTCTTCTTCTTCTTCTTTATCTTCTTATGGGATCGTGTCTTGTATTTCATCCTGTATGCCTGTCCTCCGGTAATATCGATGGCCAACTTTCGCACCTTGGAGACTGTTCAGGAAGCCTGAAGTGTTTGGCTTTCCAGTCTTTGCGATTTTTATCATCTATCTTGTTATCCATTAAGGTTTTCATTTACCTTGTTCACCTAGTAGGTGTTTGGTGATGGTTGTTTCCGCTCTTGTTTCAGTAACATGAATCATTATAAGTTTCACGCGAGTTTTTTATTCTTCTTCTTCTTTATCTTCTTATGGGACCGTGTCTTGTATTTCATCCTGTGTATGCCTGTCCTCCTATCGATGTCCAACTTTCGCATCTTGGCGACCATTCAGAAAGCCTGAAGGGCCTTTTGGCTTTCCATTCTTTGCGATTTTTGCAAGCCGGTTATCATCCATGTTATTTACATGGTCTCTTCATACTCCTCTCCTGATTTTGATCCATTTTATGACGTCTTGAATCTCGCAGTTATTGCGGATGTCTTTGTGGCCAGTTCTATTCCGCAGAGTGTTGCCATTGATGCGCCTCAAGGTCCTCATTTCTGTTGATCTTAATAGGCGTTTGATGATGATTCTTGTTCCAATTACATTGTTTCATTACAGGGCTCACACGAATTTTATATGTCCTCATCTTGCTCCTTGCGAGCTCACGTACTTGCTTCTCCAAATTATATCGCGTAGCCAGACATCATGGCTTTGGACTTGCGGTTCTTCTTTTAGATTTTTAGGTTGCTCTTAGGTTTCTATTGCTGATGTTAGCTACAAGATAAAATCATGACCTGCTCAACGCTCCGTGACGATTACGAGTGACTGGGTTTCCTGATATGTACGTTTTATATTTTTCTGCTGTCAACTGGAATGTCAAATAGGAGCCTTTGTCTTCATCTTCGGATATATCTGAATATGTCATGCGCGGATATGTTTGAAGAGATAATGGAGATAGCATTTGGATTCCACGTCTCGGGCACACAAGCGCGCCCCCATTCGTCGTTTGTCGATCTCGCTTCTTCTAGATCAGAGCTCGAGCTTCAGTATCAGTGTACGATCTCGTTCGCCAAGCGAGTCGTCCAAGAGAGCGTCCTCTTCTCGCTTCTTCAGATACTAATAATAATCCCGCCATTATATCGTCTCAACGCGCGTTTCCCTCTCCACAGCAAGTACTTGAGGATTGCGATAGCATCCACAAGGCACGAGTGCTGGTACGCTCAACACACTTGAGATACTAGTCGAGCGATGCTCGGACACGCGATAAAGAGGGCGAAAACAGGACCACCGTTGTCGAGTTCAGGGGTCGAGCCCGCGGTCGATGGGATCCCCGAAACAGGATCATGAATCGCCGCTCTGTGCGGCGATTCCGCCGCGATCGATCGCCGATTCGCACCGCCCGCGATTCGATTCGTCGGAATCGAAGCTAGTGAGGCTTCCCTGGATGAAATGGGCAATGATCGTCCAGGGGAGGACGCGGCCCTTTGGGCCCTCCTCGTCGAGCCTGTCGCGTCTCCGTCTCAAACCGCGGCGCGGTTCACTTTTTCCAATCAACGTCCGATCAAGCCCACGCGACAGGTCCTCTCTCGTGGCTCTCATCTGTACATCCGCGTCCGTAAATCCCCGCAAGTAAGCCACCGCTCGCTCGGCAAACGTGCTTCCGCGTGTCTCGCGGATCCGCGGAGCGGATGCTAGCTCGGCGAGCCCGTGTCACAAATTACCGGCGCGCTGTTTCCGCTGTTTCGGCGGTACGTAACAGCGCCTAGGCGCACGCCCATTTCTAGAATGATGGCCTATTTCTGCTTTAATTTAGGTCTCCCGGAATGCCAATTAGGCGTACCGCTTCCTCCCTTTCCCCCCCCCCCCTCTCTCTCCCTCCCCCCCCCCTCTCTCTCTCTCTCTCTCTCTCTCTCTCTCTGTCTCTCTCTCTCTCTCTCTTTGTCTGTCTGTCTGTCTGCATTTCTGCATCTCCGCTTCTCGCGCTCGCCCGTTTTCAGGAAGACCGAGGCTCCTCCCCGGCCATCCCCGAAGCGTCTCTCCCCTCCCCTCTCCCCCCGCCCCCGCTCCCCGTGCTCGCGCGGGAGTTTGTGAAATTTTCGGAGGAGAAAATGGCCCGAAAGAATGACGGGCGCGCCGGCCGGAGAAAGCGGAACAGAAGAGGAATGCGCGCGAGCCTCGGAAATCCTCGAAGGATGACCGAGAACTTACTACGAGGAGGTTGGAGGAGAGGGGAGGGGAGGTACCGTTGTTCCGGTTGGATTTAGTGCAGCTGCTTGTAGATTAGCGCGCGCCGAAGCGAGCAAGAAGCAAGCACTGTCGGTGGCAGGCTACGGCAGTAAAGCGGAAGCATTGTTTTTGGCTAATTTAGGGCCCATTAGCGCGACGAAGCGCTCCTTCTCTCTCGCTCGCTCTCTGCTAGCGCGGCGTCAGAACGACGAGGCTGATCGGGATATCTCTGTGGGAAGTTTTTCAGACGAAGACGAGGCTCGACACGAGCGGACGCTCGTGCGCGGTAAAGTCGTTCCGCTGATTGTTAATTTTAATTGTCGGATGCGCGCGCGTTGCTTTTCGCCGAGGATGGCATTCTCGTTAATTTGCGGAGTCATCATCTAATCTCGAGCGACCCAGATCTCGGCACAGATACGCCCCACAGGCTGTTGGAAACACGGTTAGATATTAATTAAAGTGCCAGGCTTCTCCTCCTCGCCGCATTCGTCTTTGGCTCGCTTCACTTCCGGCTGATGCAAAATACGCTCCGAAGACGATCGCCCCGTCTGCTCTGGACCGTCTCGCCAGCCATCCCGGGGAGGCGACCGTAAGAATCGATACATCAGTGACTCGTCACTAATCGCGAGATAATCGAGGACGCGTGCGTCCTCTTGGAGCGAGTCGTCTCGCAAAGCGCTCATCGATTATGACACTCGCGAGCTGCTCTCTCTCTCTCTCTCTCTCTCTCTTTCTCTCTCTCGGTTCACCGGGTCGTAGATCATCGTGTCACGAGGAAGAAACGAGCGAGCGCGCAGCAGGAAGCACTCTGCTAGGTGCCGAAGTGTTCGCTTCCTCGTCCTGGCGTCCTATTTTTGGGTAATTTAGGAGCCATCTCCGCAAGGCTCCCTCTCTCTCTCTCTCTCTCTCTCTCTCTGTATTTGCCCGTGCATCGTCCTCGTCCCTGCCCTCCCGTCGTGAGCTTGCCCCGGGCTCGTAAGAAACTTGAACGGCCTGTCGAAGCCTTGAAATACGGTTACAACGCGAAGGGCCTCGACCACCTTACGACGTCCTAGCGCGAATGAAACCCGGCGCTTTATCGTCGCGGACGACCACCTTGACAGACCATGGAGACTTTTACGTGCCTCGTCAAGCGAGCGGGAAGATGCGCGGCAAGGGAGGTTCACTTACTTCCAGAAGACGACGGTCACGACCGCGGCCATCACCAGGAGGACCACCACGCAGCTGATGATGACGGCAGTGCTCTTCAGCGATGGATTCGTGTGGTAAGACGCGTCGATCATCTGGAAAGAGAAAAGAGTCTGTCGTTGGAATCGGAACAAGGATTGTTCGCTTCGGTTTCGCTAAGCCCGGAAAATGCGAAAATGCGCAAGGATCGTTCTGCTCGGATTTCGACTCGCCGCTGCGGAAGAAACCGGTTCCCGGCGGGATTGCGGGACCTCGAGGAGAGTTGCAAAACGCAAGCGTGTTATTAGCCGTGAGCGCAGCGGAAGGGACGAATTAATCGCCGCGGAAAAGGCGCTTTCATTCCGCTGGACCGGCTCGAGACAGCGCGCGGCTCTGTGAAGAAATCGCAATGAGGAAACTCGTTTGCGAGTTGCATAAATTCATCCGCGACTTCCCGTCCGTCTCGAATCACGACACCGGCGCCGTGACTTTCCGACAAAAGCCAGTTAACGTCCGCAGCCTCGCCTCATCGAGACTCGTCTAGATGCTGCAGCAACGACCGGCGACGTTCACGATGCGCTGCTTGGCGCGGAGTTACGAAGGAACTTAACGAGCCAATGAAAAGTTGTATTAAAAGACGCGGCGCGTAATGAGGCTCGTTTGAAAAATTCACCGATTAATTCAACTTTGATAAAGGATTAATAATTTGCAAATTCCCTCCTCCTCCTTATCCTCCCCTCAGGAGGACACTCCCCGACACCCTCTCGCCCCGCGGCTTACCCTCCCCCCTCCGCCTATCGGGGACTCGCCGATGGTCTCATTCGTGGCGGAAGCAGGGTCGGCCGAGCAGACGCCGGTCCCTCATATCGATAACACTTTCGAGCCCTCGTTTACCTCTGTGGGGGTGAATGGTCGGCGGGGTGGAGCGGGGGGAGCGGGGGGAGGAATTTCGCGGGCGGAATTCCTCGTTTCTCCAACTGGCCGTGCGTTTCGACGTCGACGGCGGAACGCCGGAAATTCGCTATCGGAATGTCCACCCCCCTCCACCGTCACGGCTGGGATTCTTCATAAAGGGCACGTAGACGCGTTGGCAAGTGCCCGGGCACACATGCCGGATATGACGGGGGAGGAGGAGAGGCGACTTACGTGGATCGACTGCGAAAAAGGGAAAGTGTCTCCGCTCTGTCGTTTTCTCTTTCTCTGGCGGGCACTTCCGATCAGCCAGGTCGAACCTCGTCTCCATTGTCGACTGCTCTCGATGCGTATCGATCGAGGGGCATCATTCTGAGAGACTCATTTAGCCGATGAGGGGCTCGCTAAATGCGCGTTTTGATAAGATTCCGCCCTTTCTCCCCGCCGCCGAAAAGGGATCGGCACGATAAAGTCCGATGGATATTAAGCCGGCCGTTGTCTCCGGCACCATTTGAGAGGACCACGTGACCGTGTTTGGAAGCTTGCATCTTCAGGGTTATTCCGGGAATAAATTCCACGGGATTGGCGAAACTGCCAATCGCCAAGGCAGATCCGGCAGAGCTGACCGAGTGAGAAGCGCGCGACGAAGAAGCGGAATGATGAATGCACGGGCTAATGATCGCGATGAAAGAGCGTTCAATTATTCCTCCAGCGACGGAGGAAGCCACGCTTTCTTTCTCCCCGAAGGGGACTTTTGACCTTTCGCCCAAGCACCGCGAGTAATTTGCGATACCTTCAGGCAGGAGAGTTTGATTAAAAATTCGATCGGCGGTGCTCCCGCGCTCGCTGGAATACTCGGTCGCTCCAGGATCATTGGCGGACTTCCGTTTTACCCTTACGAGTGGGGTTACCTATCCCCAATGCCCGAGGAGAGGGTGGGAAGTGGGGAAACGAGGTGCGCACCGGCAAGCCTCGTGACGTTGCGACCATCGAAGGGCGCGCGCTTTTCATCACCGCCGCGGCCGACATGTTTACCGTAAAGGCTTCTTCGATGCACCCCGCGTGGAAGGGAGGAAACGAGAGAGAACACGAGAAGCGCGAGAGCGACGTGATACATCGCGACCGCGCTATTTGGCGGCGCGCCAAGAAAAGCGGCATTTATCAAAGCTCCGCGCGACCACGTGATACATGTGCCACCTGCGTGCGTGTGCTGCCGCTCCTTTCTCCCCCTCCCCGCCCCCCGCCGCTCTCCTTCTCTTCCGGAGAATTTGAGATTTAATTAAATTTCGAAACGATACTGCTCGGAATTCACGCTCGCATCTTTCTTATCTTATCATCGCCTTGGCACCGTCCCTCTTTACGCTTCGCAGTGTTGCGCTTGCTATTCGCTAAAGCTCCGGCTTTATCGCGATAAGAGGGAGAGAAAGAGAGAGAGAGAGAGAGAGAGAGAGAGAGAGAGAGAGAGAGAGAGAGAGAGAAATGTCGGGTGGAGTCCCGGGCAGCACAATTACTCAACTGTTCCCGGCGGATTGTCAGTCGCTAATTTAATTTCGTTATTTTTCCGCCCCCCCCTCCCCCCCCCCACCGACGGCACCCTTTGCCTTTGTTCCGTGCGCGCGCGTTCCGCTTAATAATGCAGCGCATGCATCTACCCATTTATCCGTCTATCGATCTATCTACGTATCTGTCTGTCTATCCGCCTACTCATCATCTCCTCCGTTTTTCGCTTGCTCTTTCCGCTCCCGCGCCGAGAGCTCGTCCTCCTCCTCCTCCTCCTCCTCCCCACGCGTGCGGGGCTGCCTCATCGCTCATCATTACCAGGATATTAATGGCGCCGGCTAATGGATTCAGTCGGAGAGACCAGCGTCAGTAAGAGAATCCCCTTGCTCTAAGTGATCGCGCCTCTTCGTCTTCGTCCCGCGGGGAGCCGGAAGATTCGGGGAAATAAATGCCGATGATTGCGAGGGGGTGGGGAATTCGATCGATCGTGGAGGAGCGACAACGGCGGCTGGACTGCTCCCTCCTTGCAGAGAGAGAAAGAGAGAGAGAGAGAGAGAGAGAGAGAGAGAGAGAGAGAGAGAGAGAGACTGTTGCGCGATGCGCAGTGTGTGTCACTGACGCACGTGCGGTTCGCCACTTGCATCGCGTACCGTACTTTACCGGAAACGGGACGGCGCGCTTTCGGTAAATTGCGTCGCGGTCGAGCGGTCCTCTCTCCTCCCCCCCCTTCTCCCTCTCTCTCTCTCTCGCTCTTGTTGTCGCTCTGGCGCTCTGTCTTTTCCTCCGTTCGCTGGAGACGCTCGGAGACGCTCGAAAACTCGACGATCCGCGGACTGCGACTCCTTCAGCGAGAGAGAGAGAGAGAGAGAGAGAGAGAGAGAGAGAGAGAGAAAGAGAGAGACTGTGTACGCGTGTGCGAGCTTCTGGGATCCGCCGGGCGGAATCGAAGCCGAGTAACTCGATACCAGATCCAATTAATGGGCTCCTCGTCGAAAGCCGCGCCGCGTGTAGCGCAATGGACGTAACAACGATCGTAATCGAACGGAACTGCACCGTAAGGGAGGGCGAAAGTTCCCTGATTGCGGCTGCACGCAGGAGAAGGAGGTGGCGCGCGGGGGGACGGACGGACACCGCGACGATAGGGCCCCGCGTCTTTGTGCCCCGCGCACGTACGCGGGCGGGCGGGCAGAGAGAGTCCAATTAGACTTTTCGGCGCACCCCCTCCCCCTCCCCCCTCCCGATGAAMCCGGAAGCAACCGTTGCCGCCGCCGCCGCCGCCGCCGCCGCCGCCGCCGCCGCCGCTGTAATTTATCGGCTGGATTCGCGCTAAAAATCCCCCGGACATCCGCCGGGACGTCCAGAAAACGGGATCGCTCCCCTCCCCTTCCCCCCCCCGCCGCCGCCGCCTTTGCAGCACCGCCGAGCGGCGCGGCCCCGTCTGGTTATTTATAAAATACACGCGTGTGTTTCCGTCTCGCCGCGCCATCGGATGCAATCGAGAGATACCCGTTCCCCCGATCCCCCGCCGATATATCAATTAAACGGGGCCTGTCCGGTACACACACACACGCGCGCGCGCGCGGGCGCGCGCGCGTACAGCGACGTTATGTAACAGCGGCGCGGCATCGATCGATTCTCGCTCGAGGATTCTGTTCGCTATCGCGCGAGGGGAACGGGATGGCGATAACATCATGGAATTGTTTATGGATCGGCGAGCAGCTACTGTTCTTCGGCATCGACGGTCTCTCCTATCGCGTTCCGACCGGCTAGCCGATGTGTGCATTATTGGATAAACGTCATCTGCTCTCGTTGAAATTGCCCGTCGCGGAGTAAAAACGAGAGAGAGAGAGAGAGAGAGAGAGAGGGGGGGGCGAAGGGCGAGGGGGTACGACGATTCTCGGTCGTCGACGCGCAATTCGCGGAACGCGCGAGGCGCGATCCGATCGAGGGATTCGACGAAGGAGTCGAATCGACTGGCCGTTTTTGCCGTAATGGGGGGAGGGAGGGAGGGGGGGGACGAGCGGGAGAGGGATACGCGTAATGCAATCCGTTTCCCGGATTAATAGAGCACCGGGACGTGCTCGCTCCCGGGAACTTCCGGCAACGCGGAAAGATCCGACAACGCGGAATTATTTGTCATCTCGCGGCTATTTTTCGGGGACCGCTTCGATCGATTAGCGCGCGCCCGCGCGCACACATTAAGTGTTGAAAGGAACCTCCGTCCGGCAAAGACAGACAGACAGACAGAGAAAGAGAGAGAGAGAGAGAGAGAGAGAGAGAGAGAGAGAGAGAGAGAGAGAGAGAGAGAGAGAGAGAGGGCGAGAGGAGCGAGGAGGGTGAAAAAGGAGATACCCTTCGGTGCAATCGATATCGCGTAATGCGATCTCGCGGCCCGAGTGCAGGGAAACGTGTATACATATTATGTTATATCCCCCGGGGGTAGAGGGGCGCGAGGGAGGACGGGCGGGAGAGACGTACTTTCACATGGGCGCGCGTCACGCAATTCGAGCACTCGAGGGGAGCTCTCGGCGATCGCTCCTTTGTCTCTTTTCTCTCTCACAATGGAAGGTCAGTCCGATGATCATCCCGCTGGAAACAGCGGAACCGAATGACGGGACGGGAGGGGAGGGAGGAGGGAGAGATTCCCCGAGTTTTCATACGGGGTTCCGCGTACGGGGTGTAGGCTTTTTTACGTGCACGTAAGGGGTAACCGCGTGCAGAGGGAGGAAGCGGGCGGGACGCGCGGTGGTGGCCGATTAATTGTTGCTATCGGCCGATGTAACAATAATGCGCGCGGCAATGTCCCCGCTGCTTAAATATAATAACCGATAATAATAGATTATCGGTCCGGATGTATATCGGGGCGGATTCGATTGCGACTGCGATTGCAGGGCGCGCGCGCGCGCAACGCAGCAAACGAGCGTGCACGCGAGAGACGTTAAATTCAGTGGCACGGGCATTAGCATAAACCGCGAGGGGGGAGTGTGGGGCGGCGACAATAGCGGGAGATGAGACTGCGGGGCGGCGGATGGAAACAGAGGAAGGGAGAAGGAGGGTGCGTCGCGGAATGCGCTGAATGGAAAATCATCCCGTTGATTTAACTCTTCACCCTCCCGCCCGCTCTCCTTTCTCTCTGCCTCTCTCCCGTCCTCCTCCCCCCCTCTCAGCCCTCCCCCACCCCCCGCCCGCCCGCCCCGTCTGTCGGCGACCGCCGTTTGTTCTCCGTTTTCTCCGCTAGCGCCGCGGCGTCTCGTAACTGCCAGCGGGATTTCTTACCCCATGGATTCGATCTCCATCAGGCGATCGCGTTTCCATGAGGGGACGGGGGGAGGGGAGGGGGTGGGGGTGGGGGGAGGACGACGACGCAACAATGCTCGAACGGGACGTCATTTTCCGCGCGTTGCTGCGGAAAATCCCGAGCTCGCGCGGCGGAATCGCGCCGTTCCTCCGACCTCTCCGGGTCGGCCCCCGTTACCCCGACCCCGACCTGGGATCGGGAGGGTCCGCAACACGGTCCGGGACACGCTAATTACGCATTTGTCCGGGAATTTGCATGCGTTATTCATTACGAGCCGCGCGGCCGCGCTGTTGGCGCAATCAACGAGTTAATCCCCGCGGGATCACGGTCGATACGCGCGTATCTTGACGACGGGCGCGATGGTCGATCTCGTTGACCGGTTGCGAGAGTCTGATGACGTCACCAGATGGATCATGCGTGATGGATCTTGCAACGGCTCGGCGAGCTCGGAATTATCGCAATCGTCGCAGCGGCGAGGAGAGCGCGCACCGCAAAATTCAACTTCATCTTCATCTTTCGCTGCGTCCGTTCAGACGGACGAATCTCCGACGAAGAGAGTCAGACGATCGTTCCTCGTTCGCTGAAAATAATTTCCCGCAGCCTGGGGGAAAATATACGCGGAATCGCGACCAGCGGCAGCGGCGTCTTTGAAGTGGCCGATCTGAGCCTGGCTAAGCTCCGTTAAGCGCACGTTTGATGATCCCGCCAAACGCCAAACGAACTCGTTCACGTCATCAGCCCACGATGAATCTTTAATGCACGCGAGTCGGTTTCCGCTGCTTCGATTCGTATTTTCCTTTCTCTCTTCGTTTACTCGAATCATAGCAGTAGCTTTGATGCAATCTCGATTATGATCGCTCCTATCATGCCAGTCTTGCCGATTTGCAACGGGGCCAGAGATCCTAATTAGCTCGCACCGGCGAGCTCGAGTTTCGAGGAATCGCATCGACGGAACATCGACGTTTGGAGAACTCGCCGGTTGAAGTCTGCCAATCTCGCACTACGCGATGCTCGGATATGGACTCGGCTGATGAAGAATACCCTCGAGTTGAGCCTCGCTCGGTTCAATGTGTACTTGTGGGGTCTTCCGGACGGTCATTAATATTCTCAATTACAATAAGAATTCAAATCCTTTTAATTGTCGTAGCATTTATCCTATTCACGATCCTTGGAACCTTATACAGAAGAGAAATTTAACATTCTATGCATATGACACAACATCCATCACCCATTCCATCGTGTCAACCCTAGGCCATGACTGGGGTATTAATTTCATTCAGGATTTTTAATAATCTAGCAATAACAGTAGCTTGATTCCACAATGTTAACGATATTTACCATGTACGAAAGAGTGGACTTCAATAGAGGAGCCGTTATGGTATGTATTTGAAGCTAATGGAGGATAGATGCTGTTCATCCTGTACCTGCGCCGGTTCTTACATATCTTCTTATAATTAATAGTGTTAATGAAGGAGGTAAAAGTCAAAATCTTATGTTATTTATACGAGGGTATGTTACATCGGGTGTTCCAAGTATTAGAGGCACTAAAAAATTTCCAAACCCTCCAATTGTAAAAGGTATATAACTGTAAAAGAAATTATTACAAATGCATGTCTGGTAATTAATGAATTAAATACTTGATCATTGTCAAGTAAAATATGGCCCAAAATGAAAAGATTAAGTATAATATTCCGATATCTTTGTGATTAGTCGAATACAATCATTTAGTCATATAGTTATAAGGGCAAGGAGGAGGAATTAGAGATGTTACGTCTGATAAAAGTAATAAATTGTAGTCCGCCGTATTTGAGATACAGAGCGACGAGGTCGAACGTCGTCTCCTTCTAGCTTGATAATCAACAACAGTCGATGTCCTCGTTGGCAACGATCGCCAAAGGCCGAGAAACAAGTGGGCAGCCTTCGACTCGCGCCGCTGATATTGCTTGATCATTGTTCAGCATTATCACTGTCTGCATTGCGTGCAATTGCAGTTCACTCGAGGTCGGAGAGGTCCTTCGCATCGCGACTGCTCCTGCCGCACTCCCGATCTCTAAACTCGGCTCGATATCGGCGGGAGCCGGAAGTCCGAGCAGTCGATATTCCAAGCGGATAAATCGCTCGGGAACAGCATCACGAGAGCCAGCATCGCTCTCGTCTCTCAGACTTCTCCGAAAGTCCTGCGGCGAGTGCTCTTTCGCGGGGAATCGTCTTAGAGCGCGCGCGTGCAACTTGATAAGCGGGGGGATAGAATTAATTCGCCGGGCGAGTCGGATCGGGGAAGCCCCGGCGGGGCTCCGTTAAACGAATGGCAGAGATTTTTCCGCGTAAAAGCGAACCCGCGTTCCACGTCCGCGGCTCCCGGACAAACGAGATCGCGGATCCTCGAGTCGCCGTCGTAACTCGATCAATCGCTCGCTCGATCGACGATCGGGAAAGGAAACGGAAGGGTGTTAAAGCCGACGTCGTCGAGGTCTTTTCCTCGCGGGAAAGCCGCCTCGATCTCCCTCTCGACATTCTCGCGCGATTTACCCCCTTCGAACGCACATAGTCGTTCGTTCCTTCCCGGCTGATGGCCGAAGAAAGAGACCGCCTCGTCATCATTAATGCCTTAACGAGCGCACGTTCCGACGCCGAAATATCCTCGGCGTCTCGCGCGTAAATGGATAAATCTTCACTCGGCTCGAATTACCGGGCTCGCGGGGGCGCGTTCTCCCCGCAGGGCAGGTCCTCGACCCTCCGGCGCCCCAAGGAGAGATAAAGGAGGGAGGGGAGAGAAAAGGGCCGAGCGAGGAGACGTGACGTGAGCGAGCATCGTGACGAAATTGCGGAGGGGCGCCGGTCGATCACGTACGGCGGATCGGTTATTTCTATGGGTCGACGCGACGCGGGGAGGGGGAAGGGGGGATAGGAGTGAGTGCGGGCGAGCGGATGGCGCGAGATGGCGATTAAGCGCGGAAAGTTCCCCGATGAACAAGATCGACGGCGGCGGCGGCGGCGGCGGCGGCGGCGATGCTGAGGAGAAACTTTCGCCGGGCGAGAAGGCGCGCGGTTTCCGGACCCCTCGCCCCCCCCCCTAACGCGTCCCGGCGGCCCCGGCTAATTCATGCGTAAGTGGATAACTCGAGTTAGGCCTGGTGCTTAACGCGAATCATCGACGATTCTCCCTTGGCTGCGATCTGACTCGGCCGTGCGAGATCGATCTTTGTCTTAAGGGCGAGCGGTTCCCGACTCAAGGGAGGGTAAAATCGTGGCGATAAGGGCACGCGCCTCCCTCCTGCGAAGCCCTGGGACACGTCGAGCGCTTTTAATTCGCTCTTTGCGCGCCTCTTCCGCCATTTCGCGTGGAAAGGAAACGCTCGGCAGCGTCTACTCTTCGAACCCGCCTGAAGGTCAGAGTTCAAGTACCCGTGGAACTCCTCCCGTCTTCCCGGCGTCTTTGGAAGCTGCTTCGCAGATTGAGGCCTCTCGCGGGCTCGCGCGATTTTCGAGGCCGAGCTCGACCATGCGCGCGCTCCTGCACTTTGACCCTTTCCGCGAGAGGAGAACGGGAGGGAGGGAGCCTCATCTTTTGGGATCGCCATTCCGCGTGACCTGCGAGCGCCCTTAAAACCGAGCTCCCTCGGATACCTCACCTGCGGTGAGTTAAGGGTCGGAATCCCGCGAGCGGTGGATCACCGATGATCCCTTTGGCGGCTTCTCGGATGTCGCGAGGACTCGCGCGGGCGGAATCGCTTCGGCGACGATGAAAGAGCGACAGGAAAGAGCGCCTCGCAGCCTCCTTCCTCGGATTACATTTATTATCATCGCGCGGCTCTCCCACGCGTGTTCCACCTTCGCTTATCCGCGCCGGATAATTAATGCGACGCGATACGCGAGCGTGGGCGAACTAGCGCGCGCGCATGCGCGTTTCTTCATCCGCGAAAGCGACACACTCGCGATGCGTATCCGTGAATATTGATGACCGCCGCTCCTTCTCGGCGAAGCCGTTCGAGAGTCGATCGTTGTCATCTCTCGCGTTCGCGTTCGCAATGGAGTCTTCAGCTCTTTCTGTTGGCGGGTAAAAAAATTCTTCGACGTCGGTGGTGAAGCCGGTTCGCTTCGGAGATTCGGCGGCTGCCCCCCGATATCGCGCCGCAATATCCACCCTCTCACGGATTAAGGGCTGAGTGCCGCGATCCTCTTTCTTCCTAACGATGTCTTTGACATCGCTCGCTCAGGTGTCGCTTGGCGGAAGGGGCTGAATCACTCCTCCCACCCGCGTCTTCTCCCCTTTCATTGCGTTCTCCGGAAGAAAGAAGAACGCGTGTGGAAAGATGCGGCGGGCCCTTCGAGGAAGGGCGATTTCCAGAACGGTTTCAGAGCCAGAGGTAACGTTATCTCCGGCAACGGATAGTCGATACTGCCGGTAATATTAACATCGATATCGTTTCCCCTCGAAAGTGGGAGTACCAGTTTTCAAAGTAATTTCGCCGGATCGTTTCCATCGCGCGTCAGCTACGTCGGCCGCGCGACGGAATCAAAAAAAAAAAAAAAAAAAAAGAGGAGAGCAGCGCGCAAACCGCGCGCGGGTAACTCGATCCGCGCGGACGAGCCGGCGCGGTCGATTTCGTTACATTAACTCCGCATAGCGCATAGCGCGAATCATTTCGCTGCGCCTCGTTCGCCGTGATTCTAACTAGAGGTTAGAGGTCGCGACAGATCAGCGAAAACTCGGTTCAGCCGCTTTCGCTCTTTCGATCACCGAGAAGATCGTTGATCGAAGATGCTGCCAGGACACGCTCTAGACTCTATTCCTGGTCTCTTCTCTCTGCTGCCACCGAGTTCATTCGTTCGCAGCAAGGCTGGTTCTCCGCCCACTCGCGACAGACGTTATTCCTCTTCTTCGTGTTCTTATGGAATGTCTGCATTTCATGCAGTGCGCCCGTGATGTCGATGATCAACGTTTTGGAAGCTTGAGGCTCTTTGGCTTCCCGATTTTTGCGGTTTTTGCCAGCCGGCTATCATCGATCCTGTTCCTGATCATAGTCTCTTCATCTCTTCTATCCGGAATCTCGCAGGTCTTGCGTAGCGTTGCTATTGGTCTACCTTAAGATCCTCATTTCCCTTGATCTCAGTGGGCGATTTGGTGATGATTGTTTCATGGATCATTACAGGTCTCAAGTTGCATGTACCCTTATCTGCTCGTTAAGCTCGTACGCTCGTTTGTCCCAATCGTATCGCGTAGGTAACCAGATATCGTGGCTGCTTTGGTCGTTTGCACTTGCACCTCTTCTCTCGAGGAGAAGCAGTGCATTCGGCGGAGATTTCTCGTAGCGATCGTCGAGTCACGAATACTACGAGCTCACGTGTCCTGTGATCCGCATTTTCATTTCAGTCCGCCGCGAGTTCATGGAGACCTCGATCGGCAGTCGGTTCAGCAGCTCCATCGAATCGATGGAATCGCGCGCGATTCCCGGAGTTTTCGTCACGCTCGAACGAATGGCGAGAGACGTAATTAATGACGCGGCCGATGTCGGCGAGTGCCGATGCGCCGATATCATTTGATGTGTTAATGGGGCGCGTTCGCACGAAAAATACCGGCGACGCCGGCACTGCAAATTGATTTACGGATGCGATTCATTTGCGCGGCCGTAAATATTACGCGCCGGCAAATTGGGAAGTATTAAAGCCGCCTAATTTCGCCTCCGCGCCCGGGCAACGAATTTTTTCAAATGAAAATTTCATCCGGCATTTTATTCCCTCCGCTACCGCGCGCGCGTACGCGAGCGTTCAATCTTTCTCTCTTTCTCTCTCTCTCTCTCTCTCTCTCTCTCTCGCGTATTTCGTCGCCGACACGCGCGCTGTGACACACTTTTCCACCGCAGGATCTCCCTTTTTTCCCCTCTTTCTCAATTTCCCGCATCGTCAGCTTTGTTTCGTCAGGCGGCGAGATTTCGCGCCCTCCGTAATCATTCAATTTATCTGCGCGGGTCAGAAGCTAGGTCAAGTGCGAGCTGGTATCCTCGTCCTGGTATTCGGAGCGAAAATATTGTATTACAAATTCGCTCGTTGGAAAAAAAGAGAAGACAGAGAAGAAAGAGAGAAAGAGAGAGAGAGAGAGAGAGAGAGAGAGAGAGAGAGAGAGAGAGAGAGAGAGAGAGAGAGAGAGACAGAGAGACAGAGAGCAGTGGAACGCCAGCGATCTGCGAATGAAAAACTCGTCCGCTCCCTCGGGGGATCGTTCGCGTTAAAAAAAAAAGGCAAAATATTAATGACCTTCTGGAAGCATCCAAACGATCTTCCGCGATAATGTCACGTGTCAAGGTGAGATATTCCGTCGCGCTTCTCGCAGAGGATCGCGAGCCACGTGGAAATTTCTCTCCTTCGGAGAGAATCGATATCACCGTTCCGTCAAATCTCCATTCCACTCCGTACGCTTTAACACTCTCTCTCTCTTCCTTTCTCGTTTAGCTGACTGTCTCCCTTATCCATCCAGCAATTTACTGAAAGCCACCCTAGCCACATCGCTATCTCGCGGCGGCTGCATCTGCACACGCGTAACTCGCCGAAGGACCGTCCGAAAGGGTTGCGAGAGAAGGGGTGAACAGCTCGCGCTCGGTGGAGCGCGACACCGGGATTCGTTCCGTTTCAAATATCAAAAACAATTCCGTCACCCCCGGGGGTGGTCCGCCACGCGACCGAACGTGCATGCGGCTTCCGCCAGGCGAACGAACCGGGGGAGGGGGCGGGCGGGCGACGGATATTACGACGCGTGCGGAACGCGCTGCTCTCCGCGTCATTAAATACCGCGCGGCCTCCCCCGTCCGCTTCGTCCCGCGCGAAGCCGCTCCTGCGGCGCTTTCGGGGACAAAGTATCGCGGCTCGCGATTGATCTCGTTTGATCATCAGCCGCGTCCGCGTCTGGGATCGGCAAACGCGGGGCGGGAAACGCACGATTCCTCGCGCGGCGAGGACATGTTTGATTTAATTCGCGTAATCCGTTGTTCTAGCGTTAACCGGCTCACCGCCGCGCTTAACGATAACTGTCACTCGGAATCGCGCGCGTAACAATCGCGGGCCGCATAATGCGGGTAAATTAATTTTTGATTAACTGGAACAATTATCCCCCTCCCCGGCTCATTTGTTTATCGGCGCGCGGGCGAGCGTTCGCGAGCGTCGAAATATCTCTAAAGGATTAAGCGCGGGATATTTTCGGCCGGTCAGCTACGGCGTTCAATATTTTATTAGCAGTTTGACGTTAAACATTTAATCGCGGCGGCACAATATTGAAACGCGCGGTTGCAATACCAATAATGGTCCACTTTCGGCGATCAAATTTGAAATGTACATGCCGCGCGTTCCCCGCGCCCGACCACCGACCACGCGTGTGTGTATGTGTATATATTTCGACACGTGGAATGCCGGATCTCGCGTCACCTGCAGTTGAGACAAAACGCTTCTTCCACCACCACCACCACCCCCCCCCCTCTCCCTGCGCCTCCCGGCGAATTCGCATGGGAAACGAACTGATAAGCGAGGAGGACCGCAACGCGTCCGTGTCGCGCTCGCGCTCGATTGATCTCCGCTCCGAAATTCGCGCAAACAGCGGCAGCTGAGCGAGCAACCCTCCTCTCCCCCCCCCCCCCCTCCTCCCCGCCCCGCCGCCGCCGCTCCGCGATCGATGCGAAATGGAGAACGCTTCGGGGGATGAGACGACTCCGCCGAATTTATCCCTCCCCTCCCGAGCGCAGTTCCCGATTTTTGTCGGCACGTTGTGCCCGCCGAAATTAAGAGGCTTACGGCGAGATTGACCCGCGCGACCCGCGAATCGCGGCGATTCTCCCGACAGCTCAAATCTGCGCGACGAATCCCAGCCATAAATCACAAGACGGAAGGGATGAAGGATTTATCGCGCGCGGCCGTTTATTACTCGTATTTTGTTTGACCTCCCACCCACCCCCCCTCTCCTTCTCTCTTCTCGCATTCGCGATGATTTCTCGCCCCGCTAATTTTCCGTCGCTCCCGCGTCCCGCTGGGAATTTGTCGGCGCGTGATTTTTCCGCGGGCCGCCAGCAAAGTGAAACGAAACGTCGATCATCCCCCGAGGTCCTGCTTTCAACCGCGCGCGCGCGCGCGCAAAATTTAATCGCTCGGTGTCGCGCAAATGCGCCCATCACGAGATATCCGCGGAAAGATAACGCGACCGCGAAGGAGATCTCCGTTCTCTCGGACGCTCGCTCCCCCATCCGCCCCCCCCCTCCCCATCCAAGTTAATGGGGTGAGTTTCGCTGAGGAAAGACCGCCGCGCCCCCTGGCTGGATTAAATTCCGGGATTATTGGTAATAAATAAGGCCGCCGCGGGTGCGATCGGCGACGCCGGAGATCGAGGGCATTTCCGCAAGAGAAATGAATCCCGCGCGCTTCCGCATCCGATTAAGGGAGGAGCTCCGATTAAGGGCGGCGAATGATTCGCGGAAGGAGAGGGATCGCGATTTATCTTCGCCGCGCCCTTTAAGCTCGGTGGATAAAAACAGCAGCGGATAAAGAGGCCCGAAAAGCGCGCTTTAATCCGCGCGATCCGTTTCTCGCGGATGGCGAGCGAATCACGTGGGGATCGTTTGTAAAGTTTGATCGAGATCTCGATCGACCGATGGATTTCGATCCTCCCCTCCGCTCAGCGAGTCTCGCTCCTGGTCGGTCGCAAACGCGCGCTTTATGTGCGCGCCGTCGTCATCGTCATTCCGCTCGTTTGCGCGATGAGGCTCCCGCGAGCAGTGGGCTCCCGAAGAGGAAGAGAGACGGCGAGGGGCGGAGAGGAACGGCCCGTGTCGGCCGCGTGAAAGCTCGGCGTAATCTCGTGAACGCGTCGACGAGCGCGGGAATCGCGTCGTTCCTGAATAATTTAGCGCTCTCGAGCCCGCCGTTCTCATAGTAATATCGGCGGTTTGCGTGCTGCTGCGGAGAGCTTCAAGCGCCAAGATTCGGGCAGCCGGAGTGCTCTTTCTCTCTCTCTCTCTCTCTCTGTCTCTCTTCCCATGTTTCTCAGCAGCAAAGTTCGTCGCCGTTCTCCTCGTCGGTTGCTTCTGCAGTCGTTGCCCGAGATCTCGCGTCGCTGGAAACGCCACGTTTATCTTCCCCCGGGAAGATTTAGCGATCGCGAGGAGCAACCTCGCGACAGGGTTCTTCCGCTGGCGAAATTGCGGCCGCCGCAGAAAAGGCCGGGGGTTGCGGCGCGCCGCCCTCGCGAGAGGCTTTCGTCCTCGGGCGCTCACCGAGGATCGAATTATCGGGCCACTCGCGCGTACACGCGACGCGATTCCCGCAGGGGGAGGGGGGGCGGGGGTCGAAGGGGATCGCGAGTTGCAAGTTGCAGAGCTTGGAGAGCTCGTTGTGCATCTGTGTATTCGTTTAAGAGGACCGCTCGAGGGGCGTTCCGAATCGGGCGAGCCTCGTTTGGCGCAACCCACCCCCGTGCAGAATCAGTCATCACCGAGCGGGGAGGTCGGGAAGCGGTGCGGCGAGCGGTGGAATCAAGACGGACGAGCGTCCATCCCTCACGCGATATTGTTTCACGCCCCCCGTGGAGGAGCGAGCACCCCCAAGCGCCCAGAGCTAATCAGGGGGCGATCGGGATTCTGCCACCGGGAGTATCGGCCATGTGGCCCCCTTCGAGGTTGCGCGAGGAGGTTTAATCCTTTAAGGATCCTTTCTCTCTCTCTTTCTCTCTCTCTCGCATCACGACAATCACAACAATCACGCGACCTCGCGCGATCTCTAATCCTTCCTTCGAAGGTTCGCCTTGGAGCTTCCGCGTCGCGGACGAGGCTGGTTTTGCTCGTTTCCGGCGACAAGCGTGTTGATTCGCATTGGCAACGCTGGATCGCGACGATAACGGTGTCATTAGAAACGTCACGCATCGCGCGTCAACGGTGCTCTCTGGCAACGTTAAGCCCCGCGGGGTAATTCAAACATCCCGCCGCGCTCACGTGTCACAGCTCGCGCGAGGGTTGCGGTCCGCCAGGCGTCGGCATGCGCTTCAATCGCTCGATCGGAGCGCGCGCGAGGCATCCGCCGCATTTTTGCGGATAGGATCGGCGCGGAGGGATGGGGCAGAGTGAAGCAGCGGCAGCAGCAGCAGCAGCAGCAGCAATTACGCCGCCGTCGTGTAATTTATCGCGCGTCGTGATATCCCTCAATGATACGGGCGTGCCTTTTATCAAGGCACCTTCCGCGCGAATCCACCCCCGGCCCTCCCGTGGCGGCTAATAGGCTCTCTCGCGCCCGGGAGTTTAAAAACATCGCGCGGGTCATTAATTACCGCGCGGGGTTAATTAAGTGCTCCGCGGGGGGCGGCCAGAGTCGAAAGCGAGCGTCGCGACGAGCAGCCTGGCTGGCGGCGACCTTCGCCCTCATCCCTCCTCGCCCAGAGTCGGCGAGACGACTCTGCACGCGGTGAACCTTGAATGCTAATTAATGGCTCCTCGATAATGGCTCCCTCTGCCCTCCCGCCACCCTCCCCTCCCCGTGCAAGGGAGTTCGCGTAGGGCGCGCACGATGGATCCGCACGATGGATCGCTCGAGCCTAGCTTCCGACTTTCCGAGTGATTTGTTCTCATTACCGGCCCCCTTGTCGCACATTAGACTCCCGAATTGTCCCGCCGCGATCGCCGTTTAACTCGCGTCCGATAAACAAAGTGATCGAGCCCGGGAGGGACGTCTCGCGGACGTCTCGAGATCGGGTTTCGCGGGGCCCGATTTGCCGCCATCGACGCGACGAACGAACGAATTCCCCTTCAACCCCCCCCCCACCCCCACCCAGCGAGCAAGGGCTCGTGATTAAAAGAAAAAAAACATCCGGGGCGAATCGCGCGGACTGTGGAAAAGAATACGTTTGCGAGTCCGAGTCCGAGAGGAAGGAGACAAGATATTTATGAGCATCGCGGTAAATATCGGTTATCGTCCTGTTTATCGTTATCGACATAATCGCGCACGATTGGGCCAGATGCAGCGGCGAGCAACGGAAGTGAAAGGTTTACGGGAAGCGGAAGCGCTCGTGGGATTAACGCGGATCGGGGCGCTTTATTTCGGCGGCCAAAGTCCCGCGCGTTTTCGCAATCCCATTTCCCCCGAGCGGCGATTAACGGATACCAAACCAAGAACGTCAAGCTGACGGCTGCCCCTCGATGGGCGCAGAGAGAGAGATAGAGAGAGAGAGAGAGAGAGAGAGAGAGAGAGAGAGCCGCCGTTCCGGGAATGACGTTTGCGGTTTTGCGACATTCTCGTTACCAGCGTCGAGCCCGGCCCTTGATTATTCCGGACGCGCGTAAACATGGAACCCGACCGACCGCGTCAAACCCTTCCGCGCGCGGGAGAGCGAGAGAGAGAGGGAGACCGTAAAGCCCTCCACCCTCCCCGTAAACATCCGCCGTAGGGTAGCGGGAACAGCGCCGTAAAGCGCATCGCCGGAGGGCGAAACGCCAGCCCGAGCGGTGTGTCAGTGATAACGCCGTGACATTTATCGACCCCCTCCCCCCGCCCCCGCCGTTGCCGCTCCGCCGTGGGGGACAGCTCCGGTAACCGCAAGAAACGGGAACGTCCGTCGGCGGGGAATTCACGCGCCGCGTGGGGGAGAGAGAGAGAGAGAGAGAGAGAGAGAGAGAGAGAGAGAGAGAGACATCGAGCGCTAACGCGCTTCGCGTAAATCTCGCCGTGCTCGATAACTCGGGATTGATCCTCGGTATTTAGGGATACCGAGATAAAGATAGGACGAAATAAAATAAATAGTATAGGTAGGCGAGAAGCGGACAGCGAGCAGCGTAGATCCACGATCGGAGGACAATCGCGCGCCACTGGCGGCCGCGCGAGCTCGTCCTCGATAATCGAGTACGTTCTTGCCGTTTGCGCAACGCCGCCGGTTTACCGTGCCGGGTAAACGCCGGTTTATTCGTACATATGAATAATCGAGCGCAATTAACTCGCGTGTTACGGCCGCGGAATGGAGCGCAGCCGGGATACGCTTAACTGACCGAGTGTAATTTAATTCCCCGTAGAATTAATTTCGATAGCCCGCCGGACGGCCCGCGGAGAGGGGTGGGGAGCGCGCGCGTAATAATATCTCGCGGCACCCCGACTATCACTTCCCCTCCCCCTCCCGCCCCCCTCCGCGGCTCCGTGATTCCCGTCTCGCCGTGCCGTCTCGCGCGAGCGGCGGGACCGTCGCCGTAAAACTCCGCGACGGTCAGCTTTGATCCTCGCCGCTGGTCTACCCCCATCCCCTCGCGGACATCGAGTTAGCGTTACTTCGTTAGTTTGCAATTAGCACGGCTCGCGGATAAATCTCATTCGTCGGATGCGGAGCGGCGCCGGTCGCGGCGCTTCTGTTATTATTCGCGGGAAAATCGACGCCACCGAGATTGCGACTCTCGAATGCGGACACGGGTCACGTGCTGCCGGCGAGATTGTTACCTCCCCCCTCCCCGCGGGGGAGGGAGCGGGACTCGCGAGAGTCGCGGGATCGGAGGGTCGAATTTATCTGCCTTCCGCGTCGGAATGTCGCTTACGCCGGCGGAGCGTGGGAGCAGAGGGGAAACGTGGAGGGAAACCAGCCCCCCGTCTGGTGCCGTTTACCATCGTCGCGGCGCCGATTGTCGCGGGAGAGCAGCCGCGGTCACGTGGACACTTTTCACGCGCTCGTTTCCACGGAAGCCTGCTGCGTAAACAGAGGCCGACCGATGGGCGAGCGCGATGGGGGGATCCGCTTCCCAAGCGTCTGGCTTCTGTGGCACGAAGCCGGCCGGTCGCGCCCCTCCCTTCGCCCTCCTCTCCCTGCCAGAAGGCTCTAATTATAATCAGATGACAGAGCCGGCTACGCTCATTCGGGGAACGGCGACGATCTCGATCCTCGTCGGACCGCGACTCGACAGTGTTCCGGGGAGAGACGAAGAGGACGGCTTCGTCTTCAGATCTCGCTTCAGATCATTTTCAAGCATGAAGCAGTCTCAAATCCGAATAGAGGACAAGATATACACAAGTTGTGCCGATCATCTCGCCGCTTTGATGCCGAGTCCACTGGCGTGACCCAGCTTTGCCTTCGTTTAGCAGAATTATTGCTATTAATCCACCGAATGGAGATCCGAATGGACGTGAGACGCGCGTCCCCTCTCATTCCCGCCGAGCCAAGCTAAGCGCACTGACACGATAACGCGAGCGCGCGCATGGCTCGCTTTTTCCCCCGCTTTTTATCGGGCGTGCTCATTTTTTAGTCCTTCCCCAGTTCCTCTGTCAAGGCGAGCGTGAAGCTCCCCCGGGACTGCGAGAGCGCGAACGGCATTCCTTCTGCATTTACTCTCTCTCTCTCTCTCTCTCTCTCTCTCTCTCTCTCTCTCTCTCTGTAGCTCTTTTCCTTCTTGCAGCATTCGCGATGTTCTCCCTTTCGCGAGTCTCGAGGCGCCGGCGGGAAACAAAGCGGATTCCCTCGCGTAATAAAGAGACTTCGCCCGGCGCAAAAAGGCGGCCTGACCGTTCGCCCCTTTGCCCCTTGCGGCCTCCCTCCCCTCCCGCAATCCACTCCCGGTGAAAGGCATTCTGCCCTTCTCGGGGATCGAGTTGTCGAGCTGCGACGCGCGAATTCTCGGCGAATCTCTCAATGGCGCATCGCTGCCTCGCGATTATCCGGCTCGGCGGAGGGGGGGGAGGGGAGGGGAGGGGAGGGGGGAAGAGGGCGGCTCGGTCGCGCGCTCGATCCGCGCGCGACTCCACTTTTAACGCTCGTCGCCGCCGTCCCGGAATAAACCGCTCCCCCCCCCCCCCTCCCTCCGCCCGGGGCGGCCAGGTGGCCGACATCGAGGTCGAACGGGCGGGAGGGGGAGGAGGAGGAGGCTTTCGCAATCTCGCGGCGGCAATAATTCAAATCCAAACTTGTCCAATTGCCCGCGCACTCGTCGCATTATGCCGCCGACTTAATCCAAACTTTCGTCGTCGCCGGGGGTTAAAACGAAATTCCGAGCGGCGCGACCGACGACGCGATCGCGCGCGCGCGCGCGGCAAAATTACGCCGCGAGATCAGCAATCCCATAAGCAGGTCGGACGAGCGCGCGACTAACGGCGAGGAAACGGAAACGCGCGGTGCAGCCTGCATGCAAATTAATTCGCGCCTCGAGCGAGTCGCGAAAAGTGATACGTGAATGCGAGAAGCGGGCTGCATCTCCGATCTAGTCAGCGCCTTCGCTCCGAATGACTGCGCGCATCGCGATTGTCCTCGCCAAGGTCACGCGGTTGTCCCCTATGCAGCCGGAGACGACATATTGTTGGATGTTCGTCCGAGATCTCGAATTATCGGACACACAGCAAGGCGAAATGCAGTGCATTAAAGTATGCTCGCGCTTCTTGCGACACCAAAAGTCGCAAGGATGAGCTTCAGGGTAGGGTACAATGCGGAGTTTACCGTACCTGAACGCGGAACGGAACACCATTTCGACGAGATGATCGGGACCGAGCAACTTCTGTAACTTGGACTCGAAACGAGGTCGAAGTCGGTGCTGCCTGCTCGACACTTGAAAACTTCATCACCGATTAAGATTTACTTGTAGCTACAAAGGACTTTGAGAATCAGCGAAGAGCATGTCGCGAAGGTCGAACGTTGTCACGGATTAAAGGAGCGAGTGTTGAGATTCCGACGAATCGCCGCGCGAATCGGTTTTATTTTCGGTGGATTGGACCGCGATCGGGTAGAAATCTCTCGATCGATCCCTCGGACTTTCGGATCCGGAGTGCGCGGGACGAAAACGGAAACGGAGAATCGCGTAGCCGGAAGCGAGGAACGGAACGGAGGGAAAGTTTTCAGTCGGGCGACGCCGGCGCTCTGAAGCGGCGCAATTACATCTCGATTAAGATTCTAGAACGGATCTCCCGCCGCTCCTCCGCCACCCTCTCGTCTTCTTTCTCTCCGCGGCGGCGACCGGGGCAGGGGATGGGGATTAAGAATCATTCGAGAGCGCCGGAACGCAACTTACGTGGAAATTTCGTGTCGGATTACATGCAACTGCCGCCACTTGTTCCGTGATCCCGAGAACAGTCGCTGAGCGAGTCCAGTGAATGAAAGCCGAGATAATCCGCCGGGAATTAAAGCAAGTCGACTTGCGCGGGAAAGAATTCAGTTTCGCGCGGGCCGCCAAGCTGCGCTCGGCATCCAGCGCTCGCCGGACGGGGATTCCCGAAACGCGACGTCGCACGATCGGCGCTCACCGTTTGTGACGGAAAGTAATTGACGATCGGTCGCGCGCGCTATCTCACGTGCCGGAAACGGCTGGAGTGTCGTTATCCGGCGAGCAATTAATTTCGATTGCGGTCACGACACGCTGTTGAAATAATTCGCGCGTTGCGGGAGAAGGACGGAGAGTGGGGGGGGGGGGGGGGGGAAGAGAGAGCGCGAGAGAGAGACAGTACGGCCGGACTTCAGCTCAACGGACTTGTCGAGGACGTCGACTTGGTCTCGGCGGATCTTAATTTCCGCCCGATACGCCGATTGCACGTTCAGCACGAGTTGCGAGTGCACGCGAGCGCTTGTACTCGGACTCGGAATACCGAATAGCGAAAACAGGGATCCTCTTAACGAAGCATCGGCAATTATCGGCAATCGCATCATCGTGAATTATTTGTCGATCACAATTGCGCGTCTTCGATGCATCGAATTCATTTAAGGTAGCCGATAAAAGTCGTCTATCGACGTCTAAAGAGAGAGAGAGAGAGAGAGAGAGAGAGGAGGGTATTTAGTTCGCTGTATTTAGCGTTGAGCGTTTAGCGTAGGACTCGCCCGCCGGATATTGAAAGTCCAAGGACGAGCCAGCCCTTCCGAGCTCGGCGGCGATTAAAGCTCTCCGTATCGGCGTTAATTTCTTGAAATGCCGTCGACCCTTCCACGGAGGGCGCGTGCACATGAGAGAAAGGGGGAGAGTGAGAGAGACCTCCAATTACCCGTAATGATGTAAAATCGCGCGGCGATAATGGCTCGAGCGGCATGCGGCCTGCAAGGTCGGGACACATGTTCCCTATTAATAGTCGCGCCGCGATTTTTTACCGAGAGAGTGTGAGAGGGGGGAGGGGGAGGGGGGAGGGACGAGCAAAGACCTCTCGCGGAAGCGGCGGTGCGGGGAGACTACTGGGAAGAGTAGGGGAGGAGGAGGGCTGCTGCGCGGATGGCGAGAGCGCCGCGATGGCGCCCATTAGGGTTAATACGCCTTTCTTCAGGGCCGCTGCCGCCGGAGACAATACCGAAAGCGGCGGCGGAGAGACAGGGGGGAGACGGCGGCGTGTGCCCTCTATTTGTGTCTCTTTGCCTGTCGCCGCGACTATTCTCGCTTACGGCCGCCTTGTGCTGCTTCTCGCCCGGCTGACTGTGTCGCCCTCTATCTCGGCCCTCGATCTGTCTACCGATAAGACGCGGAAAAAATGGTGACGGGCGACGGGGGAGGGGGGGGTGGTGGGTGTCGCGCGTCGTCGGAGGGCTCGTCGCGAGCCCCGAGGCGCGATTGTCATCGTAGTCGCGCTTTTAGGGCTGCTTTAATTAGCGCTAGCGCCGAATGCGGGCGAGCGCGGAGTTACTGGGGCTCGCACGCGAAGAATAAACCGGATTTACATCCGCGTCTATTGGAAACGCGACAATAGCACGGGTAACAACATCCGATAAAAGCTCAATAAAACCTCCCCGCCGTGACGAGCAATAAATTATCGAAGCGATACAGGTCGCTGCACTAGCACGCCGCCGCCGCCGCGAGGCAGGGGGAGGGGGAGGGGTGGGATGGGGAAGATTAAATGGGAGGGGGCGGGGGGAAACGCTTTGACGGAAAGACGGAAAAATCCCGGCGAATGCTGATGGCTTTAATTGCTCCCGAGTGCTTCGTTTATATATATGTATATATATATATATATATATATATATATATATATATATATTTATATATTTTGCATCAACTTGCCCGCCCGCCTTCTCTCCGCCTCCTCTCCCCCCCCCCCCGCCCCCCGACATTTGCCACGCGCGCCTTTTTGTCTGTCCCCGTTCCCTCGTCCCATCCCCGCCGGTTTTTGCATGATACTCTATTATTCTTCAGGGCAGTTCTTGCGCGCACTCGGCGGATCAAAGAGATAACAGCGAAGGTATCCAATTCATCTCGCGGCGCGGGGAGGTAGGGGAGGACTGCTCGCGCGCGCTTTTGACGAGCTTCCATGATTGTAATCGCAATTAAGCCGCCCTCGGATTCTTACGTATCGGACGCGTCGAGTTCCGAGCTCTCGCAGCGCGATTGATTCCCTGCTGAGGACTCTGCCGCGGCACGATTAAAGCAGACACGTGACTCTCTCTGGGCGCCATTGTGAAATTTGTCGGATCGATCATCGATCGTGCCGACGTTATCTCGAGCGAGTGGCGGAGGAACTCCTCGACATTCGCTTCCGTTCAGTGATCTCTAGACTAGGGCGAAGCCGCGCCGAGGATCTATCGATCCTCCCGCTTACTTCGTCAGAGATCGATACGAGCCGGAAGAAGGCTCGTGCAAAGATGATTCGCGGATTAGCAAAGTGCGAGCGATCGAACGTGCCCTCGAAAGGGCATCGCTTCGTCGTCGACGAAAGAATCCATCGCACGGTCAAACAGATCCGCTACGTGAGAGACATAAATGTATCGCAGGTCGGACAAGCGTACCGAGTATCTCTTCGACATCGTTCGGTATTCTTCGAGATCGAAGATCCATCGGAGATCGCTTCGCGAATGTATTTCCCGAGCGTCTTTAGGACGAAAGCGCGCTTGACGAGTGGATTTCTCCGACAAAAAGCTAGATGGAAGACCTGCGCGGACGAGAGTAATACGATCATCCTTTACCTTCATTCCGAAAATCAAGTTGCATGAAGATCTGAGGAGAGAGGCGGAGGAGGAGGAGGAGAAAGAGAATCCGACTTACCGGGATAGCAACACAGTCCTCGAGCTCGGCGAGGGGTGACTCCGAGCAGAAAGTGCCCTCGGTGAGGAAGGGCGGCCGGGGGGGCGGCGGCAACCGGAACTCAGGGGGCGGCCCGGGGCACTCCGGGCACTCCGTGCTCTCCAGCGTCTCCAGCTCCTCCATCCTCCACCTCAGCGTGCTGAAAAATCGAACCGATCGCCGATTAATCTTACTGGCGACGAGGACTCGTTAATTTCGAGGACGCGCGGAGGGGGCAGGTGATCCGCCTCCCTTTCAAGCGCGCCCCGATTGAAAACGCGGAGGGGGGAGGGCAGAGGCACTGACCGGGTCTTCGCGGCTTTTATGATAATCGATCGGACAGCTGCGGCGCCCGGGACGTCCGAGTTGGAGGAATTAATGCGATCGGGCTTCCGGCGCGCGGAATTTCGCCAACTCCCGTATAATCGTCGACTTTCGCAGTCGCTCGCGCGCAAATGAATGTAAATGCGCCCGTAAAATTCCATTAGCGTCCCGCGCCCGGCGGCGTCAGGGACGCCTTTATCAAACGTCCCTGACCGTCCAATAAAGAATTCCCAGATCGGGAGGCACGTTCATCCGGCACGCGATAAGATAACGCCGTTTCGAAGGCGCTTCGCGCGCCTCCCCAGCCCCCGATCGCGGGCCCCCGACATGCAAACGGCTCGTTTCGGGAGCAACCCTCCTCCACCGCATCCCCCGGAATCGCCCTCACGTGTTTTCGATTTGCGGCATTCATTCAGCCCATTCCCGGACATCCGGCAGGCATCTCCGGCAGGAATCTGGATCTGATCCTTTCGATCATCTTTCGCTCTCGAGGGGAAGGCGGCGGCGGCGGCGGCGGGAGCAGGGGGGGAGCATGATTGGAGCCTGCGATCCCGGCGGCAGCTTGCACGCTCCGCCGGGAGAACGCGAAAGAATACAAAGTGGCGCCCGAAGTGATAAAGGGTTAGAGGAGTAGGGGGAGGGTCACGGCGTGTTCGGTATGCTAATGTCCGGGGACTTAATTAAGGTCTCATAATGAATCAGTCACAGGGGCGCTCGGCCGAGTCGCCCGAGCGAATAGGCGCGCGCGATTGTGCCGCTTGATTAATTGTCCCGCACCCCCTCCCCCTCCCCCCGCGTCGCCCGCGCGTGTTCCACATTGTGGACGGGCGGAGGCGTGTGGAGGGGTGGGGTGGGGAGGGGAGGCGCGATACGCTCGGCGCATATTCGTCATCCGTGATCGCCGGCCGATCGATACCTCCGGCGGTCCGCCGCTGATGACGACCTGCTGACGAACATTGGGGGGGTTGAAAATTCGGGTACCGCCGGTGGGGAGAGGCTGGAAGGAGGATAGAAACACCCGAGAAATGAAGGGATCGAGAGGGAAAGGCGAGAAGGAGAAAGAGAGAGAGGAAACGTCGACGCGCGTTCTGACGGCTGAACGGAAGGAGGACCGAAGCGAGCCGATGATGAAGAAGGGCACTATCGAGGCACTATTTTTCGCGCGCCGATCTCATCCCTCGCGGGGGTGCTGGCGGCGGTCGCCAGGAATCATAAAGGAGAAGGAGGAAAGGGAGGAGGCGCGCGAGATAGCGAGAGAGATCTTCCGTGCGGCTCTCGTGCCATCTCGAGAATCGGAGGGCGAGGGGTGGCCGGAAGAGCGCGGGGAGGAGGGAGTGCGGAAGGAGCGGGTGCGCATGTCTGCGCTAGGTTTAATAAATGCAGTCTTCCTTCCGTTCCGTTTCTTGGCTCGGCTTAGCTTCGCCGATGCGCCCCATCGTCGTCGTCGTCGTCGTCGACGACGACGCGGAAACTGGAACCCTTCCACCGCCCGCCGGCGCTGCATCCYCCCCCCATCCTGCCCCCYCCCGCCGGTGTGCACCCCGCGCATCCGCATTCCTCATTCGCATGCAGAGCGGAGCGAGCGAGCGAGCAAACGTCCCCCCGGCTTCGCTGTCGGCAGCCTCCCGCAGAGAATCCCGCCCCCCCCCCGGGCCCCGCGACTCGCCGTGGATCTAAGGGCTACCCCCTTCGCGAGCCGGGCCGTCGAGTGTTTTTAGCGGTCATCTGGATTCCGCTCCGGCTCCGCGTGCGTAGATCAAAAAGCGCTTTTTCAATCGTGTTTTGGATTTGAATGAGCAACGATTTCCGCTTCGTACTCCTCCATTTGGTCACATGTGCCGGTAATGTAATCGGGATGGTGGGATGACACGGAGACGCACGCTGGGAAAGTTGGACGGAGCGCGGGAGATCGTGCGGTTCCGAGGGAAGATGAAGCGGAGAATAATAGCAGAAGCGCAAGTAAGAACGGAGTTTCGAATTAAATTGTTCAGCTTCGCATTAATTGCCCGTCAGGCCGGTGTAGTTTTAATTCAAATAAAACAAAGCAGAGCGAGAGAGAGAGAGAGAGAGAGAGAGAGAGAGAGAGAGAGAGAGCCATGGATTTATAAAGTTGAACCATTAATTATCGTAGGCGCGTTCGTAGAAATAACATCAGCTTCTTTCGCGTCGCGCGTTATTAATCGCAATGCAACGCGCGTTACATTATTCGCCCCGCGCGTCGGCGGCAGCTGAACAAACAGAGTTGACGAAAGTGCATCGTATACTCGGCGATACTGGCCAATTTTTACGCGCGAATTAAAAATCAATAAAGCTCGATCAGCATTCTTCGTGTTTACTCGGGATAAACACACGGACGCGTACGCGAGCGCGCTCGAAAATCGCGCGCGCGCGCGCGCGCGCGCGCGCGGACACATTTGCATTCTACCAAAACATGGTATAATTTCGAAAATAATTGCGTAGGGAGTAATTGCGGGAAATAAAATCGCGAGTCGACGGGAAATCGATAGCGCCCCGTCGTTCGTCCCTCGCACCCGGATGCGGTCATCCCCCGAGCTCGCGGACGGACCGAGAGAGAAAGAGAGAGAGAGAGAGAGAGGGAGAGGGAGAAGAACAAGAAAATGAGTAAACCAAGAGGGGACGCCGCAAAAGTGGTCGGATGCTTTTTCCGAGTGGTCGAGCGAGCGAATCGACTGTCGGGGTCGCGATTGGCCGCGGTCCTTTTCGGCGCGCCGGAATCGCTGGGGGATTTATCGAGCGGCGTTCTTGCCGATTGAAGCCCCGTCGTCGAGGTCCTCGAGAAGCTGTCGAGTTAGGAGAAACGGCACAGCCAGCCGGCTATGGCTTATTGGTGCGTGATCAATCTTATTAAAACCAAGAAAGAAAGAGAGAGTTTTGCTCGGAATCGCGGCTCCGCCTAAGGCTGCACCAATCGCAACATTGATGGGCATTCCGCCGTTGCAAGTTGCATCCGATTTCCCACTTTCACGAATTACGTAAACGTAGCCGTGTCGCCATGATGCCGTAGATTTGACGAGGAAGATCCGCGCGGCGCAGTTGCGATGTTTAAAGCGCGCGAGAGAGAGAGGGAGAGAGAGGCGATCGACTGACGAGGTGCACTTGCACGAATTCAATCTGCTAGTCCCGTTTCCCTCCCTCCCCCCCCCGCTCTCTCTCTCTCTCCCTTTCTCTCTCGAAACAGAAGCACGAGCATCTCGGTCGCGCGGATAAGGGTTAAATTCCCGGGATTAATCCCCCTTCCGCCGTATGCATGTTGACCGACCGCGCTACGTTTTAATTAGGCAAATTTTCGTCTCGCGACCATTCGACCAAATGATAAAGCCCCGCGTCGCACCCTTCCCTCTTCTCCCCGTGGGTGACCCGGTCACGTGCGATCGCGCGGGCGCACGCACGCAGGCCGATATTTGTCATTTCGCCTCCGCTTGTTCCTTTTCCCCCGCGTCCGCTTTCTGATTCCGCTTCACGACTCGCTGCGTGCCGTTTGATCGCCGATCAGAGATGCCGAGAGAGGAAGCGAGAGCGACCTTCATCGGACGAGTATCGCTTTTGATAGCGCTGTCATCGAGATAACAAGCCGCCGTCGAGCGACTGATGAAGCGTCGCTTCAGTCTCCCCAGCCGCGAAACGCCAAGACTTCCGGTAGCGAGAAGGCAAACGTTCTCCAGACAGCCCTCGGCGCGTAATCGCTCGGAGAAGCGAAGACGTCGGGAGAATCGCCGAGCGGATCTGTCCTCTTTATGCCGCTTTATTCCGGCGCCCGAATTAGCCCCGCGTTAAATGCGAACGGCGACGCGGGCGCGCGGGGGGGGGGGATGGAGGGAGAGAGTGCTGGTGGCTTCGCCGGTGGGATAAAATCGCCGGATTGTCGTTTTGCGCGGCGTCCGTGTCGGCGTTACGAAGTTTAAATTAAGTCATTTTAATCCCGCGGGAGGCGAGAGGAACGGCGACGGGTAGGGCGGAGGGGGGAGAGGGTAGGAGGGGTAGGGGGGCAGGGTTTTCTGGCGGGACGCGGGCAACATCCAGGAAACTTCGCTCGGCGCTCTTGTTAAGTTCCGACGTTAAGTAATCAGATTAGCCCCGGAACTAACCTCGAACGCCGCTGAAAACGTCGCAGGCGAAGGGGAGGGGGAGGGAGGGCAAAGAGAGAGAGAGAGAGAGAGGGAGAGGAAGAGTAAGCCGCCGCGTTAATCCAGTAACGCCCCGGTGAAATTTCGGCTCCGTTATCGTCCCGGGGAAAAAGAAAAGCGAGTTCCGCCGGGGGTGAAGGGAGGGTGAATCCGGCAGGGGCGCCCCCGCGGAAATGCGCATCCTTCCTGTGTGAGATAAGGTGTGGACACTATCCTGTGTGGACGAAGGTTCTCGGAGATCTCGAAGAGAGACGAGCTGCAGGTCCGATTTCGCTCTCGGCGCGATCCTCGCGCACTCGCCTGGAGCATCAAGTATGAACCGCGCGTGATTCCCTCTCCGCGAGGTCATCGGGCGACCCGAGTATCGCGACGTCATCGGCATTCGGCGTCATCATCCGTCCGTGACGCGTTCATACATCAACACGAGTCAAATCGACGAGGTCGGGCGCGGGAACTTGGCAAGATTCTCGCGCATTATAAGATTCGAGTATAAAGAGAGAGAGCAGAAAGAGAGAGAGAGAGAGAGAGAGAGAGAGAGGGAGAGGGAGAGGGTATCGGCCGGTCGCGTTAGTAATCGCAGTCGCACGCACGCACTGATCATTCCGTCCGATCATTCGCGAGCGGCGAATATCTGTAAAGGGCGAGCGCCCGAAGGGATGAGCCCGACCTCCCTCCCCTTTCCCCCTCGCCTCTCCCCCTCCCTGCAGCAACAATCTGCGTTCGCGCGGAATGGCCGAACAATCCGCCGTGAATTGTATCTCGAGCTAATCGTGTTTCTATCGGGAGGGCAGGATGGGGAGGGGAGGGAGGGAGGGAGGGAGGGAGGGCGAGCCGTTCCGTTCTCTCGACCTTTTAATCTCGCGCGTTCTCGCGCGCCCCCTGTAATAATTCGCTGTGAGTATTACGGTCGGAGATAAATTAAAAACGGATCCCGGCATTCGCGAACTCTGCGCGCGAATTATTATTCAGTGTCCCCCTCCCGTCCACCTCCTCCTCCTCCTTCTCCTCCTCCTCCTCCTCGTGACCGTCTGCAATCTCGCGGATTTACCGTGCGCATTGACGCGCGCGCGGAAAGTTGCAGCTTCGACGTCGCGCAGCATCTCTGACCCCGGCAGCATCAGACTCCGGCGGTAGTTTTATCAAAGCGGCAGCGGAATGCTCCGTGCTGGACCGTTTCCCGTCATTCCCGCATCCGAAGCGCCGGAACGTGATTTTGTGCGAAAAGAAGACATCGGGATATCTTTCTTCCACCGGATTTCCCGCTTTCCGATCCGCGCGCGTTGACTCCCTCCGCCAGGGAATTCTGAGAATTCTGTCGGCAAGCCGGCGGGCTAGCAGTCGCGAGAGAGTCGGTATACGTCAAATGGTGCCCCAGGAGAGAGACAGAGAGAGAATGAGAGGGAGGGAAACCACCGTCTCTGTTGTCATCAGTGCTCGCTCACTGTACTAACGAGCAGCTCCTTTAATTGGACATTAATCCGGCGCTGCGTCGCCGAAGACACACGAAAGGAACTTTTATCGGAGCACGCGGCACCCCCTCGTCGACACCGCGCGGGGAAGGGGGACAAGGCGAAGGAGTAGCGCTTAATCCCGCTCGCTCGCTCGCTCGCCGAAATAACCGAGCGAACCCTTCGTCGCCGGTAATTGGGCAAATATAGTCATTAGCGAGTGCACAGTAAAGAAAGAGGGGTTGAACGGGGTGAAGACTCCGAATACGAGGATTCGGAATACGGCGACGCGCGAATAATTCCGCAGGCAGGCATCTCGCTGCTCTCGCTGCTCTCGCATTTCCGCACGGCGGAATGTGGAGGGCCGCGAATCGCCACCCCTATTCTTCCTGCCCACCCCGGTGTCCGCCAGAGTGCATCGATGTCGCGGAGTTCCAGCTGCGAGGGGGATCACCTCATCTCTCTCTCTCTCTCTTTCCCTTTTAACCGAATACTCTTACGGAAAGCTCTTACTCGAGGGGGAGGGGGGAGGGAGGGGAGGGGGGCGGGATCATCCGCCCTTGTAAGTCGGGCGCGCGATGAAGGATTCCGACGCGATCGTTCAACGCTCTCGCTCGCTCTCGTGACTGCGCGAGATGGACTGCGCGAGGGTGTTTCCTCGCGCCCGGGGGGAGGTGGGGAGGGGAGGGGAGGGTGGAGGACAATCGCCGGCGGATCTCGGTCCTCCGCGGCGAGGCGCGTCGCCGTTTCCGACACGCGCGAAACGAGGCGACCGGTCAATTGTCCCATTATTTCAGCATTAGCCCCGCACGCTCGACTCGTATCTCCCGGTTAGGCGATACGAGCCGCTCCAACGCGGAAGTGGGACCAGCCGACGCGGAATGGACAGCGGCGAGAGAGAGAGAGAGAGAGAGAGAGAGAGAGCGGGTGGAGGGGGGGGGGGACATCTCGTTGCCGTGTAGCTAATGCACCACGGTGCGGGTTATTACTGCAGTTCGCAAACAGCCGGCGGAACGGTAATGCAATCAGCAATGATACAATCACGCGTGCACTATTCCGCGACAAGCCCGGCCACCGGCCCGGGCGGGCGGGCGGGCGGTAGGGGGAGGGGACGTTCCACAAAGAGCCGACGAGTGCGGCGCTGTGACGTTGCATTCCACCCTCCTGCGGAATCCACGGCAGGGTAAGGGGACCCGTGTCGAACAAATGCGGAAACGCTGACGATAATGAGGGTCGGGCGGGGTGTAAAGTTTACGGATCGACCTCCGGCCTCTCGAGGGATTCGCTTAGCGCAAGGGCGGGAGAGCGAAAGGGCATGTAGTCGTTATAAGTTTCCGCTCGGCGGCGATATCTCGCGATATCGGTGCTTCCCCCGCCCCCGCCCCCTCCCCCTCCCCCCCTCTCTCTCTCTCTCTTTCCGGTCGAAGATATTTGTGGATATTCGTTTTTCGATCGATGATTGATTAATGCGCGCGCGATCAAGCGCAGGCGAAATTCAATCGAAGGGCGAGGGGGAGGGGGAGCGGTTTCCGTTGGGCGGCGCGCATCGTTTATACACATCGGCATTATGAAATCATAAATGTTCCCCCGACAGGGACAGTTGATTTTGCGATTTGATAACGCGGCCCTTTGAATCGCGAATTTGTTACGCAGCGTTACGTAGCGTTCGTCTCTTTCGCGAGTTATTTCGCAGGATTTTATCCCGACCGGCACGCCGCATTGCTTCCACCTCTGTCTTCCGCGCGCGCTCGCGGTAATTAATGATTAATTATTCAAACAATTAATACATTATTCATCGTACGCGGAGGGGGGCGCGGGCGCATCCATTTTGTAAAATTTTGCGTTGCGTTGCGCGTACGCGCGGCGTTCTTCCGTCTCGCATAAAACTTTCATCCGCGCGATTAAAAGTACGGGGGTCGCGATTTAATGAGCGGAATTATAATTTCCGTTCGGTAATTAATTTAATTGTTACATCGCCACCGCAGCGTTCGTCGCGTCGCCGGACAATCCCGATGTTTCTTCCCCGTCCCGGCCGCGAATTTCATTCGTTTATCCGCCGGTTATCCGCATGTTGCATCCGGCTGGCGTGTTCCTCTTCGCACGTCCCGCGCTCATGAAGATTGTATCAGTCCTTCGAGTCCGTTTTGCCTAAGCGTAATTCCGCGATGAGGGGAATACGACGGGCGTTTCACGAGCCAACGGTTTATGCAACGTAATGCGCCGGCTACCCTCATGCACGCGCACGTGCGCGCAGCTTCATCCCCGCAGCGCATCCCGCGGGTAATATACCCCGTAGATACACACGAGCTCTCCCCGCGCGCGCGCGCCCTCTGCCGAGAGCGCCGTTCCTTTGAAACGTTCCGAATCTAGCTGCCCCCGCTTCGGATCCTGCTCGTCGCGTTTACCCCTTATCCGCGAGTGAATTGAGTGCCTCGTGCCGACGAGAGTAGCTCGCGAGAGCGAGAGCGAGCGACGCCGGCCGCTCGTAGCTCGCGTTTCCGCTGCCCGCTGTCGGAATCGATACGATCTCCGCGCGCGCGGAGGGCCGGGGATCACGAGGGAACATAACTCTCGCGGAAAAGACTCCGAGGCGACCTCATCTCTATGTTAATCTCCCCTCCGTTCTGCGAGAGTTTCTCCCTCCTCCTCACAATGCTCCCACCCACGTCCTTCCTCCTCCCTCCTCTCCGCTTCCCTCTCCACTATCCTCGGCTCGAGGGCCAGTCGGGCCCGGCGGACCACACGGGACGCGGACGACTGTGCGATATTTGCTTTCGCGCGCCGGTGGAAACGGAATACGCGCCAGCGGCCGATTAATATCATGCGGGTGACGGCGGCGGAGGGGGGGGGGGCGAGCGGATAAGGCCCTGACGGATGGGCCCGGCTTGGATCGTGTCCTTCGCTCCGCTTCGTTCATCATGCGCGACGCGATGGCACGCGTTACGCGACGTCGATTCGCGCGGATTACCTCGCAAAAATGGAACAAGGAGTGTAACTCGGATTCGGGGACGCTAAGAGCAGAAGAGCAATCGTTTCGCTGAATTGGAAAGACAAATCGCCCACCCCTTCTCTCTCTCTCTCTCTCTCTCTCTCTCTCTCTCTCTTTTATCTATCTATCTTTCTCTCGTTCTCACGCGGAGCGATGTGCTCGCCCCACTCGAGTGCGCGCACTCCGCAAGCGATCGAAAGTTCGGGTGAGCGGATATCAAGAGGGATACCAGAGGAGGGGGAGGGGGGGAGGGGACGTTACGCGGGAAACGCGTGGGCCGCGGTCTCTGCTACCCGATGAAGATTCCCGTTGGAACACTCACGACGGATTTATTCCCGGCGGAGCATCCGCGGGAGGGCGGGAGGATTTTCGCCGAAAACCGGCGTAAATATCAATAAATGTCCGCGTTGTAAGGATGGGGAAGGAGAGCGGGGGGGGGGGGGGGGGAGGCATCTCCTGGCGCGTTCGCGGGATTAAAACGCGCTCTCGGCGCCGATGTCGCCGGCGCGCGCCTTTGCGCGCGCGCGTGCGTTATTTATGATGAGCCGGGATCCCTCTGCCGCCCGCGCGCGCGCGCGTGCGTGCGTTACGCGCGGAAATTATGGCGCATGGATGCCCGCGCCGTTTCCCGATGCCTCCGCAGATTTACGGACCGTTAAACGCGACGAATTTACGCGCGCGCCTTTTCACGACGCTGTTCGCGACCGCGCTTAACTTTATTATCGCTCGTCCTCCCTCGCGCCCACGCGCTTAAATCGCCGCCGAATATGCCCGCGAGATGTGTGTCAAAGTCGCGCGAACAACGAAACATTTGCACGGCGGACGTTTATTCGTCGCGAGATGCGAAAGGAGGATCTCTGAAATAATTGCCGCCCCGCCACGATTTCCGCTCGACGCTGTCCCCCTGGCGATTATCCCCCAGGGTGATTATTTAATTTCACGACCAGAGTGTCATTATGCTTACGTCACGTCGCTTGATTATTTATATTACACGCATTCTGTCGAGAGCGCGATCGGCCCCGCCGCTGTTTCCTCTCTGCGAATTCTGCGATAAAACTCGACGAAGGAAATCGTCGATACTCGAGCGTAAATGACACCGCCACTCCCGACAATTTCACGGGGATGATACGAGCGAGCGAGTGCGAGGTGCAAGTGCTCGCGACCGCGATCACTCAGCCGACTCTACAGGCCCACGCGGACTCTTACCCCCCCGCGTCCGGGGATGAATGGCGGGGCGCGATATGAGAGATACGAAATTATTTACAAGCTCGGCCAATAAGCTATCAGAAAGCTATTAAAAGTTTTCGCGATCTAGAAGTAACCGCCGCACCCGGCGCTCTCCCCCCAGGAAGCTTCCCGCAATTGGTCCCCCCTCCCCCTGGCCCTTTCCACGTAATATCATCGCGCCGAGTGAGTGAGAGAGAGAGAGAGAGAGAGAGAGAGAGAGAGAGAGAGAGAGAGAGAGAGAGAGAGACGTCTCAGCGATCTTCTCTCTCCGCTCGCTTCTAGAGCAGAGCTGATGATAACGAATACCGGGATCGATCGTGCACGATCGATGAGGTTTCGATCATTTTCGTCGTGCATACGGTTTTTCGCCAGAAGCGAGCTTCTTTGAAAAATCTCGGGAATACAAATTTGAGAAAAAGAGGGAGAGAGAAAGGGATACCAATCCGCCGTTATCCGCGATCCGCTCAAGATGGTTTCCTCTTCGCGATTACCCGATTTGCTTAACGTGAGATAATCGAGACGGATGAAAGAGGTCGTCGCTCCGTTGGATAGCCGAGATATTCGAGTTGGAGGAAAGTCGACATTACCGGAGAGCGAGCGGAGCTCCCCCAGCCGCGGGGATTACAGGAATATTGCGCCGCGCCGCCGCATAAATCGAAACTCGGAAATCGGAACGGCGGAACGTTGGGATTGCCTATTATTTTTTTATGTGGAAATTGTTTCGGTCGTTGTTGGCCCGGTCCATTTTGTCTTCCACAATGGCGCGACCGGGCCGCGCATTCCGCGCCGAAAACGATTATTAACTCGCCCACCCCCGTCCCCGCCTCGGTTGGATATTTATTTTTCCCGCCGCGGCCATTCCTCCCCCTTTTTTTCGGGGGAATTAAAATTTAACAGGAAGAAGCCTCGTGAAGCAGAACAAAGAAAAAAAGAAAGAAGGGAAGCCCGCCTCGCTGAAAAATGTCGCGGATAAAGGGTTTAATGTTCGCAATTATTTACCCCCGCTGTACATGCGTTTGCCCGCTTTCGCGCCTCTCGCGGCGAACGCATTCCGAACGCGTCCGAATGGCCGGCCATTCAGATTCAAATTTCGATAGTCGTTGTCGGAGGCCGCCGATTCATATTCGATCCGGACATCTGGACGGCGCGGCGCGAAATCGAGAGTTGTTATTCATATGGCGCGCGATCGAAAGCTCGGCGCTGGAGATGAATTTTTAAGCGGAGAACGCGACGGGGGATGCACTTTATGATTTAAATAAAGCCGGTCATCAGTCGATCCCTAATCGCCGCGTTTCCGGCAAATTTCAAGCTAGCTCTCCTCCGCACTTGCTTCTACGTAAAATGGATTAATTAATTAACATCATTGGCAGCTTCGTGCTTGAAATGCTCTGAGCGTCGAAATGAAAACGCGACGAAATCAAGAATCCCTTTGCTTGCCTCTTTCTCTCGGCGATCCGACAATTTTGCACTCGCACGATCGAGGTCAAGATATTTTGCCAATCTTGTTCGGCTCATCCCCATCGTCGATACCCCCGTCACGAACCTCGCAATTACCCGATACAGGACTCGAAGAGGGCGGATGAGGGCGGCATGTTTCGCTCGCCGATCCCGCAAAAGTGTAGAAACAAAGTTGCCACCCTCGCCGTTACCGTCCAACAAAATTCCACGAGGGACATCTCCATCCCTCTATATACGTACATATATATATATATATATATATATATATATACATACACATCGTTTAATTCGCGCGACGTATAAACCCCCATTTCGGGGGCGGGAGGGTGGGAAAGGGAAAGCGAGAGGCCGAGCAGGGAATATCGAGATTCATTAGAATTTTAATCAACATCCATTAATCCACGCGTCTCCCTCCCTCCGCCCCCGGAATCAACCCCCCTCTCCTCCTCCACGAGGTCGTCATTAAGCGCACATGACGGCGCTGTCACCGTTGCTAATAACAGCCGGCGAGTCTCGCGGGCGGATCCACCCTCCGAGAGCACGCGGAGATCTCGATCGGGTTGCCTTCGCAACCCCGCCGCGTTGGTTACAACTTACCAACTCCTCCCGGGGATCGTTTAATTCGAGCTGCCTAGGCTGCGAGGGCAGGCACCGCGAGGGACGGTAACGGGATACCGAGAACTCTCCGTCACCCTCGAGCCACCCTCGTAAGTTTCTCCGCCCCTCTTCTTTTACTTTTAGCCACGCGGAGTCCGCGGGGAGAGCTTTCGCACGCACGTGTCTCGGGTTCCTCGTCGGTGCTTTATTAAGCCGCCCCTCCCTTTAACGCCAACGATTTCGGCGAGCTTGCAAGGGTGGCAAACGCGCGCGTTCGGGGGTGCCGGGGAATACGCGAGCATGCAGCGGACTCTTCGCGCTCGCAACGGCCGAAGCTTCACCGGAAGCGGTATCATCTTTAGGGTCAGAGGCCAGTCGGTCGTCGTCGGTCGTTGAATGCCTCCCTCCCTCCCTGCCGGAGGCTTGATCCTCCCTTGAACGCGATCGAAGCACTCGCGGAATCAATCTCGCGGCCCGACGAGAATTCCTTCGATCGTCGCGCATGCGCGCGTGATGTTCGAGCAGAATCACGTATCGTATGATTTACTTATTAAAAAAAAAAAAAGCAAAAAGAAAAAAAAATATTCGCAGCATTGACCATCACCGCGTTTCGGTGGTGCTTGTTATTCCGATGCATAACGCGGACGAGAGGGCGGGGGAGGGCAAGTTGGATCGTTTCCGATTCAGCGGCGTTCACGATTCGCCGAATCGTTGCTAACGATCACAGCGAATGCAGAAGCGGCCGGAAACGAATCGGCGGAACCTTGGCACGTGGCACACGTGGACGCGAATGCGAGTAATCGATAGGCCGGATCGGATATTGAAATCGAGCCGGATTGATATCGAGACTTCGATTTCAATTACTTCAATCATCTAAGCCGGAGGGAAAAGGAAGCCTATTCAGCGACGCGTCTCCCATTCGAAAGATTTTCATTCATGTGTGACTTACGCACGCTATCTACACATAGCGACGCACACGCACACGCACAAGATTTATATAAAGGCTACCGGCTTTCTTCGACCGACTTCTCTCTCCTTCCCGGCACTGCTGTAACCTTCGCAGCCTTCGGGGATCGATTAGTGTCTCCATCTCGCGCCGGATCGCCGCACCTTCCGTTCCGCCCGAGGTCCGAGGAGCGGCGGGGGCCGACGCGTTTTCGGCATTTTCATCGTTTGTTTATGTTTATTTCCTATGACATATTTTTCATAGAAATGCATGTTTTCCGGAACGATCCCGGGATATTAGTTCGTTGCATACAAATTGCTTCCGCCGTCCGGAAAATGAAAATGAAAATAAAAAAAAAAAAGGAAGGCCGACGACCGGCGGAGGAAGGGAGGGAGGGAGAAAGGGGATGGTCAAATGGAATTTCCTATGCAATCCCGCGATGCTGTTTTTTTTTCTTCTCTTCCCCTCTTTTTTTTCCCCTCCCTTTTTTTTGTTTTACGTCCGATATTTTCGCAGTTACAGGCCACAACACCGTGCGGAGTAATCCCGAATTTTTATTCCCCCTCTCCCTCTTTTCTCTTTTTCCTCCTTTTTTTCCTTTCCGATCCTCTTTTTTTTCCTTTTCAATTTCTATCGCGCGCGGAATTATTATAAATATTAGCGAGCCCTCTTTTCTCTCTCCCGGTCCCGAATCTCCCGGTTCCGATAATTTCCACGGCACGGCCGTCGCATCGGGGCGCGGGGCGAAGGGGGGGGGGGGGGGGGGAGTGAGAGACGAATCCGCGTGCGGATCGACATTCGGGAAATTCGTCGCGCGATCATTCGCGCGCGAACGCCGCACGGCGTTTACGTCATTATCCCTGCGACGTTGAGAGAAAGAGAGAGAGAGAGAGAGGGGGGGGGGGAGAGGAACTCGCCAACTAGAATCAGTTCCAGTGTTTAGAACCAGAGGCGCACAAATTATTCCGCGGTTCGGGATAATGTAGCGATAACGGCGTCGCGCGTCGCCTACTAGACGTCGGCGGCTTCTGCTGCCGCCAAGTTGCGCGGGATTGCGAATGAAATTGCGCACGCGTCACGTCCGCGTCGCGTGCTCGCGAGTCCTCGCGATCGTCGCCGGATTGCTCGACGAGCTTCTGAGAACGAGAAGGAAACGAGCTCGTCATCGGTCAACCGCGACTCCAAGCTCCCGCGAGATCCCACGCGCTGCGCAATCGGAAAGGCAAAAATTGCCCGCGTCTGCACGGTTGCATCGCACAGGCGCACAGGGTCGACGCAGCCCCGCGCCGTCCTGGCACATCCGCTCGTTCGCCGTTACGAGCCATCAATTGGCGACTCCGTTGGCCGATTCGCCAGCAATTTTCCGCGTGGGAACGCGCTCGCCCCGAAGGAAGCGGCAAATCGCCGGCGCGGACACAGCTCGCTCGCTCGCGTCTTCGTCCGCCGCCGCCGCCATGAGTGTCCCTAATAACTGTCAGCCGCACTCGCGTTTATGAACTCCCGGATCCGGGGGATTCCCCCGGGCCGGGACGGCCGAGATTAATTTCGAACTCACCCCCTCGGCCGAACGCCGACTCGTCGTCACTCTCCCTCCGCCCCCCTCCGGTAATCCAAGAATAGAGCCCGCGAGGACGAAGAAGCGGACGCGCGTCGCGCATGTCTCTGCCCCCTGCGTCTCTCGCTGCTGCTTGCAGCGAGCACGTTGCAGCGAGTGTTGGCCGCATTGTGTTCTGTGTCAGAAATTATTTCTTCGTCCGCGGCGCATGAATTGCGCAAGCAATTCTTGGCTCACGGCCGCGTACGAGAGAACACGCGGATCGCGGGGATCGAGTCTCCGCTTGGACGTGCGCGCGTGAATTTTCCATTAGGCTTCCCGTGCGGTTTCAGCTCGCGGGTCGCCGCGAGTGTTCTGTCGATTTCACTTACACGGCGCGGATCTCACGTCCGCCTTCGCCGGCGAGCTATTGTCCGACGTTGGAATCGGGTCGCGTTCGCCGCGAAGACACGCCGACCTCGCGAACCCGCCGCGAACCCGTCGGAGTTCCGCTAGGAAGTCCCGTCAGCATTGGCTGGGGATTAATGCGACCGTTTCGACCTATCGGCAGGCAATGTCGACTCGGGAACCGCGTACGGCAAGAATTTACTCCCCGCGGGAGGGAAACGTAGCGTCTGCTTATTCCGCACGTCTTATCGCGGCTGGCGGAAGAGAGATTCCAGGTCGCCGGGGTGCACTCGGCAAGATAACAAGGACGCGCCGCTTGATTCGATCGAAGGCGTGCAACGTCCGTGGAGATTTTCGCGGATCCCTCGTGCGCACGTAGAGCGCGTATGATACCTGCATCGGGGAGAATTCCTATCGCCGGGATACACTCGGCAAAATAACAAGGAATCCCCGATTTGACTCAGCGAAGGCTGTAGCAATTCTCGCGGCTTCCTCGCCATCCCCCCCTCTCTCTCTCTCTTTCTCTCTCTCTTTCTGTACAATGCCGCACAAGGGTTGAATCTCCCGACGGAGAGAGCGTGGATATACTCGGGGAAAAATGATAAATCGTAATGTCGATCGATCGAGACCGCACACGTACGAATCTGGAAACGATCGTTCGACAAGCGGAGCGGATCGTTAGAACGCGCCGGCGACGACTCGACATGCACGCGTGAAATTTCCGCCGTTTTCAGGGGAAGGGCCGCGAGAGACTCGAGCTGCTCGTCGACGATGGGGAAAATTCCTCGTCGTCGGCGGCGATGCACTCAGGAAAATAACAAGAAGTCGCGATCGGGGATCGGCCGGAGGAGGGCTGCAGCGAAGCGGCGTTTCGCGGGGAATGCGCCGAGGTCGATGGGAGAAATTTTCAGTCGTCGGAAGAATGCACTCGCGGAATTAACGTCGAGAGCTGTCGGAAGTGCTCGCCACCCCTCCCGCCCTCGCAAGCGGAATCGCCCGGCGATGTAACGCGCGGATGACGAGGAGGATTCCGCGAAGCGAGTCTCGCGAGGGAAACGAAACGTCGCGAGAAACGCGGCGGGAATTCCCCGACTGCATCGGATTTTCCCACGGGAGGGACGGACCGTGGCTGGACACGCGCGATTCTGAATTCCGAGTGCTGCGAGTGCCGGGAGAATCTCTCGCAGCTTCGGCGAAAGTTAACGCCGCGGCCGCGGCGCGTTAAAGCCTCGATTCACCCGCTGCACTCGGCAGTAAAATTTTATCGCCCGCATATCGGCCTTTCCCTCGGGAAACTCGTCGTTCCTGTTTCCTTCGCGTGGAAACACGCCCGAACGATCGGAGCGAATTATCAATTATCATCCCTTTTGCACTCCTCGCGCTCATGTTTTTTCTATCAATTACACAATCTCGCGTCGCGGGGGTATCGTGACCGTGCGATATGCGCCTTGAATTATTGACCATCGACGAGAGGAAGCTCGTTATTCCGCGCGAGTCGGGAGAATCTCCGGAGCGGGCGGCAAATCCGCGATCGATGGCGCGATAATCCGCGCGGAACGGGTCACTCATCCGCGCGACTGGCTGTCCCCCGACGATGGAAATCGTCGGGCGACGAGATGCTTTTAGGAGCGGATTCGAGAGCGTAATCCTCTTTGCAGCGACTCGCGCGAAAAAGGAATCACGACCGAACCGCCCCCGAAAACGCCGCTCTCTTTCCGCCCGCCACGTGACACGCGCAGCGCAACTCGCGGAAAATATTCCCTAGGGATATTCTTCCCTCCGTTCTTTCCTTCCTGCGAAATTTGCTGTTGCTTTCAGAAGCAACGCGCGCGAGAACGCGCCAGCTGTAGACGCTCGGGGAAACGATAGCTTTTCCTGTCTCTGATAGTCTCACTTGCTATTTTATTCACGTGGATTAGCCGACGTTCTCTCTCTCTCTCTCTCTCTCTCTCTCTCTCTCTCTCTCTCTCTCTCTCTCTCTCTCGGGAACGTTGTTATTTTTAGCGCGAAACGCGTAATCTTATCCTGGCCACCGGAACATTGCGATACGACGGCTTCAACGGCAGCTCGTTACGTTTTATCGTCGCTTGAAATTCTCGGCCGTTTAGAAAGTGGGACGCATGCATAATTGCTCTTCTTGCCTCTTTCTCTTTCCTCGGGAAGCTAGCACCGAATGAACCCCCGAGGTTTCCCGCCGTCAGGGCGGTCGTTGGCGTCCGCGGGACGCCTCGCTACCACCCTCCGACGCTCCCCACGCGACGACGATGACAAACGCTCGCTGGCTCACCTTAGAGATCCGACTGCGACTGTGGTGAGACGGCGGTGTCGATTCGCTACGAGCGCATTTCCGCCGTGCGGCCGTATTTCCCGCGCGCGCGGTACCGCGGCCGCAACCCCCGGTCGTCGCTATCGCGCGCCTCGGTCGTCGTCGCCGACGCTGCTCGAGCGTTTGCCCGGCGCGGAATTCCAGAGCCGAGGATCCTGCGGCCAGCCTGATTCCCGATGGAGCGAGCGGTGAAGAGGAGCCGCGCCGGCGGCAGCCATACGCAGCCCCGACAAGAGGGATTCCACCCCGTTCGCCGCGTTCGTCGCGAGCCACTCGTCAGCCCGGCGCGAAGGGCTGTCTGGATCACCTCCCCTCCTCCTCGTCCTGGGGTCGGAGGGTGTTCGACAACCCTGTTGCTGAGGTCAGTAAACCTCGCCGGCGGTGGACGTCGGCACGCGACCAGCGCAGCGCCGGCACTCGCTCATGCCTTCCTCAGAACTCGCCGCGGAACTCGCCGAGAGGCCCTGCGGGTCGGCCTTGCAGGTGAACTCGCGCGGGGAATTCCTAAATCTTCTCGCGAATTCGCTCGTCGGGATCCTCACTCACCACGACAATTTTCACACTCACCGCGGGCCGGCGACGCTGAATTTTGCCGCCGCGTGTTGCTACCACCGCGCACTGTCGCCCTTCGCCAACCCCCGCTGGCGAAAATCCACCTATGCGAACACGCGCTCACGCGGAGCACACTCACCACAGCAGACTCAATTTTCACGTTCACTTCAGCACCGGCGGCGCGTTAAATTTCATCACTTTTCCTTTCTTTCTCTCTCTCTCTCTCTCTCTCTCTCTCTCTTTTTTTCTTTTTTCGTTCGCCGTTGCGTCGATCTTGCGCTCCTCCTCTCTTTAATCCTGATGCGCGCAATTCTTCGATCCGCCCGCGAGATATCCTCGCGATCGACGCGCGCGCACACACACACGCACACCACCGACGTTTCCGTGCCGCGTTTCAGAGCGTCGAGCACATCGCCGCGCACTCTCGCACACACACTCTGCCTCGGCTCGTCAAAAGGATCGTCGCTTCATGGCCGCGCGCGGCACACTGTTGCTCCGTTGCGATCGCCCGCAACTTGGAGCTCTTCCGAGCGCTCCCACCACCGGGCGCCTCCACCGCTCCTCGCGTTATGCCCCCACTCTTCCCGGAGTGCGTTGGCGATACCCCCTCCTCGCAGTGTGCCCTTCGTCAGTCGACGGGAGCCACCACTTCTTGCGCGCGGCGAGCTCCTTTCACGAGGGTGCCGGACACACGGCACGGACGTGATCTGGGGATGGAAAGAGTGCCAGGACGGGAGGGGGGACGATGTTTTGCCCTCTCGGTCGAACTTGGTAGGGAGAGGACCCCCGAATTACATATACGCCGCTACGATTTGTCCCCGGAGCCCGAGCGGGGTCGGGCCGCCGCAAAGGATCCGTTGTTATCCCGATGATTCCTCGATTGTTGCGCTCGGAGGGGGGGGGGGGGGTTTGTTTGTCCGTCTTTGTTGCGGCGGACGGGATCTTTATTTGGGACGATAGGATTAGGCTCGTCGTGATTATTATTTTTCATTACCTACTACGCAGCTCCGCGCGAGGACGCTCTTCCGGGACTCGGCGCGTTAAGACGTAATTAAGTGCGCCTCGTTCGGAGCTCATTTGTTTCCGCTGATCGCGTAGCGATCGCGTAGCGGCAAGATGAATGGACAGGAGAGGACAGGGAGGTTTCTCCGCGTGTCGTGGAGAATCGACCGTTCGTCCCGAAGCTACCTGCTCTCGGGCTCAGATTAACTTGCTCCGAGTATCGCGTTTCATGGCCGAGATCCAGTTCGGCCGTCCTTCGACCTTAACGCCGGAGCTGTTGCCCCAAGGACCGTCCCATCCCTGCATAGTGGCGCCCTCTTAGCCGCGGCAGACTCGCGAGCGCCCAGCAGGACACCATCGCGTCGACACGTGCGGAATAACGCTCTCTCACATGCATGCACTCGCGACGTCGCGTCGCCTCGATTAATACATCAGCGTCCGAAGCTCCTTCCTCTCTCCTCTCGTCCAAACAAAGGGACGAAAGGAGCAGAAGCGATGAAAGGGCACGGGGAATGCAATCGGAATCTTCTCCGACGATACGCGTCGTCGTTCATGTCGAGCGAGATTAAAATCTGTTTAAATCTCCCCGAGTAGCGTCTCGCGACACTAGAGAGGGAGGAGGGAGCGGGCGGATAGGGGAAAACCTCAGGCCAATTTTACACGCGCTCGCGTTTTCGGGGACGCGGCGGGGAGCTGTCGCGAGAATACGCTTCCTCGCCTGCGATCCTCCTCTCGTCAGCGCCGGCTTACGTTTTGCTCGCTGGCGGTAATTTCGCGTCGACGACTAGGCACGCACAATGAAGCGGAGCCTCTACTGTCGTAAGAACGACAGAACGTTTCGTCGCGATTCTGCAAATAAGAGGCGCAAAGTTCGCGACATCTCGTCGACGACGACGACGGGCGTATCGGGCAAACGCGAGCTCAAACAAGGGAACTCGCGCGCGAGGAACGTACTAATCCCGCCACGCGTAGCGCCGTCGTTCTTGCACCCCGCAGGCGTCGTTTCTTCCCGCCCGACCGGCAATCCGAGAACGATCGATGGTCGAGAGAGAAAGAGAGAGAGAGAGAGAGACCGGGAACGAGGCTGAATCCCGCGGGAAGCCTAATCGACTGGCGCGTTTGACGCCGTCTCGCCTAATCTCCCCCATCGCCGCTAAGTTTTTCCGCGTCGCCTCCGTGCGGATTCCACCGCGAGAGAGAGAGAGAGAGAGAGAGAGAGAGAGAGAGAGAGAGAGAGAGAGAGGGAGAGAGCGCGTAAAAGCGAGGCCACTAAGTGATATCGATTGCGCCACGTTGCACCTTCCGAACCTCCGGTTCGCATAACCGGATCACGTAACCGATAACGATCGCCGCGCGTGTTCCGGTGCGCGCGCGCGCGCGCGCGCGCGTTGCGATTACTTTGCGAATCGCGAATCGCCGAGGGAATAAAGGGTTATCTAAACAGGAAAAATTGTCCGGCGAAACGATAAATTTCCAACGAGCGAGAATCATAACGGCACGCCGTCACGGCTATTGATTGCTCCGATTCCCCTCCCGTCCCCCTCCCCGCCCCTCGCCATTCCTGCCGGCTCCATTTTGATAATGGATTCGGGGGGAAGATCGAGAAATTTCCGGGGTATCCGGGGAAATTTCTTCCCCGCCTTTTGCGCACGCGCCAAGTCTCATCGTCAAGTATAATTCGCTAATGATTCAACTACGAAGCGGGAATTCGCTCGCAGGAATTCTAAGGGGAGTTCCATTTGGGAATTCCTGGTGCTTTGTGTGACTGCGCGACTCGTCACGATCGGCGATCGATTTTTAAGTTTCCCGCGCAGAAAAATCCAATGACTCGCCTCTCATTCGGCCGCTTGTCAATGATAAACGCGCCGGTCGGCTCTAGCCGTTTCTCCAGCCTCTTTAATGATCTCGCGCGGATAAAATGATGTAAAATTTTCATTTGCGAATTCGGCATTCGCGTGGATAAAATAATTGACGCGCGCCATTGTTCATCTCGCATTATAATTCGCCACCCTCGTAGCGAGTGTGAATCCCTCCATTAATCTTTTATCATTCGATACGAACGTACGCGACATTTAACGTTCCCTCGATTATTATAATATTTTATACGCGCGCCGGACAGTATCGGAACATACGCGCGCGAGTTTCACGGACACGATAGGCATATTAATTTAATTGAATTTTGTCGAGATCTCAGTGTCCGAATTCGTCACTCATCTGATTAACCTCAATCGCGGCTGATTCGAGCGTTCGCTCTACCGCGAATACATTCGCGCCGTACCGCGGCACGGATATCGAAATTGTATACTCAATTAAAGTAAATTATTATATATTGAACTTACACGTATGACATATAGCGTGCGTCAACGAGTGTCCGCATTGGTGGGCGCATTGTAGCACGGAATCAAATGAAACGCAAGCGATATTGGACACTTGCATCGGCGCTCGATAAAACATTTCGCATCGGAATCTATCCTTAACCGAAAAACTACTGCAGTTCACTACGCGGTATTTCGAACCGCACGTATTGTGCCGCAGTTGCGGCCCCTCGAGCGTGGCAACGTTCGATATGCTCTTCGTTTTCATCTTTCCGCGATCGTCCGGCACGCATGCGTCGAGCTGACTGAAATACTTGGAATTAAAATCGCAAAAGACGAAGACATTCGCGTTCACGCGAATCCTCTCGCCCGTCGTGCCTTCCACTTAACGATGATATTTTGTGACTAAATCTATTTTGTGACATTTACTTGAAACGTGAATTAAATTAAGACGACTTTCCCCATTTTTATGTTTCCGATGATACGAGTGAGTCGTGTGTCTTTGTTTAATGCACCGCGCGTTTCTTCTCTCACTCCGTTAACGCAGATTGTTCCGGCAAGCACGTTCGCTAAAGCAACATCGTATTTTGGAGTTATTCCTATCGCGTCTCGATAATAAATAACGCGCGAATAAATAACAACCTCGCGCAGCTCATCGCGAGTGCCACGAGGAGGGGGAGGGGAGAGGCATTAACATTACAATTACTCATTAACTGAGTAATTGTATAGATAATTATAATATACAGATGATCCTCTCTCTTGTCAAATTGATAGATAGTTCATCTCGATGATTATGGAGACATCGATGTCCATCAAGATTTCATATTGCGAATGTCGAGTTTTGATAATCGTAAAATCAGAAATCAAAATCAAAGTCTAATCGGAACGATTATTTGTATTTCGATCAGATCGAGCAGAGCTTGAAGCAATCTCGCGGAGGATTCGCTTTGAATCGAGTAGGATCGACTGGAATCGACTAAATTCACACATTTCGTATCCTTCTTCTTCGTTAACACAAAAGGAGGAGTATCCGCTTTTGATTGGTCGCTGCGTGAATTGAGATAGCAAAGGAATTAAATGTCTTTATTCGTCAAGTATTTCAGAATTTTAATGTCTCAGAATTTGTAGCAGGATTCTAAGTTGCGATTGATCGATGATCAATGATAAAAAGTTATTTATCGGATCATTGAATGAAAAACATTGTCAAGTTATCTATGAAATCGTTATCCGAGCTTTAATTAATTCGAAATCTTTTCGAATTTCATTCTGCATAGTAAAAATAACATATAAAGTTCATGTAACTGGATATTGGATATATTTTTCTGCATAATTATTGACAAGAGATTCGTAGAAAAATATTAAAAATTTATATTATATTCAAATATTATATTTAGTATGTTATCCCTGAAAGCAAACCTCTGTTATTGATTTGTTCCGTTTTTTTCATTACGATATAATTTCGCCGCTGTCAATACGATACTTGAATTATACAATATATCCGCGAGACTATAATAGTCGCGTAAGATTTAATGTCACGTGAGTGACGTTTGAAAATATTTTATTATAACTGTAAATCGCGCTTCAAAACGCGGTTTCCTATATTTTTCCCAATAATTAATATTAATTAATATTTCGGGGCGCTAATGACATTAAATAAAACATAGTCGCTCGAATTTTATTGTCTTACTTCCTCAATAAATTCGTGATTCGTCAGCATAAATTTTTATTAACCATCTCTTCTGTCAACATATATCCGTAATTTATATCTTTAAATAGAAAATATCGTATCGCGTCGTGTCACGAATCTGCTCAATTATCATGACAATTATCATTTCGCGCGATTGTCGTAAGGTACGCCAAAATACCAACGCAGGGAGTGCCGTGTCGTTCCGGGAGTGTCGATATTCTGTCGTGCGAGTTATTCTGTTCGCATTGCAACAACGCGACGTATCGGGAGTGCCGCAAGTAAGTATAAACGCGCTTTGCGTAGAGTGCCATCAACTTTGAACGAGAGGAGTGCCAGGATTCCAGCTGATTTTGTCAGTAGATCACGATGAGCTCCGAGAGAATGTTATCGATGGACTATGACGGAATCCGAGAGGATTTCATCGATGAATTATAATAAAGTCCAAAGGAATTTCACTATGATGGACTTTGAGGGAATTTCATTGGACTGTGATGAATCATGATGGACTTTGCGAGAATTTCATTAGGCAGTGATTTCATTAGGCATTCGAGCAACTATGATGGACTTTGCGAGAATTGTATTGGACTGTGATGGACTCCGAGGGATTTTTATTGGACTGTGATGGACTATGATGGATTTTGAGAAAATTTCATTAAATTATGATGGACTATGATGGATTCCGAGGGATTTTTATTGGACTATGACGGACTCTGAGGGAATTTTGCTGGACTGTGATAGACTTCGAGAGAATTCCATCGGTGGACTATGATGGACTGTGATGGATTCGTCACGTTAATAAGCGTTAATAAGCGCTTAATATCCACATCAGGAGATTAAGGCGATAACATATGCAACAATAAATAATAATTTGTAGATTGTACCGATTTCAAAGAAAACTAGATATTACTATTGCGTAGAATCTCTCCCTTTTTCCTTTTTGCGTATGAATGTAGCGATAAATTACTAGTCATATATATATATATATATATATCGCTATAATGTATAATGTATTGTGTTATCATATAATATCACATCATATATCGTGTTATAATATACTTTTGAGAAGGAATAAAAAAAATACGTGTATTGCATTTTACTGAAGAATGTAGGATGCATCATGCAAATCTCGTACTTGATGGAATCTTACGAGAATGATGAAAACGTCTGATAAAAAGAAATTCGCTACCGTTACGAAGAGGCGTTGCTCGCGCGAGTGTGGAAACGGATTACTTCGATCGCATTCACATTCATCTCAGAGATATCTCGTGATATCGTCACGCGTATCTCCAATGAAAGTCTCTATACGGGGAATCGGAATTATCTTCATCAAAATTGCATACTCGGAAACACATTACGTCGCACCACGTTGATTAATGATCCATAAGCTGCAGCTCTCGGTTTCCGCTTTTCCTTTTCATTAGAAATGCGTTTTACCTAATGCCAGCGAGTGGCCTGTCAGACTTCACGTGGTTTTGCCAGTTCCGACTCTCGGAATTGCCGGTCAGACAAATCCCCCGAAGCGAGAGAAGTGCTCGCGAGGATTATACTGCTCTCGCGCGTCCGAAGGGTGTGCAGCGCGCACAGGTAAGGATATCCCGGCAGCAGGAGCTCGGGGGATCGACGACGTGCCCGCGCCATGGACGCGGCCCCCGTCTGTAATATCGCGGGATCGCGCTGGGACGCGGACGTGCCGGGAACGGAACGGTGTCAGAATGACCATTACTCTCGTGGGGAATAAGGCAGGAGGAGGGGGAGGAGGAGGAGGAGGGGGAGGGAGGGTGTGAAAGGAGAAGTCCTCCTTCGTCGTCTGCTCGCGCGATTTTTCACGGGTTTTCATTTTTTCGACGCCCTCAACGATCCCCGACCCTCCCCCCCCCCTCCCCTTCGCCCTCCTGCGGGCGAATGGGAGGAGCGGCGCGGAATTCGTAGCTCGCGGGAGCTCGGGCGCACGCGTTTCAAGTTTTATCCGCTCGGCTCGGACAAAACGCCGGGACGATCGGCGAATAATACGGCAGAATAATATGCAGCGAAATAATATGAGAGAATGCACACACGTACGTGCCTACGTACGCGCGTGTGTAGGCGAAGCGGAGCAAAGTGCACGGGGAAAAGTTAATTTCGATTTTACGATCTTCATTTAATTTCTGTCAAAACCTTTGAGGATGCAATTCCGGCTGTGCGCGCAATGCCGGCGGCGCGATTTATCGACAATGTACTTTCCGCCCGGCGTGACATTATGCGCATTAACGCAGCTTAACGGAATTTGGCATTATTAAAGCCGAGTGACACGTTTTAAATCGCGGCACAAAGGACCGCGCGAAATAAAGTTCTGACGTAATGGCCCGGGGAAAGGGCAAGCCGGGGAAGCGGGGACCGGGACCGGGGCCGGGTGGCAGGGGGCGGGGGGGCGGGGGGGTAGGGGGAGTTTGGGAGCGAAGGAAGCACTCCGCCGGATTCCGCGCAACCCCCGTATAACTTAACGTACAAAAATAAATGCGCTCGCGGGCACAAAGGATTCCTCGGGTCCCGCAGGTCGTTGCAGGCGCGAGTCGTCGCGCTCCCCCCCGCCCGTGGCGGCGCATGCCATTTCCATAATTATTAGCTCTTTACGCGTGACCTATTTTCACCGCCGCCGCATAATCCCGCAATCCCGACGTCGTCGGATTTGCCCTCCCGAGGAGGATTTTTCAGGAACGCGGCAATCGGAGAGAGGACGGACGGGTGGGAGGCGGCTGCCAATGACGGCCGATGCGGTCCATTTGTAGTCCCTTGCGTTTTCCCCGTCCGGGGGAAAGTCGTTCCCCCGAATCGTCCCGACGCGATTGCGATTGTAAACGACCTTGCGACCTCAGCGAAGCGCGATACCGACGATCGTTCGCCTAGAAGAGATCATTTTCGTTGACGCGGCTCGCAGTCAGTCGTCGATTCCGCACGAGGACTCGCCAAGGTTAAGGACGCCTCCCTGAATCACGCCGGGGTCGCTTTCACCCCCAACCGCGGAAACCAAACGTACGCGGCGTCGCGACGCGGCGGAGAGAGACGCTGGCGGCGGCAAAAACGAACCACCGGCGACCGTGCGAGGGGTGGTTATACGCCGGCTGTGTTATACAATCGTAGCGACGCGGCGGATGGAATTAATTAAATGCTACCACTCCCCTACCTCTCCCTCYCCCCYCCCCYCCCCCCYCCCCYAMCCCCGCCATTTCCCATCAGCACGGCCGTCGCCGTCGTCGGTATTGCTCGGTATTTGCCCGGTGTGCTTTGAGGATCGAATTGCAGGCACCCCTAGAGAGAGAGAGAGAGAGAGAGAGAGAAAGAGAGAGACAGAGGGGAGAAAGGACTCCCTTGTTTGCTCCCTTCCTTCCCCCGCTTTCATCCGAATCGCCGACCGTATCCCCTCTCGATCTTCCAGCCCTTCCGTCCACGCGCTGCTGGTATTGCGAAGCCACGGCGGCGGATATCCGCAAATACCGCGGACGATTATTCGCGGGGGGGGGGGGCTGCGGAGGGGTGCGGGGGTGGAGGGATAGAACGACGCGAGAAGAGTTGGTTCTCGCCGCTGGGCGAGGCGGCATCGGCAACTTGGTCAAACGAGACCGAAGAGGCGGCAAGGGCTGCCGACATGAGGGAGATTCTTGGAAGGCGGGGGAGGGGGAACGGAGAGAAGGATGTATTTACCGAGTAGTAGTTTGGGACTAAATCGGCCCTCCGGAGGGGTAAGGCCGCGCGCGCGGACTAAAGAGCGGACAATGGCGCGCGATGTCAAACGAGGCCGACAGAATGGAGGAAGCACGGGAAAGTTGAAGGTTCGATAGATGGCTCGTTCAAACGTTTAACGTGACGTATTGCGGGATTACGTCACATTATAGTGGTCGGAATAGCGGTCACCCGTGTAGCGGGTCAGGTCGACGCGCTCTCGCGAATGATGAAACGCGAATGGATAGACGTCAGGAGTAAAGTATCAGGCAGGAATATGCGCAAGGCGGATATCGGTTGCAGATATTAATAAAATGGAGCAAACAGTTTAACGGAACAACGAGGGACGAAACGGGCAATTTCCCTCGTCAGGCTCGGCGACGCGGAAGAATATGAAGGCACGTTAACAGTTGAAATATTAAGCGACCGCGCACGGCGCATAAAGCGGACGGTTAAAACGTTAAACGGATTCGCCGGAATTCACGGAACGGAACGGGAATACCGGACCCGAGACGGATACGTTGCAGAGCAGGAGGGGACGGGAGGGACAGGCGGGAGGGCAGTCGAGTGCAAATATCGGCGTGTCGACGCGTCAGGTCGATACTCTCGAGTCGTTGTTTCCCGAAGACGCGAGCGAGGTACGGCATGCGAGGGTGGCGAGGGGGTAGCCTTGACAGCAGACGTAAAGTATCCCGCGAGCGTGCTAAGAATGCCGCGGATCGGAAGTTATGCTCCACTTTAATCGATCCCTTCTTCAGCATGCACCGGCGCGCGCGCGCGCGCGCGCGCGAGGAACTCGCGCGAGTTCTGAGTTTCCCGAGCGCGACGAGCGCGCTGAAAACTCCCGTTGTTGCATTCGACTGCACTCGAATTGCTTCGAGAGAAAAAATTCGTGCGGGGACGCACACGTGTGTCGCACTGCTCGCGCCGGTCGTTACGCCGCTCGTAAAGTATACAATGGCATTAAAACCCCATAAAAATCCCGACAAAGTATTACTCGTCGATAAATGCAACGTGCTTCCGGATAGTCCTCCTCTCTCTCTCTCTCTCTCTCTCGCTTCTCTCGGGGCAACGCGAGCGTTGCGAGACGATTCCGGAAAATTCCTTGCCGACATCCTTTCGCGGTCGCGATAAATCGAAACCTGTCGCTCGCGGGGCTGAATGCGACGAAACGTCGTCGCTCGCAATTAGTCGGCAAACGCGTCCCCGCCTCGCTAACGAGGAGACGTCACCGGCGATAAAAAGTCCGTCATAGATACACCGCGCGCGCGACCGCGAGTGCGGTTGATGAAAACGACGAGAGGGGATGCGCGGGGAATCCCGGCAGCGCGTTGGTAGCAATGGCCGGACCGGCCGGCTGCAAATATTACCACGTCGCGTCAGCTCGCAGTCGCTCCCGTCGTCTGTCGGCGTTTCCCGAGGGATATCCCGGCCGTGTACGTCCGAAAAAGCTCCCACGGTGTTCGTGAAACTGGCCGGCCGCTGCGGGCGAGCACCGTTGCTCTCGAACGAACGAACGAACGAACGAACGAGCGAACGAACGAAGGAACCGCATTGGAAACACGTCGTGATTAGTTGGAACCGTCGTGGAGAATTCGCAGGTCGCCGGTAGCCGAACCCTAAGGTCGATCGGGAGTTCCCTCGCGTTGTCGGCGAGAGCCGTCCAGCTCTCGAACAGAGAAGCTGGAATTCCGCCAAGCGGAACTCGGAATTCCGAAATCTCCCGATGGCTGCGGGAAATACGGTATAATATCATAAAAAAGGATACGTCCGCATTATGCATTACACATTTGCCTATCATGCGTCTGTTTGTGTCTGTTTACGTCTGCAGCGCATGCAGCGTTACATCAAATTCGTCAGCGTTCGGAAATGCGGATGAGAGTGTTGTCAAGTGACAGCTTCCGGCTGGGTAACCGGCCGTCTTTATTACCTTTATTACCGATTCCTTTGTAGGAAAATTTGTAGGAAAATCACACGAAACCGCCCGGCCGAAGCGGCGGGTGAGGGCGGACTAAACGGCAGGTCGTAAAAACGCCAGATAACGCGAGAAACTAATGCGGGATAATGGCGGCACTGTTTAAAAACCAGATAATCCCACTTCCCCTTCCCTCATCTCCCCCGTCATCTCCTCCTCGCAGGGACAGGGCGAAGGTGTGCACCGGTGGCGCCTAACGTGCAGGCGCCAAAAGGCTTTCTCAGAGGCACTCTCGAGGCGTGCCTTGTTTGCCGTCCGTCTCTCCCCTCCTCACCCCTACCCAACCCTACCCACCCCTACCCACCCCTCGTAAGGTGATGCAGCGAATTTCCCGAGTGTTTGTTAAACATCCTCGTCGGCCGCTTGTGTACCGTCGTCGCGCGAGTATACTTTCCCTCGGCCTCTGCGAGTTCGGGACTGTGCAGCGTCGCTAATGTATTCGGAGAGGGTGCGCACCCCCTCGAAGGAGCGAGCGCCGCGCGACGCGCGTCATCGGCCGAAGGTCGTCCGCGGCAAGCGCCGATCGCGGAGCTTGGAATTCTCGCGCGCCGCCATTGAATTCGCACCGAAATTTCTGGATGCATCATTGACGGCCCGCTTTTCCGGGTGTTGGCGGGGTCAACGGGGTCTTCCGCGACATGATGCGCCCCCGATTTACGGATACAGGCAGTGAAAAATATCCGCGCGAGAATCTTCTCGGAACTTGGTGTAATTTAAAATTTCTCACACGGAGGGGGGAAAATATCGGGTTTCCAGGGTTAGCCGGCTGCGCGGGGTTTTTTCATCGGAACTCGAACAAAGGATCGACTGCGCACTCTATTTGCGGACGCGATGATGCATCGATGAGCAAACGCGAGTAATCTCTGGTCCGTTTACAAGCTTGTTGCGAGTTTGCTTAATGTGCCTCGAAAATATCTAAGCCGCGATATCTTCCTCGTCGGACGTGTCGGAGCATATCAAAGCGATATCTCGGACAAACATTGACACCGGCCGTTCGATGGCTCGATATCTTCTCTATTTTTAAAAATATCCCGGCTCGGAATAATCGCGTGGCGATAATAAAAGCCGCCGGTGAGCATGATGCTCCTCGATCCCGACGAATCGAGCGTCACGTTCCAACAATCGAGAGAAACAAAGAGCGCAAGATCCGATCATTCTCGATCTTAAACTCGAATTCGTCAAGACTTGCACTCGGGATTAAGATGCAATCTCGGTGCGAAAGCCTGCCTTCGCGGCTTCTGCGAAAGTGTCGGCAACAAAGCACGGAAGTCTCTCTCTCTCTCTCTCTCTCTCTCTCTCTCTCTCTCTCTCTCTCTCTCTCTTCTGTTCCTCTTTCCAGGCTTTCCCTTTTTTCGACCGGTCTTTTCGGTCTTTTCGGTGCCGGCCATGGTCATTCGCTTCGCCGACTCGCCGACGCTGCATCGATCCTTCCGTCCCCCTCCTCACCCCGGACCGAATAGATTTGCCGCAACGCGAGTTATCGAAGTGTTATCGGTCGACGAACCGCGCGGCCAGCCACGAGCGGCTCGAGTGATTTCCAAAAGCAAGCCTAAATCTCCGATGAGACGCGCTGGACGGTCGACCTGTCGGCGCGGGGTCAATCTAATTGCACGGATTCTCGTTCGATCGCAAACCTGCATTATCCTCTTGATCGAGCGGCGGGTCTCACGCTGCGCCAGGTATAAATCCGTCTAAATTTACACCTATCGGAATTGATTGCGCGGAAATTAATAACCCGCGACGCCGGCGATGCGCATTGAGTCGCATTGACACCCTTATCGGTACACGTGGCGGTCTCGACGACGTCGGATATGGAATTAAACGACGCCCTCTGACCCACGCCGGCCGACCGGGCCTCCCTTATCCCCCTCCTCCTCCTCCTCCCCCCGCCGCGTCGCAGGTGCCTGCGTGTACCTACGGCTACACTGGGTGAGCCTCGGTTCACTGATTTATGGTGCAAAAAGAAATCGCCGGCGTAGGTGGACGATGATTTATCGTCCGGGAATAAATTGCGGAATACCTACCGGCTGCCAGAGGTCGTCACTCCGCGCGATGGTGGCGGCGGCGGCGGAGGGGGGAGGGGGAGAAATCAGGCGGAGAGGAGCTCGCAGTCGCGACCGGGCCGCGCATCGGGATTGAGAAAGGGACGGGGGAGGGATGTGTGTGTGAGAGAGAGAGAGAGAGAGAGAGAAGGTTTATAAATTTCTGAGACTCTGAACGATGAAACTGAACTCGCGCGCGGAACTTGCGCGGCCTCGACGCGCGCCGGTGGATTTATCGCCGGGACCGTCGCGCCCAGCCGCGCGCTCTCCCTTTCGATACTCTTTCTTCTCTTTCTTTTCTCTTCTTTGTCTCCCCCCCCCTCTCTCTCTCTCTCTCTCTCTCTCTCTCTCTCTCTCTCTCTCTCTCTCTCTGTCTCGTCTTCCCTGCGTGGCTAGGCGTAGCCGGGAACTTGATAAATCGCGAGCCTGCTTTGTCGCTCCCGCGCGCACAGTTTCATTCGCGCCCGAGCGCGCCGACACCCCCGAAGCGGGCAAGAGGACGACGGGGGTGGCGAGGGGGAGGGGGAGAGCTTGTTTCGGGCGGGCGAGTCGCGCGCGACGCCGTTTGTTTGCCCGGCCGTACCTTCGTTAGGGATTGAAATGCCGGTTCCTCGTTTTACTATCGGCAAAAGGGGGGGGAGAGGGAGGGGGCGGGGTGGCGGGAGTTGGGGAGGAGGAGAGAGGACCGCGCGGAATTGCGCCGCGCTCGTTACGAGGAATGCGTAATCCGTCGTCGGTATGTACGAATAAGCGATACTCCTCTGGGATAATGTCAGACCTGGTTGGCGCGCCAAGCGATCGTAATAACAACAACGACGACAACAACGTTGTTTAAATGGAAGTTGATGAACGGAGAGGAACGCCGAATCGTCGCATCGTCATCGGGGGAGGCAAAGTAGCCGTTCGCCGACCGTTGAAAACGTTTCACTCGGAACGTTGCGGCAATCGGAGTTATCGCGGCGCAAACACGGTAAACCGCGATAACGCTTTTCGTGCGTATCGGCAGCGGCGTTTCGGCGCTTTCACACGGCTCGTCGGGTATCCGAAAGCCAGGAGAACGCAAGCGGCGTTCTCGCGGACGTGTCCGGTAATTCGTGACGTGACGCGATACGTCGGCGAGAACGAGGGCGCCGGATTCGATCAAATTAGCAGAGGACTCGAGTGTAAAATTGACTCGTTCCGCGCATAAAGAACACCTCGACGACGTCTCGAAGGACGTCCGTCATAGCAGTTTGTTCCTCGTGACGAAGTGCATCCAGTGGACGCACATGGATGATCCTCGGTGGTCCTCTCCTCTCTTGCGCTCATTCGCTCACTCGCCCCTTCTTTCTCCAGCCCCGATCGCCTTCACGCTGCCAATTAGCCACCCGCGGACTCGGGTGCGACCGTAAACGCATAAATCCATCAGACCCAGACCCGGAGCGCCTCGACGACGCCTCGCGGGAGGACATCGAGAACGGCGATGAGTGCCGCTGCGGGACGCCGACACGAGAACAATGTCGCGGGACTCCCCGTATCGTCTTACCCTAGGCAGTCCCGTTGCGCAGATCACGAGTACAACCTTCCGAGAAGAGCCTTGAGGTTCTCCACCCTGCAGAGCACGGTCCCGCTTGTCCATCCGTGACGGTGAACGCGATTTTGTCACGGTGCCCCCTCGTTTCCGGTCCACTCGCGAGGTTGCCTTCTGCTCGCGGAAAGGGTTCCCAGATTGGCCACGAAGAAAGAGAGAGAGAGAGAGAGGATGAGACATTTTATTCGGCCGTGAATCAGGAGACGAGCTGCGTTCTGAAATTAATCAAATCTCAGTCCTCCTGCCTCTTCGTCTTCTAAGGTCGTGTCCTGTATTTTATCCAGTGCGATGTTGATGTCCAATCTTCGCACCAACATTTTGAAGGCCTGAAGGTGTTTGGTTCTCCATTTTCTGCCATTTTGGCCAGCCGGTTATCCTGTTTACATATTCCCTCTCTGATTTCATGACATTTTGAGTGTCGCAGATGCTGTGGACATCCTCGTTGCGATTTCTATTCCGCGGAATGTCGCCAGCGATGCATCCTAAGGTCCTCATTTCCATCGATCTTTGTAGCCGTTCGGTTGTTTCCGCTCTTGTTTCAACAGCATGATTACTCATGCAAGTTCTATCTTGCTCTTTAAGCTCATACACTCGTTTCTCCATGTGACGTCGCGTCAGTTGTGGTTGCAGCTCTTTTTCCAGGTTTCAAGATATTTGAAAGTCATGACCTGGTCAACCCTTTTGCTGTATGCCGCTTCGGTTTCCCCGATCACGAGGGACTGGGATTTTTGAACAGATGCGACCACGAGTACTCTGCGCATTCGCATTCGAGCGAACACTGTTACGCGCGCATCGACATCCACATCCGGCGTGATTCTTCGCTGAACCGATCTGCATCTAGAATCCCCCCCCCCCCTCCCTCCCTCCTAAAGAGGAAGGTCGCCGGCGCGTGGTGTGCCCTCTCGCCGGGATAAAAGGGCGCTCCTGAGAACGCAAGGCGCTGGACGCAAGGAGCAACACCGGAAGTTTCCCTCCTGGAAGTCGGCGATCGCGAACTTCCCGCCGACGAGCAGAGTTTCGGGGATGATACGCCGACTGGGAGGGATTATGTACGCCGACGTACGAGGGTAACCGGCGTCGGTACATCCTTAATTGAACCATCGTTCTTGCACGCACTCGTGAACCGTCGCTCGAATCCTCCCGCGGGTCCGCCTTGGCGTCTGGCTTATTCGGAGGAACTTAACAAAGCGGTAAATCCTGCCGCGGGACTTTGCGCCTCGCGTGAGCGAGGAAGGGAGAGAGAGAGAGAGAGAGCTCCCTTTCCTCGCTGATTTATCGAAGCTGCTTGGGCTCGGCTTGTTACCTCGGGTTACCTCGCAGCCATCTCCGTTGAGGAAACCGGACGGTCACAGTCGCGATAAATCTCCCCGCGATATGATGAACCCGCACGTAAGCGGAATCGGCAGCCGAGCGTGCAAACGCGCCAGGAGCGAGCGAGCGGGCCTGTCTCCGAGCGTGATCGGCGAACGATGGATCGAAACGCGGAAATCGGGAGTTTTCCTTTTATCGATCGATCGATCATACTCGTGGACGCTTTAACCGACTCGGCGGAGAGAAATTTCGGGGGTGGCACTGGCCGCGTCGATGATCGATCATAATTTTTCGAGCGCTTCGAAAAATATTTTCTCCAACGGAAACTTTCGTCCTCGGGGTGCCCTCCGTCGATCGCCACGAAAGAAACCCCCAAGGATCGATCCGGTGCGAGACTTCACGCCTCGTCGTCGGCGTAATCGGCGCTCTTAACGCTTTAAATCCCTCGACACGATTCTCGAGGCTCGGCACGGCACTCTCAGCAGGAAGAGACCTCACGAGCGCACTCCACTCGGCCCTCGCTCCCCCCTCGGCACCCCTCTCGTCGCTCTTTGTACCTGAATTTAGCTGGAATGCCGCCTTTGTTGCCGCTGACCGATCGTCGAGCGTCGTTTGCATTCTCGAGCGAGGACAGAGAGAGAGAGAGAGAGAGAGAGAGAGAGAGAGAGAGAGAGAGAGAGGACGGTCATTCAGGGCGACACGGAGGGAGGAAACGTCGCGCGTGAATCCGTGAAAATCTCTCGGCCCTCCGAGGGACGAGTCTCACGCGTTTCCAAACGGAAAAGTCCAACGATGTCGCAGAAAGGGCAATCCTCGAATCCTCGATTCCGCTGTTTTCCCTCCTTCGATCCGATACGCTCTCTGTCTCTCTCTCTCTCTCTCTCTCTCTCTCTCTCTCTCTCTCTCTCTCTCTCTCTCTCTCTCTCTCTCTCTCGCTCGCTCGCTCGCTGGCGCGGCGCGCTTGTCCGCCCAATCTGCCGATGGTGTATCTCTCTCCCCCTTCCTGTTTTCGGCTCCCCGTTCCTCGAGCTGATCCTCCGCTCGCTTTTCCGCACCTCGCCCGCTCCGGTAATCGCCGGACAATCAGGCCGCGCTTGGGGAGACGTCAGTTGGCACGCGAGTCCTCGAGGCAGGCCGCGTGTTGCGCGTCGACACGGGTCGATCCTCCTCGCTTGTCGGGAATCGGAGGGATGATATCTGAATTATCTTTCCCGGTATTTCGGGGGACGGAGGGGGGGGGGGGACGGGACGGGCAGGCCGGGGTGGCCCGTTAAAGTCGAGAGCGAGGAGCCGGTAGGAGAAGCGGAGGAGCAGTTGGTTGAGATGCGGGAATAATTGGCGCTCAGGTATGCCGCGCTCGAAGGGCCGGCTTCGTATACCTATACCCTCCTCGGCCCAACTCCTCGAAGATCGGGGGTCCTCTCCCCCCCTCCCCTCCCACCCACCCCCCCCTGTTATTCTCCCGGCGAGCGTTGAGGAATTGGAGAACCGCGCGCGATCAGAATCTCGCCGAGATCAGAGTTGCATTTCCTCCCCCTCGGATCACATTGAGGGAAAGGAATCCCTCGTGCATCTCTCTCTCTCTCTCTCTCTCTCTCTTTCTCTCTCGTGTTGATGCCATCGCGGCATTAGGGGGGACGACAGGGTCGCAGGCGTTTGTATTAAGTTGTACTTGGCGAAACCGCGGCTGCGCCCTACGGCGGTATCCCGTAGCGGGATACCGCCCATTCGTATTTGCATAAACAGAAATTCATCGCGAGGGCCCACAATGGATCCCTGCAAACACTCGCCGAGTGCGTGCGTGCGGGGTCAGTCCGCAAACACGTCGCCCGGAAGAGGGTACGCGCGCGCGGGGGTAATGCCGCCCCGCGGAAAATCCTTTGCAAACTGTCACTCGAGGCTCGTTCCCCACGTTGATGGAGAGAGGGATGGCCGGAAAAAATCGAAGGCACCTGGCGGCTCAGAAAACGACGACAGAGAGAGAGAGAGAGAGAGAGAGAGAGAGCGTTTCGATCGATGATGCATGTCGGGGCGCGTTTGAACGAGTATGACGGCAAACATGGAGCATTCAGAGAATTCCCATCACGGCAGAGCGGTGACTGCCCGCGAGGATTTGTCGGATTGACGCGGATCGACGTGACTCGCGCGCGCGCGCGCGATAATTCGCGACTCGTCGCGTTCGGAATTCGCGCCGCTGAAACTCGAGCGCGCGCGCGCGCGAGGATTTTCCGTTTCTTTGGATTCCGCCGCGCGGGCCAGGGAATTATTAAACTGCCACGGTGATTAATTATACCTCGGGATTAAGCGGATTAACAGCCTCGGGCTTGAGGGCTGCGCGAGCACATCCTCGAGAGAGAGAGAGAGGGTAGCAGATTGAACGGTCTTCATTACCTGCCGCCTGCTCATTATACTCTCAGCTTGAGCTTCATCTTCCACGCAGCTGCCGTCGCCCCCGCGGTCCCACCCTTGTCTCTGGCTTGCCGGGGGATGATTTCGTGGTTCCTTGCCAGATCACTCGAGGGTCGCGTCCTCAGTTAACGTCCTCAGAGTCGCGCGGAGTGAGGAGGCCTGGCAGAGGAAGAGGATAATGCGGAAACGCCTCTCTCGCCGGCCGAGATTGTCGTTTTATCACCATTCTATTAGAACGCCGCGCGTTCGTTTATTAACGAAATATCAGTCGCGCGACTGAATCGAGATCGTCGGCTTCATTGATCATAATCCGCGCGCGGTGATTATTAATACGCGGCTATTATTTGGAGAACGCCTGCCGAAGAAAGAGAGAGAGAGAGAGAGAGAGAGAGAGAGAGAGAGAGAGAGAGAGAGAGAGAGAGAGAGAGAGAGAGAGAGAGAGAGAGAGATCGATCGGATGAAAAACGCGCACGGCGACGAGGCGCGATGTCGCTGGCAAATGTCGATGCACAATGGCGCCTCTCCGATTGGCTCGCTTAACGTAAATCCGAGAGGTCTGAGTTAATTACTCCGCGCGATTGCGAGCGCGAGCGCATGATTAATCAAACGGCCGGCTCTAATCAAACGTGACTCGCGCGCGCGGCAGCGATATTTTGCCGTTTAATCCGCACTTCGGATTACGCCGGCCGATTAATAACGCGATTACGATCGCGTGCCTCCACGATCGGCGCGATATTTCACCGTTTGGCTCCGCAACTGTCCCGCGCGGGCGATCAGGGGAAGCCCCGTTGCGGCCTAGAGGAGAGGACGGAGAGGGAGCGGGAGGGAAGGACCGCTCGTGTGGACGGGCAAGACATAGGCGCCGCATAATCATCGTGGCGACCGGCCAACAGGTATACCATTCTCCGTTGTTGTGCGTCATTCCCCGAGATAGCTTCCACCTCGTGCGAGAGAGAGAGAGAGGGAGGAACAAGTCCGCGAAGTCGTCCAGCCTCACGCAGGCGTGGACCCTCGCTCGCCGTGGAGGGCCCTCTCCTGCCTTGAAAAACGCGAGAACGAGGGAGCGAGAGGATGAAACGCCGTGGGAGAGGCTCGCCTGCTCGCTCGAGCAAGGGACGCACCTGACCAAAGAGAAACGCCGGGTACCTGCTGGAACAAAGGTCCAGCTATCGCCGCCGTGGAAGCTGCAACACACACGCGCGCGCGCGCCGTAATCACGTCGATGATATAATCGCGTCCGTGCGGTGTCTCTATTAGCTTCGGATGACGCTGGACCGCCTGTTTTCTGGGAGCCGCGTCGTTTTAAGGGAATCCGAGATGACCCCTTCCCTCCCTCCCTCCCCTCCCGGGTTTCCGTCGAGGGAAGGGTTTCACGGGGATCCGAGGAACGAATCCAGATCTATTCTCGGCCGGCCGAGACAGAGATGCCCGAGATCTCTCGGAATTGGAGATTTTCCTCGCCGCTGGATTCCGAATCCGACACGCGCGGCCGGGATCCCCCTCTCCCCCCCCCGCCCTCTCCCCCGCCCCCACCTCGCCGCTCCTCTATGAATTCCGAGGGATCGAGGAGACGTCACCGAGAGCGGCGTGCATCCTGACATCAAGTCGACGTCGCGCGGTGAGACAGAGTGCGCGCAAGCAGACCCTTCGCGGGGTCACGAAGGGTCTCTCTCCGTGTCGGGGAAAGCGCCCCACGAATGATTCATCTCGGAGGACATCGTGGAGGACGAATGCCGCTAATACGTAGCTTCCCTCGTCCGATCCAAATTAATCGTCGTCCAAACTCGCGCGGACGTTCTCTCTCTTTTCCGGATACGCCGAATACATGACAGCATCCGGGTCCAGTACACCGAGGCTCTGCGAGCACACGCTTTCAGCGTGAGACCTTGAACGCTAACGAATTTGGCTCTCTATTCACGCTCAAAGAGACACGCTGCAGCTGAAGCTGCAGCTAGGCTCGCGACCAGGTAATCGAGTTATCGCGATGGCACCGTCAACAGAAATTCTCTCGCGTACGAGGATAATGTTCGAGGGGGGGAGGGGAGGGGTGGGGAGGGGAGGGGGAGAGGGATGCACAGGTCGGGACACAACTCGGGTCGGTCAGGCCCGAGGAGGAGGGGGACTCGATTTTCTAGCGGAGGGGTCAACGAGCTTTTAACCGACACGTACGGTCCCTTTTCTTCCCGACGACTGCGTCGGTCCTCGTCTAGTACGTGCGCATTGCGTGCGGCCGCCCTTTCGTGAGCGCTATATTATCTTTATGCGAGCCCTGCGACCTCGTCTTTGCTTATTCAGGGTTTTATTAATGCGCCTGAATTTACTCCGCGACCGGAATAAATCCGGCGCGCATTGCTCCGGAGAAGGGCGGTCCTTTCTTGCGACGCGGCGGAGGTCGGCAAAGGTCGAAGGACGCGGTCGCATATCGCGGACTGAGATTACCTGTGCCGTAACGCTCGGCGGGACGTTCAGCGGGACTCGTAAAGCGCGAGGAGCATCGCAATCACGGCGATAACTCGTTAATGACGAGTAAGGAACTGGGGAACGGGGAGGGTCACGCGACAGGATCCGATCGCGGATTGATGAACACATTGATGACGGCCGGTGCGGGCTGAGCATCGACAGAAGAGAGACAGAACCTGCCAAAGCATCACGCTCGAACTCGACTGTTCCAATTTCTGCGAGTGTCTGGCGAACGCCTCCTCCCCCGGAGGAACCTGTTATAACCCCGAAACGTGGCGATCGAGGCCCGATCGGCCATTATCTCGGCTCTCGAGGTCGATCGTCTCGTCTCGTCTCGTCTCGTCTCGTCTCGCGGTCGATAACCCGTAATTTCATCCTCTTGTTCGCTCGCCGAAATCACGACGGCGGACGGCGGGCAGCCTGTTATTGCGCCTCGCCAGGCGTGCGATTAAATCGACACCGGAATTAGGTCCGCGGTGGGGGAGGGGGAGGGAGGCAGCAGTGCCTCCTTCGTGATGCATCCGCGATCGCTGTCATTCCTAAGCGCGCGCTCCGCCGGCATTTAACGCCCTTGCTATCAGAGACTTCCGTTCCTGACCTGACGCGACGAACAATGGCCAGCCGTCGTCGGTTGGATCTCCCGGCGGTCTTCGCTCGTTAGCCCGAGAAATGGGAGAGTTCACGGCTTTGTCCGATCGTATCGTCGACAGCCGAGTTTCCGGAGGACGCGTGTTTAGCGGCCGAATAACGAACGCGTGGGAGAGCGTGCTGAAATCTCATTTGTCGGGCCCAAGTAGCGCGATTACTGAAATAACTTTGTTAGCCAAGAGAGAGAGACAGAGAGAGAGAGAGAGAGAGAGGGAGGGAGGGAGGGAGGGAGGGAGAGGGCGATGTTGTTCCTTCTTCACGGCGTGCTTCGGTGCATTTCGCGAGCCGGGAAGGCGCGCTAATTAAAAAATTATATTAAAATTTCTATCATCCAATCCGACACGTGCGATGAGGTAATTATTCCGGCCTCTTGTCCGCGACATCTGCCGTATCATTATCATTAATTTCACACTCGGCCTCCCTCCGCCTCCCTCGTGCCGGTCTCGCTGCTCGTCAGAGATCGCGGAAACGATCGCGTCCTCGGTCTCCCTCGATGGACCTCGCGTTGTCGCCGCCGATGATCGCCAATCTCGCCCGCCGGCGCCGCCGCGTTAATTAAATCGTATCCCGCGACGAATCGTCGCGTCGAACGGAACCCAGAAGAGGAAGGGGTGGAGGAGGGGGGCGAGGAGGAAGGAGGCCTTGACACACAGTTGAAAAATGAAACGCCGCGAGACGTGCGAGCGATAATGCCGCAGCCAGCGCGGCGAGCACGTTCCGCTGCGGATCTCGTCGCTCTGGCCGGATATTTCTAATTTTCTCGTTTCACCTTCATTGTCACCGCCGATCGCCGGATCGGGTTTCCGGTGGCTGCGCCACGGATCCTCGTTTCCTATTCCTTGTTGCCGCTCGTCGAAGATCGAGATTGAGGCTGCGCCGGATTGTTTAATTCCTTCCCGAGGAACGATCGAACGTTTCTCCGAATCGGTGATCCCCTTTCGCTGAGAGAATCATCGCCAATCATCCGCGAGTGGAGAATCGCGCGATGAGCAAACTACTCGCGTGCTCTAGAAAAACGCTCCTAATCTCCGCTTTCACGCCTGCATCCGCTGCAACGCGACAGAGAAAGAGGACACGATAACGACCCAAATCAGGCAAGATTTCTCCATCGCGCGTCCTTTATTAATCCCCAGCTAAAGACGAACGAGAAAGAGAGAGAGAGAGAGAGAGAATGTACGAGTCATTGTTTCGGCCCGATTTGGGCCTCGCGCTCGTTAGCGAGGCGATAAGTCGCGCCTCGCGAGCGGAAAGGAAGACAGATACGCATCTCTCTCGCTTCTTATGCAAGCAACTTCTGAAACAATCCTCTCACAGCGAAAGTATTCTCCCTCTCTCTCTCTCTCTCAGTCGCTCCTCTACGAGCTAAAAGGATGTCGTAACCTCGCGTGGCCCTGCGCGGCAGGGGGACAGAAAGCCAGACGATTTCCATAATAATCCACCGCTCGTTCTTTGTGCTCGCATTCGGACCGACGACTCGGTCTCTCTGAAAGCCGCCATATCGAGTCCTCCTCCGGGGAAACTGGAGCACGAGTCGGGTCGCAAGGTCGGCTTTGCGCGTGGCTCTTCTGACAACGGCGTCTCCTTCGAATAAAAGTCCTCATGTCTCATACGTGCACGTCGTGTTTCGCTCGCGAAACAGAGAGAGAGAGAGAGAGAGTGGATTTAATTAAACGGCGAAGAGCGCGGGCAGCTTCGGGGAACATTCGAATCAGCCTCATGTCTTTCAGGATCGATCGCAGTCGTGGACTTTCGCGAGATGATCGAGATGATCATCGAGTTCCCCGGAAGAGGCGCACACCTCGAAGGCGAGATTGTCGCTGTCCTTTTCAGAGCGAGAGTTCCGAGCGGGATTTCGGAAGCCCCGGGTCGTGACCCGGGCCAATTCCTCCGCGCTCCTTCTCCCGCGAGCCCCGCCGCGAGATTCGCTCGCGAATAATGGATGCTGACGCCGGGAGATTATGTGTAAACCTTCGTAAAACCGTAATGCCGCGAGTCGCTCGGGAATCTCCGCGGAAATCTCCGCTCGATTGTTTATCGCCAGTCGAAGCAGTCGGATCTCGGCGCTTCCGAAATCCGTCGTTCGTTCATGCATCCGGAATGCCGCATTTCCCGCTTTGGGAAATGAAATCTCGCCGCGCGGGATGGACCGCTAAATGGACCGTCAGCCGGCGGTTTTCCGCGACGCGCCGCGCTTAATTGCCACCGACACCGCTCGTTACGTCATTACGCGCCGTTTGCATCGCGCTCCCCTCGATTTCCCCTCGAAACCTCGTGTCTTTCCCTTCCTGCGACCTCCCCCTCCCTCTGGGGTGGTCGAAGAGAGGAGGTCGCAGGTAGCCCTCTCTTTCCTCTCTGCTCCGCTTCTTCCGGGCTGGCCGACGCCCGAGTCGCCGACTGGAACCGGTCCGGATTTTATTTCGTGCGCGTTTGTCTTCCGCTTGGATTACGCTCGCGGCTATAAGTGGAAGATAAGATACGCCGTGGATACCCCCGTAAGGTCCCGTGACATATGGCTGGCGTACGCCTCCCCCTCCCCCATCGCAGCCCTCCGGTCTTCCTTCCCTGGGGTACCTGGACGACCTCCCTCGCTCGTCTCGTGATCCTCTCTTGCGCATCTCTTTCCTCTCCTGCTTCGTTTCCCGCGCAGGGCCATCATCCGGCAACGTGACCGAGCTGCCTCGATGTTGCTCGGATCAGAAGCAAGCAAGGAAGGAAGGAAGGAAGGAAGGAAGGAAGCTCGCATCGGCGGACAGGAATCGTTCGCAAGCGGGAGTCTGCCTTGATCGGGATGAACGAAGCCGTTGTCCATCGCCAGCCAGGCGAATTTAATCGAGTCGCTTCGCTCACAGCGGTCCACCGATCCGTCTCCCTTCCTCTCTCCCGCCCTCTGTCTCTTCCAAGTTTGACTCGCTTCGAGTTTGACGGCGAGCCTGATCGCGGCCGACGCTACGGCTACGTCATCTCGACAATGGCTTCAGTTCAGGCAAGTTCGATCTTGCCGGCCAGCTCGACCGGATTCCGCGAAACTCTCCCGCGGAACTCTTCGTCGTCGCGTTGACGTTTACGGTCATCGCGTGGCCTCGTTCGCGGGCGTGGTCCCGCGACGCGCCACGCAACGCCGTCTATTTGCCGCGGGGGGGGGAGGGGAGGGGGGGGAGGCGAGGGGTGGCCGACCCCCGCGCCAGGTTTTCGCCGAATCGGATTTTATACCGGGGGTGTCCGGTGTTCCGGCGCTCCGGGCGAACCTCATCATCCGTGGTCCCCTTTCGGGGATCATCTCTTTCCGGCAAATCAGACGCCGAGCTAATTAAGCAGGATGCGCCGCCGAGGCCGATGAGAGTTCAGAGAGCCGGACAGACGAGGCTGCCGGCTGACGTCGTGTTAATTACAGCCGCGGAGTGGAACGCGGTCTGACTAGTAATCCCGCCGCGATCGCGATAAATGTTTGCATTCGACGCGTATGCGGAAATAATACGGAAATAGCCGACCGACGCGCGCAACGATGGACGCAACGGGATTTCGGGACACCGTGTAGCCGAACGAGTCCCAGCGTCAGCGGGTGCACCGGCGACTCCTTTTTATTACCTTTTCGGGGTATCGCGTGCACGCGACGGCTGGCACCGGCGTAATTAAGTGATTATCTCTGTCCCAGCCTGCACAGAGGGCGAGGGGGGAGGGGGGAGTCCGGTCGGCTCCGGTGTATCGCGTTCCGCTCGGCCAATAAAGCCGACTCTTTTGCCGCAGGCAGCGGCGAGCTGCCGCTCGTTGCTCCTCTTTTTTGCGGTCTTTCCGGTTGGACCTGCGTTTCCCGCATCGTAGGCTCTGTCGTAGATGCCGTCCGTGTCTCCGCCTTCCCTCGCAAACGTCCAGAGATTCGGATCGCGCGGATTCGAGCCGGGGAATCGATGCCGCTCAATTTTCCGCCTCGCGGATTTTTTCTTCGGATTTCTTCCAACGTGCGGCATTAGCGGGCGAACACGTGCGATCCGGCGTCGCGACGTCTCTCGATGACGAGCGTCGTCGAGAGACTGCCGAGTCCTGGATCTCCAGGGCGCGATGCAGTATCCTGTTTGCCCGCGTGCTTCCGGTGATTTGTTTGCGCGCGACTAATAGAGCCGTTGCGATCGCTTTTCGCGATAAAAACGCGGAAACGCGGAATGGGAGCTCAATGTACCGACCTATAAAAATCCCCGATGAAATTTCCCCGGAAAATAAATGGAAACCGTGCACCGCCCGCGCGCGCGCGCGCGCGCGCGCGCGGTTTGCGCCGGCATTCCCGCTGTGCAGTTCCCCGCGTTAACAGGCCCCCGCCCCGTCCCCCGGCCCGCTCTGCGGACTCTGGTCCGTTCTCGTCCGGCGCCGCCGATCTCGTGGCGTTTAATTAAAAAGCCAAAAAGTCCCCCGCCCGATCGATCACCGCCAATGAAGCGGCGATCCCGCGATTTTCCGCGGGGGAGAAAAAAAATTGCCCCGCACGGCGCGCGCCGCGCGCGGTTAGCGGTCCGATAGCTTCATTTCGCGATAAACGGCGGCACGGAACCTCCCCGCCCCCCCTCCCTCCCCCGCCCCTCCACGTTCGAAAATTGCACGGGAGGAAAATTCCGGCCGCGATCGGTCGCTCCGCCGGCCGCCACTTTGCGCCGGCTAAACCGACAATTTCATTTCCGGCGTAATCGTCCGCGCAACGCCGAATTTGCCGCGCTGAATACTCTCTCTTTCTCTCTCTCTCTCTCTCTGTCTCTCGTTTGCGAAGCACGTAGCATCTCGCAGACGAAAATTCGCGAAACGCTCGAGAAGATTCGGCGATATTTGAGAAAATCACAAATCACGCGATCACTCGATGCGCTCGAGTAATCGGATATTCGGGATGGAGGAGGACCTTGAGGATCGGGAGAGAGTAAAGAAAGATTTACCGCGGATTGTAAGCTCGAAAATAAGTTCACAGCGTTTACGGACGAGCGATTATGCAAGGTTAACGGAATAGGGATAAGTTAATCCCTGCACATCCCATTGCTCGAACGATTTCTTTAACCTAACCTCACCTAAGCTGACCTAACCTAAAGTAATCTGATGACATAGAAAGCGGTTCCTTTTCCGATGGAAAAAGACACGCGTCAGCGAGCAACACGCGAAGCGTGCACACGTGACTCTTCCACTTCCGCTGATAATAGCGAGATGTGTTAACAACGTTTCGCTCGAATGACGCTCGATGAATCAGTTGAACTAATTGACTGCTGCTACCACACGGAGACGGACTCCTTGCACAGGTTTATAGCGACGAGCATTTTCTGAGGCCGGGAGCGCGCGGTTCCCCCAACGATTTCTCGAGCTGAGAATTTCTGCGGGCCTGGCCGGGCCTAACCGGTTTGCCGGGCCGGCCGAACCCTCTGAGAAAGAATTCGCGTGGATAAGCGAGAGAGAGAGAGAGAGAAAGCGAGAGAGAAATCGGGCGGCTTCCGCGTAACGAAAGGCCCGCGAGAGCGGCAATTCGCGGAATCGGGTAGCCGAGTGACGCAAACGATACTCGCGTGTCCGCCGTGATCGCGGCGCATTAGCGCGCGGACCGGTCGTCTAGTCCGGTAATTGCCGGTCTCGCGCGTTGATGTCTTCATGGCGCGGCGGACGAGTGGAATCGGGACCAACCGGTTTGCCAGATGGCGTCGCTTCGAGGGCGAGCCCCGCGATCGATCGCGATTACGTCCGTTGCGACGAATGACAGGCGAGACGGAAACGTCTCGACGTCGAATGTCTTCGCGAATCCAACGTTGATCGGTCCCGATCAGCGGGATTTGAATCGCCCGCGTCGAGACTCTCCGCGGCGAGTTTGGAAAAAATTTGCACGACAAAGGCTCGCCTCGGACGTTATTTCGCGGCGACAATGATGAAGAGAGAGAGAGAGAGAGAGAGAGAGAGAATTCAGAATCGGCTCTCTCCTGCTTCCCCCCTCGGGGTGGAATCGATCGCGGGCGGGCGCGATTAATCGACCCCGTCGCCCGCGATTTTCCAGAACGCCGCGGGACGGAGCGACGTGTTATCATTCGACGCCCAGCCCCYCCCCCCCCCCCTCCCTCCGCCCCGCTGGCGGGGCTGGCGCGGAAAAAGGCGCGGTACAGTGAGCATCGGCGGACCGTGCCGCCGGTTCCGCGGAAAGCTCCTTATCGGCGGCTCTTGGACGGCGAGTTTGCCACTCGCGCCTCGCCGACTCGGAAACTCTAATCTGCCGGCGACGCGCCCGGCC